>JARFXV010001156.1:402500-587032 GCA_031761425.1 Cosmopolites sordidus
ATAGTCCAAAATATATTCTACGTGAATATCAGAATAAACTTCTAAACTACGGAGAACCTCTCCAAAATTCTGAAGGAGCTAACCATATTTACGGGCAACGATACACTGAAAGGCCACTTTCAAATCAGCAAGCTGCTCCCCGAAAGACTTTTTGAAACGGGTAGCGCGGTTTCAAAATTTTAAAAATGTGAGCAGCAGCTAGAAATAGGTCGTAAAATTGAAAACAAAATTTTACATCTTGAAAGAAGAGGATTCTACCAGAAGTACTGGAAGTTTTGTTCAACAAGTTGAAATTTCTCACTGGGTTAACTAAAAGATAGTGACAGATCACTAAAAGGACAATTACTCTACCCTAATCATGTACAAAGGGTACAAGCACTCTTACCTGGTCATTTTTCACACAGGCAGAAAAATTATGAAAGTTTTATTGATTAAAATGGGTTTCTTGGTTAAAACGGGGGCATTTCACGAGGAATGGGGTGGTGGACATTTTGAAGACTTAGTTTAATAAAACAATTAATCATGGGTTTGTCAGTGTGACATAAATTGTTTAAAGGGTACTATGGTGTTTAAAATTTCAAGTAATTTCAATTTAAAATTGAGATTAAATGATTAAGTTTCCTTTTTCTTTGTAACAAAACAAACCAACTTTATCCGGAAACGTATGGAATAAATGACTATAAAAAAATGATATTTTCTTTTAAAATAAGATCATAAGAGACCAATGCAAAAAACTGAATTCCGACGAAAATAGATGTTGCCACTGTTAAGAATTTTTTTTACGTTTTTATACCTGTTTTTCGCGGAAATGGCTGCATTTTTGATACATGTTTTAAGAAAACTTTTTTTTCCAAAAACTATAAAGATAATTTGGTTAAATTTGCGAAAGTACTTTCCCCTACACACTATATACAGGGTGTTTTCAAAGTTGAGTCATTTATTTTAACAGGTTGTAGAACTCGTAAAGATAAGTAATTTTACGAAAAATAAATTATATAAAAGTTGCTGCTTTGTAGAACTCGCAAGAAGTCAATTTAGCAAAAATCATTTATATAAAGGTTGCAGAATAAAAAAACAAAATTGTTACATATTATAAAAATTGTTCAAAATTGTCACCATTTGTTCGGTTAGCGCAAAATCTTGCTCGGCGTACCCATGCGACACTATACGCGTCAAAAATAAAATCCCATAAAAGAAACTAACCATTTTAAATAGCCCCACCGGAAAAAAAGCAGGGTGTTAAATTCAGGGCGCGAACAGGTCAAGAAATGGGTCCATTGCGCCTTATCCATCTGTTAGGATATTCATTATTTAAATGTTCGCGAATTTCTCGTCTAAAATGTGGCGGAGCTCCATGATGTAGAAACCACATATTCTGTCTAACATTTAAAGGAACATCTTGTAATAATTATGGCAAACTGTTTTGAAGAAAGTCTAAATAATTTTCAAATGAAAAGGCAGTGTTTGAAATTGTAAAGCCATGTTGCGGGGTTGGACCGTAATATGCCGCACTGGTCCATTGCGAGTTGGCAGATTTTGGATCATGTTAGTCTGAGGTCACTGCCTTAACCTGTCAGTCATGGGTTACCCTTCCAGAAGCATATATATTCCAGTTCCAGGCAGCATAACTCAAAGCTTCATTGCCTTACTGAAGCCTCTTTACCACACCAAGGTTTGATTTACAAAGAGAGTACCAGTACACAATTTTTCGATCAGACCAGGTACTTACCCGAGGTTAATCGGGTCACGAACTGTTTCGCTCAGTCTGACTGCTGCAACCATTTACCGCAGGATGGCGTGGCTGCATGTGATTGCAGCCTCCATTCGACATGACCAATTTAAATAGTCATGTCTTTAGTCGTTCTTTCATCCGCTTTTTAGGTGTCTAGCTTGAGCCCAACTGATACAGCTTTAGGCCAGAAACCGGTCTTGAGAGACGCTTGCTGGCACTTTGGATGGCGGATGAAGCAATGGCAAAGCACGACGTGGAGCACGGGTGGACTTCCTTAGCTTTTAATATATATTTACACTATACACACACACACACACACTCACACACACACACACACACACACACACACACACACATATATATATATATATATATATATATATATATATATATATATATATATATATATACAGCTCATTCAGGGCAGTAATCATTCAGGGCAATAATGTACGTCATCAATCTAGAGAAATCTATTGCCGATTTAAATCCATAAGAAAGAAAAAACATTTAAAGTTCGAAGCACTCTCTTTCCCTCTTCCTCCAATCCTATTAAAATAGGATAAAAATACTGTGAGCCAGTGGATCATATTCTGTGAATTCGCTGTCAAGATATCATTTAGGTTTATGTTTCTGAACAGTGTTGACGACCTAACACAACTTCCTTCTTCGAATATGGCATTTTCATGTTGTGATCGTTGTTGAGTTGTGCCTTCAAAGGTTTTGAATTATTTTTACTGTATTCTTTGCTATTTTAACCATTTTTTAGTTTGGTTTCTAATTTTGTGAGTTGTGAGAAAAAATCGTTTTACACGGGCGTAGTCAGGATTTAGTTTGGGGGGAGGAGGGGGCTGGATTTAGTTTGAAGTAAATAAAACAACAAAAATATACTTACATGAAATTTAATGTCTATATATTCATCGGAAAAATTACGACATATTTATAAAGTTCTTAACTTTAAATGAAGTGGTTAAATTAATTTCGTTCCTCTGCGCTAAATCTAAAACCGTTAAAGAAGAAATCTTCGACTTTTTCTTTTAAATATATCCACTACTTCATCTGCATGAATTTCTGTTCCATAGTGAATATTCATGAGAGCCAAACCATTAAGTCTGCTTTCACTTGTAGTGTTTCGTCAATAGTTTTTCAGTCTCCTTAGGCTCGAGAAAGGCCTTTCTGGGGTAGCAGTGGATACAGGAATGGTAGCCAAGATTTGTAGTAATGTGTAAATATTAGGATAAAGGTTTTTATCGTAGATATCTAGGCATTCCAAACTAGATTTTGGGGGTAGGCGAGATACTTGTCATCACTGTTTTCCATACTTCAAGTTCTGCTTTAAACACTGATATGTTGCTTTCGGGAAGCAGTGACGAGTACATGGAAATTGCTTCTTCAATTTCAGAACTGGCAGTAAAATTTCAAGGTACCACACCAGATAATGCTGATACTACTTTACGATGTTTGGTAAACCTTTCAACCAATTGTTGAATTGTATGATCAAGAAATGGAATGAACAAATTAATTTTGTAATACATACATACATCCAATGCAGGAATGTTCTATTTAATTGTCTTCCGACGACGCGTGGCATTCGCAGTATACCACCATTTTCTTCCAGTAAAACCTTTGCGTCTTCATAGAGATGAAGATATTCGACGTCAGTGTTGTTTCTCAGGAGTTGTAAGACATTAATAACATCATCTACATGTTTGAATGCCGTGATAAGATCGATGTCAATTGTCTGTAATTGTTTTGATAGCGACAATGTATAGCTCATAACTTTTTGAAGAATCACTAAACACATCACAAAATCCGAAGATCGAAGCGTACTTAGCAATTGGGCGGCTTGTTGCGATGTTTCCTTATTGTGATTAAATTGGAGTTCTTCGAGAGTATTCACAATCGCTGAATAAATTTCCCTGAATCTTATAATAGCTTCATGTTTGTGGACCCACCGTATTTCACACATTGAGAGCAAGCTTTTTTGGTTACCGACGGGTAGTAGCTCTTGAATTTTTTCTTTCAACAAAGCAGTGCGTTGAGCAGAATGTCGAAAGTAGGAACCAACAGACTGCACAATCCCAATGCAATTTCGGACATTTGCTAATGAACATGAATCAGCAATAGCAAGGCTGAGAGAGTGTGCACGACAGTGTACATAAAGAGCAAGAGGACATTCTTGGCGAACATAAGCTTGGGCACCGTGCAAATACCCACTCATAGCTGCAGCCCCATCGTAACCTTGACCAACCACATGAGAACATTCAAGTCCATGCTTTTTCAGAGCTGTAATAATAAGATTTGCGAGACCGGATCCTGAAACATCGACCGTTGGAATGTACTCAAGGAACATCTCTTTAAGTATATGGTGTTTATTATCTGTAAAATCAACATATCGAAGACATAATGAGACTTGTTCCACACGTCCGATGTCGGTGGTTTCATCAGCCAAAATCGCAAATAGTTTGGCTTTCTTTACTTCTTCAATTATTTTATCTTGAATTAATTCACCACAAATGTCAATTATTTCGTTTTGGATCTTAGTGCTTGTGTACAGGGCATTCTTCTGTGAAGTATTCAAATGCTCAGCCAGATCTTTATCTCCACACTCAGCCGCAAACCGCAACAGGGCTCTAAAATTACCATCATTCTGTAGTGGTTGTTCAGGTTCTGGTGTAATTTGTATGCGCCCCGAATCGATTTTACCTCTCAAGGAGATGCCTTGTTTGCCGCAAAAAATTATTGCTTTTACGATAGGGATTAGTTTCTTTCGATTCTCCTCTTGTTGTCTCTTTTTTTCAGAAGACAGCTGTTCAGTGACCGAAAAAGCCTGCGAAGACATTACTTTTAGAAAGTTATCTGCCAGTTCTGAATTTCGCTTGTGGTATCCCGATTTCGCATGAGCTTCAAATATTTCTAGGGCATTTTTCCACTTACAAAAAGGTTCGGTTACCAACTGGCCGATCCTTTGATGACCGCCTTTACCTTCATCAAGCGAACGTCCCATTACCATGCAAACTCTGCAGTATGCTCCACTTTTACATTCCGAATATGACAACCAGGGGAATCTCTCCAACCATTTCAATTGAAAGCGCAAGTTTCGTTTTGTGAAAATAGGAAACTTATAATCTCTGGGTGGGTTCCATGGCGTTTTTAAAATTTGGACTTTAAAATATTCATCCAAGATTTTTTCTTGATTCGCGTAAAAACCAGCATCCAACTTAGCTACAGTTGTAAAAGATGAGGTAACAGGTAAGCTGGCCTGTTGCAGACTAGATGTAGATTCGGCAGTTGAAGGTATCGAATAGGACACCAGCGACATGGCATCTATTTCGACATTCGGTATTGTGATTGAGGTCGAGGTCGAGAGCCCGCTTGTCATCACAGTCTTCTTATCAGCATGCAAGGTAGTTGAAGCTTTGATAGCTAAATCCAAATTTGTTTCTTTATTAGGTAATATTTGGCTTATTTCTGGGTATTTTTGGGTAATATTTTCGGGTAATATTTGGCTTATTTCAAAACCCCCCCTTGGCTACGCCCGTGTCGTGTTAGTTTTTCATTTACAGTTTTATCGATGATACAAATACGGTCCCTCTCTACAATCAAACCACCCATATTTTCGTCAACCTCTCATCGGATGGCTTATAAACGGAGTCTTACGCGAATAAACGGAGTATTTACGCGAATCAAGAAAAAATCTTGAAAAAGTGGGAGTATATGTATATATGTATATATATATATATATATATATATATATATATATATATATATATATATATATATATATATGTATATATATACATATATACATATATATAAATATATATATATATATATATATATATATATATATATATATATATATATATATATATATATATATATATATATATATATGTATATATATATATATATATATATATATATATATATATATATATATATATATGTATATATATATATATATATATATATATATATATATATATATATATATATATATATATATATATATATATATATATATACATATATAAAAACTTAAAATAGTTCTTGGCCATGTCTGTAATATAATAACCATAACCCGGCATATTAATACTTTGAATGTACACCGATGTATTATGTAAATCTAAACAACAAATATCGTAACACCGCACATTGATATACCGCCTGATTTAAAACAAAAATACGCCTTCAAGGGAAATCCCGATTACCCCGCTACTGCTCCACCCTGTCTCGAAGGACCATGTGTCGAACGGCGGCCGAGTGGTTCGGTCCGTACCTTCGCAACACAGAATCCGGCAAAAATCGTACGCGGACACAAAGGCGGCCCTCAGGCGATGTACCGTCGTTCGTTTGCTATTATTCTCGTTGAGAGAGGCAGAGACCCGATGCAGAACCACCTCGGTACCGTCAGTACGACTCGATCAGCTGCACGTTCACGATCCGCACGTTGAACACGATTTGGTACCGCTAAAAAACGAGACTGAAAGTTGCCAGACGAGAAAAATTACCCTGGTTTTATTATATTTTTTTGGATAATATCTTTTGTTGTTGTTTATTGTCGAGTATTTTAAGGGATTTGTTTTAACGCTTGGCCAGTTTGTAATAGTGAATTGCAAAATCGCGGGAAACAACGATAACGCCGACTTGTGTCGTTGCATAAATATCGTGCGAAGGCCACGTCCGGAACTAACCAAAAGAGTGTTTTGCTGAAAAATCGTCGTCACGGTGAAATAGATGTTTGTCCAGTGATTTATGCTTGGATTACTCTAATCTGTTCTGCTGTTCACATTTTTTCTCTTATCGGATTGAATTTCTTTTCCACGATGGTGAGTGATTTTTACAGATTGCATAACTACATTATTTATTATCTAAGATTGAAACAGAACAATGATTTATGTCTATATTAAGGCGATCTTTCTTTATTAAGGAGATTTTTCTATCTCAATAATAAATATACCTTTCCCAAGATGATAAAATATCTTTGTTAAATTATATTGTTAATTTTTCTGTGTTAAATATTACTGATTTCTTCATTACAGAATTTGTTTTAAAAATAATTAAGATATAATTCATGTATCCTCATCAGTGGAGAGTTTATTGTGAAATTAAACATTAGGCACAAACCAAATGTTGATAACCCATATTAATTGGTAGTCCAATGACCATGGGTTGAAAAAAAAGCTGTAGGTCCAGTTGCTAAATAGTCGTAGTGGTTGACACGATTCTGACAAAATAAATATACGGCAATAAAATAAATATATCAATGAACTAGATATCCTTAACATACATTTTCATTTGTAGAAATGTTACTTTGACAAACTTAGATGTTTATGTTGGGAATACTGTAATTTGAAATGAATTTTAAGTTTCTGCATGATGATTTGCGATTAAATTATGCCATATTAATTAATAACAAATACACATTGAGAAAACTGTTTGATTAAGAAGCTAATACATCCGGAATTTTTCAATAGAGAGTTCACCAGGATGAACTAGATAGTTGTCATATTATTTGTTTTTGTATTATTCTGATCTTTTGCTTTACTTTTCTTCCTGTTATCAGATTGAATATTTGTTTATTTATGATGAGTGATGTTTATAGAATATGTAACTATATTATTTATTATATACATTTGAAAGAAATTATTTATTTATGTTTGCATTAATCTGATCTATGTTCGTTATCTTTTTCTTTGCATCAAATTGGATTTCTCCCCATGATAGGAAAATATTAGCTTATATTGGTAATGTATATCTGACTTAACAAAAAATATATGTTACTGATATAATTAAAAAGTTGTTGACTTTTTAATTCATTTATTCAATAATTTTAGAATAAATATACTAACAAAATTAAAATTTCCCCAAGAAGAATTTATTCTTATTCAAATATTCTGGTTTTTGTATTATTTTTATATTACAAATTATTTATATATTTTATTTATGATCGAAAAGTTTAGTCTTAATCTCAAAAATATTCATCAAAGGTTCTTCGTTTGTAAATACTTTTTATATGACCTAAACTTCCATCAGTTCATTAATTGTTTACCTGTTTAATATATTGATTGACGTGAAAATGTGTGAATCCCGTTAGTTTATCAGGTCAAGAGTACAAAATGATACAATTTTTATCCATATTGCGACGGCGGTTTTTTTAAGGCAACAATTGTTTGTTATATCTATAAGCCACTTATATGGCTTTAGTGCATTTATCGGGGCTCAATTTAAACTCAAATATATTTCCCACTAAATATAAAATCACTTTTTTTTACTTATCGACGCGTGTTTCGCAAATCATGTTAGCTTCATCAGGATATGATTTATTAGAAGAATTGATCTTACTCGAACTGAGATATTTTAGTTAGCTTAGAGGCCTAAGAAAGACCACAGAATACTCATTCGTAACTAGAAATCAATGGTTTATAGAGCATAGAGGGCCAAGTGGAACGCAAACTGTATATCGGCGAAAAAGGTTCTTTGGACTGTTTTCGTATCGACATTATTAGGGTATTATTTTTCACAGTTGAATACCCACGCCAATGCTTTGAGTGGGGCAGCCGACATTCAATATGACGTCTGAAGCCCTAAAATGGGATATAAGCATTGTGGGATGAGTCATCCCAAGGCTAAATGGACCATCTCATTCAATTAAAGTTCAAACTAGTCAACTATTAATTATTACTGGATAATCTACATTTTAAATCGTCAAAATTTTCGATTATTATTATTTTTCTTTTTATCTTTTTTCCCATCTAAGTTGGCTTTTAAATGAAGTGCGGGCCGTAGCTAAAATAAGTTTATTCCTCCATAAATTTTCGGGCGATGCGGGTGATATTAAGGATAAACGGTCCTGTGCATTATTCTAAACAGATTTTCTTCTAGTTCAAGAATTTTGATGTTATTTTTCAGGTTCTTTGGTATAATGACAGTGGTTGAAATTATCAATGGCATAATATGAACTTCCATATCCACTTAATTTCTAGTTTGAGGTCAGTATATTTTTTCGCTTTTTCTTCTGCCGTCTTTTGAATGTTGTGGGTGTTGCGGAATGTTATTGTTATTTATATTATTACTATTATTATTAAAATCCATTATTTTCTTGCGGGGCGTAAGGTGATTGTACTTTACATACAATAAAACGTGTACAATACAAAGTCTCTATAAATTGTTTCCATTCAAAACGGTCCTGTGCAATATTCCTTAGATGTAGAATGAATTTTCTGATTTCCTCTGTGATTGTTCTCTTCTATGTGATACGGGGTCTACCTCTTGTTGTTTTAGCACCTGAATAGATATGAGTATTAGTCGGTTTGCTTAGAGTATAACCTATTCACTTATATTTCCTTATTTCGATTTTGTCCTATCGTATCCTTTGGACCTCCAATATATTTTTTTTAATTTCTTAGACATTTTTTTTTTAATATTTAGAGTTTTAACTGTAGTAACCATCCATGTTTCAGAACCAGTAAACATCATTGATTTCACTATCGAATTGAATACTTTTATTTTGGTAGATATGATGAAATTTTCTGAGCGCTTAACTTTTGTCCATTATCCATTGTGGACTACACGGTATTGATATTCTGTCTGTATTCTTTGAGTAATCAGATTATTTATTGCGGGCGGCCTTTATTTTCTAATGTAATCGAAAAGAATCGTTTTCTACTTACTGAATCTAGGATTCCTTAATAATCAATAAAAAAATAGTTGAAGAGGTAAATTGCATTCAAGCCACTGTTCCAGTATCATTCTTAGGATGTTGCTATACATGCCTTATCATTTTATCTAGAACGTCACTAATCCGGTTTACTAGTTTTCGATTGAAAACCTTGCTAGCAGCATTCAATACCATAATGCCCCTCCAGTTTTCACATCTTTGAGCATCATCTTTTTTGGCAGCTGTACCTTATTTCCACTCCTTTCGAAATTTCTTTTTTCTCCAAATTGTTTAAATCAGGAGTAGTATTTAGACCCAAATCAATTTTCAATATCATCATATCATTTCCCGCTGTTGTTTCACTCTTAATTTTTCACAGAGCTTGGATTACTTCTTCTCTTGAAGGAATATAAATGTTAATTGGTAACTCGGTTGAATTAATAACTGGCTGTACTTATATACACTCTCAGGCAAAAAGATAGAGACAGTAAATTAATATGTCTTATTTGTTCTACAAATTTTCAAATATTTATTTGTTATTATTCTCACTCTAAACGTCTCATTCTGCGTCAACTCTTAATCCATGGAAAATAAATAATTTTCTAGGTGTATATATATTTCTAGGTGTATATAATAAACTAGTTTTCAAATTGTTTATTAGCATTTTTGAATGTTATTTTAACTATAGATCGTGGTACGAAACTAAGTGAGCAAGAAAAAGAAAGAATTTTTGCATTAAAAGAAGAGGGATTTTCCAATCGTGCATTTGCCGGGAAGATCAACAAAGGTGAAAACTATGACAAAAGGAAAAGTTCTGAACGACAGCATACAAGTATAAAGCGAGGGAAGTCGCTTCATATTTTGCCCCATCTGCGCACGCCATCATGCAGGCAGAGGGTGTCTAAACTAGTGTGCGTAATGTCCAACGTCTGTTTAGGAAAACTCAGTAGATTCGAAGGAAAAAAAAAACAAATACCACTTACCCCTTATCACCAGACAGTCCCCTTAGTATTCGCTTTGCGCAATATGTCCTGAGCTACAGAATGGCAAAAAGTTATTTTTAGTGACGAGAAAAAGTTCAACCTCGATAGTCCAGATGGCTACCAACATTATTACTATGACTTAAGGAAAGAATAAAGGTTATTCAGTGTTAGGCGGAAAAATGGGCGCTGGTTCAGTTATGATTTGTGCAATGGGTTTACGGATTTCTCAAAAAATCTTTTTTGAAAGATTTAGCACGGCCGGATTTTCCAACAGAACAACGCCCCAATTCACTCACAATGCAAAATGTGTTAAAGATTTGTTTCGAACCAAAAATATATCTTTTATTAAGAAAGGTTTTCAGCAATTGTCAGCAGTTCCAATCAAAATAAGAGGTGAAAAGTGCAATTTCAACCGCATGACCAAAATCAGATCCACTCCGTGTTTTAAATAATTACGGGAAGAATTTTTGAAGTAATTTAGGTTAATGGAAGATTTACGAAATATTAACGAAGGTATAAATGAATGCGTAACAAATGTAAGTGAATAAATTTTGTTCTCAACTGCTTTCATTTTCATTTATGGCTCTTTCTTTTTGTTGCAGTACGAAATAATAAAAAAACTTAAAATCTCTTCAAATCTAAGAACTATAACTTTCTCACCCTAACCTACTTGTGCAATGAACAGTTAATGTTAAATAACACCACATAAAGCAAAATTGGGGATGTTCTGTCCAAAGAAATATATATAAACTCAAAACTGTCTCTATCCTCTACCCTCTGTGCCTCTATCATTGCCTCTATCATTTTGTCGCAAAGTGTAGCTTCCCTATTTATATGTATTATTTCAGCGAAATTTAGATGGCTTATTGTTATTCGATGTAGTACCTTTATACCAAAAATGAATACAATTTAAATTTAAAAACTAATATAAACTAAACATAGTGTTCACATATCTATGTCGCTCAGCATTCGTTGCTTAATATACCTTTTTCTTAGCAGGCATCATTGTCTGTACTTCCCTTAAATTAAAAATAAGTTATATTCGAAATTTTGCAATTTAATACGAATTTAAATTTCTTTTCTATGATGATTTATAGATTGAATTATGCCAGACTGGTTAATCTCATTTTGAACGTTTTATATGTTATTATTTATGACTCAAGCCTAAAGCAAAACAGGTAATGTTATGATGAAATAAATGCTCGTCAAGTGATTTATGTATTCATTACGTTAATTTGATTGATTAATTATTTCTTTTTATATCACGCAGGATTTTTTTCAAGATGTTAACACCTCTTTGCAGACCATATTGTTTATTGATATTTGATTGATTGTTAAATTATATCTGAAATTTTCGACAAAATTATTGACTTCTTCACTAGTGAATTTGTTTTTACAAATATTCGTTAAACAAATAATTATTTTTAAAAATATATTTAATTGAGGCAGCCTATCGGCTTGATAGAACTTGATGGAATTGATTTTTAATAAACGAACTGAGACTTATGTCTACATTTTCACTATATTTGAAAAATTGTATAACAATTGTTTCGATACACAGTGCTTTTTCCAAATTTGAAACTACAATATTAAAAATTACACTAAAAATATGTTGTACATATACTTGGTGTTTAGTGATAAATTTCTTTAAGTTTAGTGTTTCACACTGAAGGTTCCATTGATGGGAGGAATATCTAGGGAGCATAATCAAAATATAAATATTAGTAACTTAAAATTTGTTAATAGTGTAAATAATAATACGAATTGGGATGCATATTAAAGCATTCAAATAACAAAATGTAAGAAAACCATGAAACGGGATAAAGGACCTATTTCATTCGGTCAATTTTTTTAATTAGTAATGTAACACTTGAATAACTACGATTTATTATTTTACACGTTTCATTAGGTACGGTTGTCATATAAATAGAACAGTTTAATAATAAATCAAAAGTCAAATAAATAGAACAGAATAGTTTAGTTTTAGAATGAAATTGACTCATCTCCTGATGATTCCATATAAAAGTATGAGGCGATTGATATAAAGTGAACAGATATCCCAACTCTCGAAAAATTCTGTGTCTTGTTAATAATTCAACAAGGATATCCTATTATTTGGTATGTGGACTATTTGTTAACGTTTTCTGGATTGACTGCAATTTTTTAAGCCATATTAATAATACTGCAGAGTTTATTCCGCAAGAGAACACAAACTTACTTGGTTTGAAGATCTCTAAGATATAGTTTAAAATAAATTTTCATTATCTTTAATATTTCCATTATTATGAAAGAAAAAAATACTAGTCCCATTACCTATTTGACTACAGCATATTAATTTTTAATAAAAGGGTATAATTTATGATATTACAGAATCTAATTAGGGGAAATCCCTTTAGCTCATCAGTGCTAAAAATATTTAGTTATTTTAAAGTTTAGTTAGTTTCAAATCACCAAAAGAAAAACGAATCATAAAACCTAACCAATATTTGTTAACATAAACTTGATTCTATTAATAAGAAATAAATGATCATTATATTTCTTGGAACTAACATTATTAATTACTAATTATAAACAGAAATATTATGTTTATCAACTCGAGCCGATACGTTGTCGTGTTGCTGACTGATGCCAAAATTAATATTAATTCAATTATGTTAATTAAGAACATTAATATGCTTGTTCAATTTCTTCGTAACCATTTATGTACTTTTTAATATTCCTCTTTGCTTCTTGATATAATCACAATATCATCCGCGGAAGCCAAATATTGGTGATATGTATTGTGCGAATATACTGTGTATTAAACCATTATGATTCCAAGCAAAAGCCAAAAAACGAAAACATTTTGAGTTGGTAGTCCCCGATTCCTTTCCCATTTAGATATTTGGATATTCTGATGACGCATCCTTCTTTGCTACTTCACGCGGTTCAACGTTGCAACCAAATGGCTGCATTTCTGCTCTGCAAATCAACTTCAGGAAGAAAAAAAAACCATATTTATTAGAGAATTATCTATTAGATAACCTTCAACTTTATTAATTCTAATCTTTGTTTAAAAATTAAGATTAAAAAAAACAGAATATAATGAAACCTTCAAATGATATTGAAAAAACTGCAAAACAAACACGGTTACTGTACTACCTTCAAAACTGGTTTCAATGTACGTAACAAGAGAGATTATTTCAAATAACGAAATTAATTTTTTTAACAAAACATGTTCGTGCATAACTGAAGATTTTTCACAAATCACCAAATCACGTTTTTGCTGTCTTTTAACATGTGTTTCGGTAATCATGTTAGTTTCATCAAGGGATGAAATGCTAGTGTCTATTTAAAAAGTTAACTATATAGAATTGGTCTGTTATCAAGATTCATGGTTTTATTATATTTTCTATTTGATTGATTGTATATGCATCTAAAGCCCTATTATTATTTACATTCCTAAAAACATAAAGTCTACTAATAATCCATATTATAATCAAGTTTCAGTGAATATTGGAAAGCGCAAGATAATTCTAATCTGCTGTAAATAATATAGCAATATGCTCTTAATATCTACTTAGTATGGATTGCCTTGTTTACTGATTGTACTTTCGATCCCAATCTCTATTTCAGAAATCGACTACTTTTCGTATTTGCCTACTTTATCCTTTGAATTTCCAGGATTTCTCTTAACTTAATACCAAGTTTGTAGATAATAATGTAATGTAACGTCATGTTAGGCAAAAATCAATAGATATAATCATGAATATAATTTTTTCTGCTTCTTTTAAAAGATCAAATATTATTTTAACAATTTCATAAACCTATGTATTAAATTCCTATTATAATCATCGATTAAGGTTACATTCCTATTAATTTAATATTTCAATTAAAATTCCCTTTATTGAAAGGAAATTTCATTAAGTTCTATACCGTGAAATTCAAGCAATTTACTTTGAAATCTTCGAGTATTAATTTAAATCTATACGAATGTATCTCGAGGTGGTAATATATATATTTTTTAAATCATATAATCTAGCTTTAGTATTATATTTTTAATGAGTAAAACATCTAAAATAGGGCAATATTTTTATTGTTCACGACTTCATATTTAAAAGCTATTGTTTGGAATTTCCTATTAAGTTTTTCAATACAATTTTCCACACTCTACTTCTTCACATTAGAAATAATCGAAAAAACATCCACATACCATAGTCAAACCCATCGAAAATAATTGATTTTATGTCGCTTCAGTTTCAAAGTTGTTCATTAAAAAAGGGGCTAAGAAACAGACATAATTGCCCATTTGACTCAAAGATTTGTAAACAAGTTATTCTAATATACAGTGTCATTTTTTTAAAACCTGACATAAGGTAACTTTTTTATTTGAAGTAACAGACTAGTAGTCCCAAATACAAAGTTGTAGGAAATAACTTTACTAAGAAAAATGTATAAACAATGCTTTCCGGTGTTGCCAGATGTACTCAGTAGCTACTAAAACAATCTTTTTTTTAATGGCAACACCCTATTTTTTTAACATAATTTGGCAAATCTTAAAATTCGAAATAAAAATGTTTTCTTACATTTCTTTATTGCAGTAGACGTTTTAGAACAATTAGCAAAAACAACTAACATAATCTGCAGTCGACAGAAACTAAAAGAAACTAACATAGCAATAGTAGGCCTTCAAAATTAAACACAAATGGTGTTGTTTGAAAGGAGCTATCATTATTGTGCTGTCATTGTGTTATTTGAAAGCCGTTGTATTTAAATGTGTATAAAAATAACGTTTTAATTATGTTTCGATGACGAATGAAGAGTTATTTAATCAAAAAGAGGAAGTTGAACTAATTTTTCTTCATGTTGATGGTTTAGGTCTAATTACGTGGAATCTTGATATAGTGCCCTAATATTATTGATACGGTAGAACATACGGAAGGACTGATCTTCTGATTCTTAATGGGATTACTAGTTGATTTCCTCTTCATAATTAATCCAGTATTGCGAAGCGCTTCAACTCATCGGAGTATTATGCACCTACAACTATCGCACCTACACGCACCTACAACTATCGACAGAAAAAATAACAGTAAAGTACGGAACTGTTATTTCTAAAAAACTTTTCGGCCATAGGAGTAGTGTGCGTTGGTCGCCGATCTCCCTCTTATCAAATACTACCTATTTTAAAGCTTTCTTTTTGTGCCATCCTGTGTACATTTTCTATCTAATATATAAGTAATATATTTTAATTTCAATTTCATCCCAGTAAGTTTCAAAATAGGGAAATACTCCTAATAACCCAGACTACAAAAAAGTTGATTCAAATGCTATTTTATATGTTTCATCAGAACCAGATGATATACAGTATGTCGGAAAAATAACAGAACTTTTTAAATTTAAAGAAAACTACTAGCACCATCTATTAAAACAATATTAAAGCTGTATTTCTCCTCTATAAAATGAGAACAATATGAAAACACTCTAAAAACTGTATATCTAAGCTATAAAATGAGACCGTCATCATTAGAATCGATCAACGGATTGTCAAGTTATAGCTTTTACAGTGACACATCTTTTGTCACCTCGTTACAAAAACATGATGGAAGAAAGAGCTAATATTAAATTTTGTTTCAAGCTTTGCTTTTTTCAAGCTTTTAAAAAACCGAAATATTTAAATTGATGAAAAAACTTTATGGTGTTGCTTATACCGTCCGCGTGTGTTCGAGTGATATAAGCGATTCCAGAATGGACGTGATGTTTTGGAAGACGATCCAAAGTCAGGTTGGCCAAAAAACTAAAATTGCGAAAAAAATTGCGGAAACTAAAATGATCACTTACGATGCGAATTTGACTGTCAGATGGATAGCGGAGTTATTAGATACAACCAAAGACATGATTCTCAAAATTTTGACAAATGATTTAAACAAACAGAAAGTCTGTCCTCAATTTTTCCTCAGGCCTTAAATTTTTGCCGAAAAAAACAAGTATTCACCTGATTTATCTCAGTGTGACTATGTTCTATTCCCAAAACTTAAAATGGCCATGAAAGAAATGTTTTACGACGGTGTTACACAAATCCAAGAAACCATGACCAAGGCCAAGGCGATTCCGAAAAACGATATAAATGAATATTGGTTGAACTAATAATTGGATGAACTAATGACTAATATTGGTTGAACATACCCAGCGGTGTATTGATTGGAAGGGATGAATTTTGAGTAAAAAAAGGCACAATAACCAGTTGTTCTTTTTTATTTAAAAAGGAATTTTTTTCGACAAACTGTATTTTACTGACTTAGAAGATTTTTACGATAACATTATTATTAAGGTTAGAAGATGCTAATTTAGTAGCAGCCAATTCAGTCGTACCCGAATGACATGAGAGCATACACCATGGGCCAAATTATATTAAGTGAGTTCAGTAGTGTCAGAAAAAAAAATCGGTTCTGTTAAACCCTTTTTACCTTCAGGTCATCTCAGATAATTTATAAAATTGTCACACAAATTAGTTGGCATTCGAAATTCTTAAAATTGTTTTATTGTAAATTGTAAAATTGCCCAAATGAGTATATTTTAAATGTATTTTAATAAAAAAATAATCAACTAAAAATTATATATACATGTTGTGTGTAAATTCGTAGGTTAAACAAGAAATAATTTTGATTCATATATAATGAAAATTATAATGTACATCTTTGTTTCAATTACACTTCTAAGTTGTATCAACAATTCGAAACAATAAGTTGATGAGAACGAAGACAAAACAAAAATTGAAACACAATAACTATCTTAGCAGAAATTTAACATCTTAATAACATATTTCAATTATTTTTGTTACGGTTATTTTGTATTTCCACCATGTACCCGCTGAAATTTGAAAACAATGCAGCAACTGTGTATATTAAGTTTGTTACGCTATATCACTCATATAAGTTAATTCTTACTTATATGGGTGAAATAGTGCAAAAGTTCTATAAAAAGGCTAAAACTTTAGATATTTTTAGCCGTTTTATTCTAGTTAGAACGAGTTGAGTTTAGTTAATATTTAAGTCCTCCGTGAAAGTAAATTAACCTTTAGTGAAACTATTTTAAAAGATTAAGTTGATATCTAGAATCGAAAATGATAAGTAAAGCTAGAAATACGCTGAAGTCATGTAACACTTTACCTTACTTCACCTTTTCTGAAAATCAAAATTCATCTAGGGAATACAGAAAATATTACTATAAAGTTAGGTTTAAGAGAGACAGACTATCGAAAGTTCTTTTTAATGCTATCTTGGAAAGAGCGACTAAAAACATAGACTAAAAAGGGGGATTAGTTAACACTCAGTACAGCTGCAGCTGCCTGAGCAGTAACACTGAGAGATAAACAAAACTAATATAAAAAAAGTAAAACAATATACATATCAAAGGTAGTAAAAAGATAGAAATCTCAGAAAAACAACTAATATACAACAGTAACCTATGTATCAGAAACTAAGAAGATCCTAAAAAGAATATTTGAATCAAAGGAGGTACAAGGTGAACTTAAACCTCATATCAGAATATATCATCAAATATGTAAAATTCCAAGGAGAGATAGTTTGGATACAGACAAGGAGCAAGGCGCAAATTAAGAAGTAGATATCAAGATCAAATAATGGATAACATCCAAAGGATAGAAAAGCATAAAAACTGGAGGAAAATGACCAATGAGAGAGAGTGAAGCAAAATTATCCGTATAGCAAAAAACGTACGAAAGTTCTGATAAAATCACCATTTCAGGCAACTATTCCAATCTGAAAAGGAACGAAGTATTGGAACGCAGAAGCAGATTTAATTTCTGATTAATAGACAGTCGATTGCAGATTATTGCTTCTATCCCTATGAGGATATGTGTAAGAACATGATGGTTTGATAATCAAAGCTATGCACAACTACGAAGTACTACTCGTTCTAGAAGTATCCAAAGACGTGACGAATATAATCTTAGACTTATTACTGTTCGAAATCGATATGAAAATATCCGACAAGTATATGATGATGAACTTAATCTTTTATAATAGTTTCACTAAAGGTTAATTTACTTTTATGGAGGACTTAAATATTAACTAAACTCAACTCGTTCTAACTAGAATAAAACGGCTAAAAATATCTAAAGATGTAGCCTTTTTATAGAACTTTTGTACTATTTCACTCATATAAGTAAGAATTAACTTATATGAGTGATATAGCGTAACAAACTTAATATTCCCAGTTGCTGCCTTTTATAAGGATATTTTTTACCTTATAAGGTTTTATTGGATTTACTTATTTAAGAAACATTCAATTTTGGTGTATGACCAATGATGATTATTAATAGACAAATATTTGATGAAGATTCATTCTTATGGTCCTTCGGTAAGAACTGAATGAAACATGGAACAGAACTCTATTTGCTTTAGTGACGAGTCTAAGTTTTGTTTAGATGATCATTATAGACGTAAAAAAGTAAATAGATACAGCTACTACATCAGAAATTATGAGATCGCGGCTATATTTTTGGAAAGCAGGCCATCGTTAGTCATCGTCGGTGGAAATTGCATGGTATTAGGATGTATTTGCAAGTTCATCCATTCCTCAGATCGCGCTTTTATCACCAATAAAACAGAAATGTGATAGCACTGGTAAAACTCTTAAACGATAGCCTTAGCAGCTACCAACTTTAAAAGAATTTCAAATATGGGTACAACATACTTGGAATACCATACCACATCAATATATAGATGATCTAATTCGGTCAATGGCAGCAAAGTTAGAGAAAGTTATCTCTAATAACGGGAGTGGATCTACTCAGTATTTTTTGTATCAAATAATAAAAATATATTTTTGTATCAAATAATAATAATAATAAAAAACGGTGTACACAAAAATTTTCAAATTAATCAAGTAAAGATATTTTTCATAAGTCATATTTGTCTTCTACAGTATAGTTATTCTATTTTTCCTGAATTTTAAATACCAGTATTATTCAAAAGAACAAGTGGACGTAAATTAAATTTATATCCGCTTCAATAAACAAGAGTTAGAATATTTCCAAAATATGTTGAAATGAACAAATATATATATATATATATATATATATATATATATATATATATATATATATATATATATATATATATATATATATATATATATATATATATATATATATTATATATATATATATATATATATATATATATATATATATATATATATATATATTATATATATATATATATATATATATATATATATATATATATATATATATATATATATATATATATATATATAAATAAATCGTATTACCAATTGTATTATTACTTGTTCCATATATACTGCATATATTTTATATGTTAACCTCACCATTTTATTTTGTTCACACCTCTGAATAAGTTGATATTTGAGAGAAACATACATACTTATACAAACATTGAATAAATATATTTTATAAATATTGTATAAATATATATTTTATAAAAAATTATAACTATACCAAATTATTTTACTACATATAAATTATATTAACATTATTAATTATTAACATTAATTATTAACAATATTAATTATTTTACTACATATAAATTATATTAACATTATTAATTCTCAACAATGTTTTAATTATACTGGAATACTTCTATACTACTACTATACTCGCTCGAATTACATTTAATGATGAAAGCCTAAATAAGTTGGAAGTGTTAACAAATTAATTGAAAACAGTCTACACACTTTAGTTTTGTTTCGAATTAAACTTGTATGTTGTACTATTAATTCGAAATATTAAGTTAATGAATTTGAAAACAAAACATGAATACTTTCAAACACAATAGAAAATTTCATGACTAAAAAATTTCACATCTTAAGAACATGTTTCAATTATATATCTTACAGTTATATTCTTATTTCCATCATGTACTCACTGCAATTTGAAAACAATGGTAATTGTTCAAGAACGATACACCAAAATTGCATGTTAAATAAATTCCGATTCCGATAAAGCCTTACAGAGTAAAAAAAATCCTATAAAAATAACTGTTGCATAGCTGCTTTAGCTATAATAATTATATTTTTATATTAATATTGTATACATATATAACACATCACTCAACAAATTGGTAGGATGACCAATAAAACAACTTTTAGGCAAATTTTGACTTTATTCATTTACATAGACTTCTTCAAGAGTGATACATTGATTCCAACGCTTCTCTAACATTTCGATGCCTTTTTATAGGACGATTTATCTTTGGCCTCAAAATAGGCTTTCAAAATACGCACCAATAATGCCGTATAATATTCGCTATTGATGGTTCTTCCTCTGCCAAGGTAATTAACGAATAAAATAGTTTGCATAACTCAAAATACGCATGCTAAAGCCTTACCAGCTGACATTTGCGTTTTTTGTGGCATTGGGCGGCTTTCGCCAGTTTCTATCCACTCAGCTGACTGCCGATTTGACTGTGAGGTGTAGTGACGGATCCATGTTTCATCCATTGTCACATACCGCATGAAAACATCCTTTTAAGCCCGCGCTGAAATTTATAATATTAATATTAAATATATAAGTTATCTGTAAAACTAAAACTTCTTTAAAGCAAATACTAAGTTACTAAAATAAGTATATGGGGATAATACCTATCTGTTTCATCCTTGGACGCATAGACTTTATGCATACAAGAATGTAGCTACAAATAATTTTAGAATGAAATAGAAAACTGGCATTGTAAATCAATGTTTCAAACTACATTTTGCGTTCAAAAACACTGCAGCATAATATTCTCATACTAGAGTAGTGCTGTTCATCAAGTGTCGATTTGAAAATATGTTTACGTTTGACCATTCCTCCTATTCCCCTGATCTGACCACCCTTGACGATTTTCTATTCCAGATACATTAAAATTCTAGTGAAATGAAATGTAAAAATGTCTACAGTACTGAAATTTCTTCCATACGGAGAAAATTAAGTTATTATTTTCATTTGATTTCTTATTTGATAATTTATGACAATTGTAACTTTTTCCATTTAAAACTTGATTAGCTCAATAAAATAGTCTGCAAGTATATAAGCATACGAGCGGTAAAAAGCGTTGTCGCGAAGACTGCCGAGAAGTGATTGAAGATTTGTCTCGTTCTCATATCCGTTTTCGACTGGCGAAAGGTGATGAAAAATCATCATTCAAACTTAAGGAAGATGGTCCAAGATCTGAATTTCTTTCACGAATCGTTTTGGTTCGATCCATTTTGGTTGATGTTTTGGGTATAAGACGTGCCAGTGCATGACTTCGTTCTAAGGAGCTGATATTGAGAGATTTTGAGATTTTCTCCAATAAGAGCACCCCAAATAGATTGCTAAAACATTTTTGAACGAGTTAGTTTTGATCCTACATTCATCGTGACGAGACATCGGTTTATAAACATGACATGCAAATCAGTTAACAAGCTTTGGATTGGTGCTTCAATAAGAAGCCAGAACCAAAAAGACCACATAGTCGCTTGAAAATCGAAGTCATTGTGAATTATCTTTGAGCGTCATTCTTACACAGGGTAAACAGTTAACAAATAATATTATCTAGCAATTATAAGAGATAATGTTTGCTTGAAAAGATCAGATTTTTGGAAAAACAATTCTTGGATTTTTCCTACATTGATTTTTGTATCCGAATTTTTAACTAAAAACTCAATGAACCCATCGACCAAGCAGCGTATTCGGTAAATAGGGCCCCGTTAGGCGAATCATTATTTGCAGATGAAGCTGAGTGCCATACTGGAAGGTGCCGATAAGAAGTATTTCGACCAGTGGTTTATTCGCTGAAACAAGTGTTATCACATCAAATGGAGCCTAATTTGAAAACGAAAAAATAAATTTGGATGGCTAAATTTTTATTTTTAAAGTTTTTTTTTCGTTTTTAATTGACATAATGTATAATTAAAATAATTTATTTTATCACTCATACTTAATAAATAACTTAAATCGTTTTATTTTAGAAATAAATTTTTGATTTACGTAACCTATTTATAAAAGTGCAATATTCTTACTTCAACTCGGTAGTAGTTTTTGCGGGAAGTTGATTTCCGCAACATATTCCAAAACAAAATAACACATACAACCAACAGCACGTCACTATATGATAAACATGAGTCTTGGTAAAATAAACAGAAACTGTTTATTACAAGTACACACATTTGCAATTATTAATGTGATAAATGGGCGACCAATTTTTCTCTAACGAATTCTATTTTTATACGTTTTAGGTTAAAAAAAACTATTCGTTTTTTATATGATATTTATTATCCGTTAAGTACGAGGGAGATTAACATATTATTGACCCAAACAGACGCAACAGACGTTGGCTAAAAATACAAAACGTTTACACAATAAAATTATAAAACATATTTATTTCAAGGAAATCCACCCAGAGGCTATTTCTTACCTGTACAAATTCAATAAAGGCGATTTGTTCAGGTCTATTTGAACACTCAGAAGGGTTTTCGCAACAGTTTATTTCTAAACTCTCCAGATGTTTTACTTTTGTTGCCTTTGTTTTATACATGAAGTAGTTTAAGGTCACTGTTAAAACAATGATTTTCATTTAGTAGATGTGAGGCATAATTGGCATTATGTTTCTGATTGAGAAAACTTCTTTCATGTCCTTTCATTATTTTCTTGAAATATCTGCGTGTTTGTTTTATATACGTTTTCGAACATAACCCACAAAATAGTTGATATACTACCGATTTATATTTTTTATTTGTTTTTGGTTTGCATTTTTTGATCAATTTTCCCTATTAAATTAACTATTTTTCGCTTTAAAGGCTACCATTTTTCAGATGGTTTACCTAAATATGTTATTGTTTTGAAGGATAGTATTTTTAATTCTTGTGTGGAAATATTTTAGAGACATTTTTTTTAAATGTTGTCTATTATTCTCTCCGAGTAATCATTGTTAAGCGCAATCTATTTAATGGTGTTAAGTTCCTTATTAAAATCTGTATCTGATATAGCAAAATTAACCAGTAAGTGTATAAGGCTGATGATAAGCTAGTAACTGATGTTGTGGATGTTATGATTTTGTATGTATTGTTGCATATATGTGAAAGGATTTGCGAAATATCTTGAAACTATGTTTGTTTGAGATTCGTGAAATTATTAAATCCAGACGTTTTAAACTGTTGTTTTCCTCTAGTTCGACTGTAAATTTCATATTTTTATGAATTGAATACACATATTAATACCCCATATCTTTACCAATACACAAATTGTTTACAATTTACAACATAGTTCCTTCTGATAGATGCTTCTACACTGCTACCTGGTGTTGCTGAGTGTGAGTGTGAGTGTGACTACAAAAGTGTTGCATTAAACATTTATGACGAATTTCCATCAAGTAAAAAAAAATTGCATTAATAATTTATATTCGAAAGAGAATGCTTGAAAATATTTTTGCAAAGATTAAACTCAAAGGCACAACCAAACACCAAATCATTTTATCTAACTTTATGACACGCGTTTTGTGTCATAAACCATGTCGCATCATCAGCAGCTGATTCGATCTTCAATTAAACTGATTTGATGTTTAGTGAAGGTTCCAATAGAAGAATTGGTCATTCTGCGAAGGTCGTTCGAAAAGCTGCCGGCCTGGCAAAGAAAACGGAAAATTTTCGGAATTAAAAAAAAATCATCGTCATCCCCTAGCAATTGAATACATTTAGATTGACGACCTTCTTTCATGTCAATACCCTTAATGTAATACGATTTGTTTCACTTTGTAAAATCTTGTCTCACCTTAAACCCCATCATTTAAAGTGAATCTTCTTCCAGTGAGTAATTTTTTCAGATTTGCGAAAAGGAAGTACTCGCTGGAAGCCAAATCCGATGAATAAGGCGCGCGTAGAAGAACTTCGAAGTTGTGGCAGTTGAGCCTATATAGCAATCTTCAATTGGTCCAGTAGTGAAGTTTAATTTGACCTTATGATTAACGTGCCTTTTGCCAGGTAGTCCATGATCACCACACAATGAAAATCATAGATGATCCATACTTTACCTTAGTTCGGTACACTTTAACCTGTTTTCACCCACTATTTGGATTGTTGCTTTATTTCTGACGTATAATGGTAAATATATGTTTCTACATAGTTATCTACTATTATAAAACATCGAGGAAACTTGATTTCTTTAACTGTTAACAAACGCGGCACCTATGGAGCGATAAGCTTTTCTTTACCTAAAATATAATGCAAAATTTAGTATTCGATTTTAAATTGTAGTATATCGAGATGTTTATAGCAGCAAACTCGCATACTTTTTGGTAGCGGCTTTTGGGCTTTCACGGTGGTCATCATTTTCAATAGATAAATGATCTGGTTTAAATTCAGCACATTTTTTTTCAAATAGTGACTTGTTATTAGCAGATGAAAATTTTAATTTAATAAATAAATTATTTCTGTTAGTAATCTCATTTTGATCAACTCTTTTAATCGCTTCCATTAATATTGATGGTTTTGAAACGAGAATTGTATTTTGTCACGCCTTGTTATCATCTAATATTAATGTACATAAGTAAATATATATTCAAGGTTTCGAATATTGATAGATATTAACAGGAGTAACTTGATGCTCACAGAAATTATTTTTTATCTAGTTTGGCGAAGAACAAATATTATTGTGGAAGTTTTTTAATTACCTTTGTAGTGGAGCATATTCGTACGTCCTCAATATGTTTACCAAGTGCATCGCAGATGTGCATCGCACTCCTTTGGTTGTTTTACAGTTCAGTTTAAAATAAAGTACGTAATGTGCGTTTTTATGTGCCAGTTTGTGAATCAGATTTTCTTAATTACACTTACCAGGTAAGGAGCATTCGTAATATATAATATATAATAAAATAGAAAGCACCATTAATAATTACTAGACAGAATATTTGTATAATTTTGAGATAAGAATTTTTAATAACTATAGTAAGAAGGTTTGTTGAATAAAGGATTTAATTTTATATAACATATCATGAAGTGTTATCAAACATATATTTGTCATATAAAGATAGTACGTATCAAACAGTTAATATTGTAATATTTCACTTCAACACTGGTTTTATAAATGTCTTTGTATTTTCTTCTTATTGTTTCCTAATCATGCGGCAGTAATTTCTAATGAAAATATTTGTCATAGTTTTCTTCGAATAGTATTTATAGATAATAATTTCGATTGAATGCGTAGTTGGCTCTTGATGAAACATAGTAACAATGATAATGATTAAAACACTTGGTATTTATTTGACAATCTATTCGAGATATACTCTTCGAGTAATTCTCAGAGTTAAATATAAACTGTTCAATAATATGTATAATATGTTTATACAGAACTCTCTATGAGAATGGTTGCCTGACCGAAACATGTCAGAAAATATCACAATATATTGTGGAACACATACCAAGTGTTTCAATCATTATCATTTATAAATAATGTTGTTGTTCGCCAAATATTGGTTTGATGCATACTAATCTGCCGTTTTTAGACAATATTTATTATGAAAAATGAAAAATAAACATGCTAAATTGATTATTCTGGAGGATATTCACCATCTACTTCAATAGCTGCTTCTCATTTGCTCGAGAGACGGTTAGTTCTAGGGGTAAAAAAAGCGCTTGATCTTGAATGCAATCCACGCCTTGACATCGGCGACCAACTCATTGAAATCATCGTAGACTTTGCCCGGCTACCGGTTTTTCAGCGAACGGTTGATGTGCTAGTAAGAGGATACTTGGTGAACCATGCGTCATATATATCTTTAGTAGAATCAGTCGCATCTCGTGACTGATTTCAAAGCTTTAATTTTTAATCAGATGATTTCAAGTCAGAAACTACAGTAACAGTTTGGCCACTATTGCAATTATCCAATAATCCGACATTAGTTAGTCTAAGAGGAATATTCAAATATGTGTCAGTTGTAATGCGCAATTCTGCTTGATGGCTCAAATGTCATCTGACGCCTCGAGGAAACCAACCTCCACTTTTGATGGAACAAATATGACGAAATGACCATTATATTTGTCAAGTATACAAAGTTTTAGATATGTGGGGCAGTCGAATAAAGCATATAAGTTTTGACATAATTGAAAAATGGAAATAATTGAAGTTCGAGCTATATTAGGATACTCTTTCAAATGAGTTTACCGCATTGAAAATAATATTTACGAATCTTAAAGCTTAACCTTAAAATTTGTATTTATTACTTTAATGAAACATTTGAGATCTATGGAAACTATCTTGATGCCGAAAAAATTGTATGTAGACTTTTATAAACTGTGTAATAATAAAAGCAAAAAGTTCTGATATAGAGAGACGGATTTTCTGAATCACATTCCTCCAGTTGATTCCTTGGTTCCGAAATTCTGGTTTGAAATTTTTGAACATGGTTCCGTACCGACCTAAATCAACAGATACAATGGCTCCATCTTCCGTGGATGAAATGTAGTTAAAATCCAAATCCACACTATCGTAAAATTTGAGATCGGTCAAAATCTGCAACAGGGGATGCATTGATATCAGTTATGTTTAATATATATTTTAAAATAGTCATGAGCGAAGCAGACATAGACATTAATGGAATAATGATAAATAAAGAAAAACAGATCGTAGGATTGGAATCTGGAAATGTCATCATGTTTAAGCTATCTGGCTTAAACGTCTTAACACGATCGAAAACATTATTAAAAGAAATAATAATGTACAGCTCTACAGGGCTAGTGGCCCCTCACTTATTTAGCCTAGTTATATCAATTTTCTTTTCCACCTTTTTCGGTCCAAAGCGTCGTACTTCCAATCCCTGACTCCTACTTTCCTCAAATCATTCATCACCTGATCCAGCCATTTCTTCCTCGGCCGCTCTCTTTCCCATCTCTTCCCAGCGCCCCCCCCCCCCCCTCTTACCCATCTCTTGCTGGGCATCATCACCAACTGATCAATATTTCGTTTTTTGTACGGTTTTTCTATTTCTTTAATTGTTCTTCTTCTATATTCGTTCTGAACTTTAATTCCTCCAAAAACATTTTTAAACTTTCTTTCTTTTGTCAAGTTTTAAGTTTACTTTTTTTCTTCTTCGTCATTGTCCATGTCTCGCACACATAAGTAACCGGGTGCCTTAGTATTGTTTGGTTCACTATTACTTTTGCTGCTCTTATTATATTCTTTGCTCTTAAAATCTTTGAAAAACGTTCCTGTGACTTTGCTTCCTTTCGCTAGTCGTTTCTCTATTTCTTTCTCTTCATTCCCTTTACATATTAGTGTTACTCCTACATATTCAGTTTGTTCAACTTTCTCTACATCATATATTTCTTATTTTCTGCACAATCAATGACTAAATTTGGGGACAGTCATCTAGTAGTATCTATCTTTCATAACCATATATTTGGTCTTGTTCTCGTTAATTGTAAGGCCATATTCTCTTGCCTTTCTTTCCAACATCTTGAATACCCTTACTATTTATTTCTTGGATCTCGCCATTAATACAAAGTTGTCATTCTTCGGAGGGTGCATGCGCATTTATTATATGCATCTTTCTGAACTGGCCTTAGAACCCCTTAGAACTTGATAAGAACCCTACTCCTAATATCCTCTGATCAGTTCCGCTATTAAAAACTATGTAGGTTTCTACTTCTGTAATCGTTATATCCCTTTATTTGGTCTCCTACAGTGCCAGAATATCTACTCTGTACTTTCTCATCTCCCCAATAAGGTATTTCAGGGCTCCTTTCGTAAATATACCTCTAACTTTCCATCTACCTATCGTAATTATGTGTGTTGTTTTTTCCTGTTTTCTTCCTGCTTGCATACAGCTTGCTTGCTACCAGTCTCAATCCATTTCGTTGCTGGGTCAAATCCATATTTCCGTCCACTGTCACACATGTTAGTTTTTTGAGCCTCTTACTGTACTTTCAGTTTTTCCAGCATGTTTTCTCATCTATTCCATTTCCAGGTTTGGCCGTTCACCACTAATTTCAGAAATCCCATTTTCACATTTTTTCCACTGGCTCTTTCCTCCTTTGTCTTCTATCTAATTTTCTTTTGAATATCTCTTTCTTCGCTGGTTAGGTTATCGTGGATAAATACTTTATCGCCTGGCCTATTCTTTAATTTATTTTTATTCTTACATCATCTCTTTCTTGTTCTCTTCGCTGCCAAGTTCTACCAAACATGTTTTCATACCCAATTTTTGTACTTTTCTTACTATTGGTTGGTTGAAGGTTGAAGAAGGTCAAGGTCCAATAACGGGTTAAAGCACTACAGGAAGAAGAAGAAAAAGATGGCTCCATTTATTATGGAAAAAATGGAAAAAAATTGGACGGTGTAGTGGTCTCTGGTGCAATTCACTCTGCGTTTTAACCCCGTACTCACCACTTTTGACAAATGTATGATGGATACTCAACAGTAGGGAGAGTAGATAGGCAGCTGCCACAGGCTCCCTTTACCTCTATTATCTGAAAACTACCAATTTCAAAAATGTCCGGTTCCCGTGGACCATCTTGCATATAATATGAAATAAAATTATTTTAAAATTTTATAAAAAATAATATATATTAAAAAAAATTATATTTTATCTTTATAAAAACAAACCTAATTAAAAAAATATTATTATGTTTAAAAAAGAGAAATCAATTCTAAAAGGTTCAATAATTTTAGAAATGAAAAAACTTTTTTTTATTTGTTCATAAATTTTAAATATAGAATATTATAGAAATGTATTCATATTGTTTCTGTCTCACATCAGTGTGATACAGTAAATTTAATCACACTGTGTCACATCAATGAAATATTCATCTCTGAACAAAAACAATCCATTTTTCGTGGCCCTGCCAGTAAGAATTGAAAGATTTCACAGCACGTCGTTGAACTTCAAGTACTCAATTAAACCTTGAAATTAAAACTAATTAACTGCAATTGGTCATAGTTGTTTAAGATGTGGTTTGGCCCGCAATAGTCGGTAAAATGGAAAACTGTTCTTGTATGACGTTATTCAGTAGGCAATGGTGAATTTGTCCATGGTAAATTGGATTTAGAAAAAAAAGACAAAACGACTTTTTAACTGAAATTGGAAAAATGCGATCAAAAATCGCCAGTTCATTAAATACCGGTTTGTTGTACATGTCCCACGATTTATTACAATAATAATTGTTGCATAATTTTTAAAATAAGTTTTGTTTTAAAATAAGTGTTTGGTGATTGAAGGTTTGGTTTCGAAAAAACCTATGACGCAAAAAATGTTGAAAAAACCATGAACATATATTTCAGGAAATTGTATTACAAGTTTTTTGTGGTAAGTGTGAAATTTTAATTGATAAACATGGGAAATTTCACTTTCATAATATGAATAAATTAATTTAGCGATTACTGCCAATGAAACACATTAATTCTTGATTGAAATTAATTTAATTTGTGATTTGATTATTTATATTTCAGCTTTATTATACTGGCGCATAAAATATCTATGAAAAATACAGGGTGGGGCACAGGAAACGCATGTTTTTCACCTAAGCATAACGTTGTTTATCTTCAAGATCATTGTAATTACAGCTAAATGAAGTAATAATAGTTCACTTTGGAATTAATGGTGGAATATAATGTCAGTCAAGTATCGCTCTTCTTCGCAGTCACACATCTGCAATCTCTTTTGAAAGGTGTGCATCACTTTCAAAATAATTTCTTCTAGTAGTCCTGCGATTTTTTGACGAATGGCAACGTCCAGTTCCTGTATCGTGCGTGGTTTGTTAGCGTACACTCTAGACTTAAGGTAACCCCATAAAAAAAAGTGGCATGCAGGCAATTTTGGAGAACGTGAGGACCAAGAAACATCGCCGAAACGGGAGATTACATGTTGAGGAAGCATTTGTCGATCACATTCCATTAATTCTCACACCATGTGAGCTGTAGCACCGTCTCGTTGGAACTAGTTCTCCCATATTTACTTGTCGCCTTTGAAGTTGTAACATAAAATTTTGTAACATATCGATATAACGTGCCAAAGTCACTGTTACTGTTCTTTCCTCCTCTTTAAAAGTAAGAACCAACTATCCCTAATTTGGAAATTCAGCACCACACTGTTACTTTTTCACTGAGTGGTTTTAGGTGCAGCTCTTGTGGATTATCTGCCACCCACTATCTACAGTTCTGCCTGTTTACTTATCCATTTAAATGCAAATGTATTTCGTCACTCATCATTATCACAGCATCACGGTCATCAGCAAAAATGGCGCGCATTCTCGAACAAAACTCTCTGGGCTATGTAACATTTCTTTCGGTCAGCTGTTGTACAATTATTATTTTGTAGGGATCAAATTCTAAGGCGCCATGCAGACTGCGTTGTAGCGATCGATGGGACATACCCAGAGCTGAAGCTTGACGCATAGTGGAACACTGGTGACCAGCAAGAACCACCTTTCTCAGGGTAGAGCAGGTGGCTTCCTCTTCATGACAGATCCGGTAGTTCCAAATGCTTCAACCCATCGGAGTATCGTGTCTCGTATTGGAATTGGCCCTCGGTGTTCAACGTTGAACTGTAGACCGAAAACAGAACGGTAACGACAGGGTCCACGGTGCTATTCCTAAAACTGCATTATCTAAGATGTCCGTTGGCGGAGCGGCGAAGTCCTCATCCCTCTCTTTGCAAAATACTACCTGTTCAAAAAACATGCATTTCCTCTGCGCCACCCTGTACAATTGTTGCATTATTTTTGAATATTTTGTGTACACCTCGATGGCAAAAAAAATCAAGAAAAATAAAGCTTTTGATATAAAAAATGAATAATGAGTTCACGATGAATATTGCAACACTTTATAAGTCCTATCATCTACAGTGATATACAAAAATATTCGGACACCCTATTTAAAAAATCATTCTAGCAGTTCCAACTTACGCAATAAAAATATATATTTTCTTCCCGTATATTTTACCATTCTTACCTTGTTTTAACTTCTAAGTTCCGAAATCATCGGTTTAATTCTAAAATTTTAAGGAAGAAATTTAAATATTGTTTTTATATACCTCAAAAATATTCGGACGAGCAAACAAAAAATAAATCTGGATCAATCATATTAATCTAATTAAGGTAATCTTCAAATTGTGTTTACTACAAATAGTAATTGGCAGACTGGTGTAAACCAGAACATCTTAAAATGGACCGTCTACCAAATAAAAAAACATTAATCCTGAAAATAGGCAATTAGTGGTATATCGTTAACGGGAAAATGCCTACCGAAAAGTTGGGCTTCAGTTAAGTAAAAGTATGGTTGGAGATATCGTGCATCCAGTGGCGGCTGGTGGGTTTTTAAAGTGGGGGAGGGGGGGGGGGGGGCGTAGAAGAAAATAGTGCTGCTGAAGATTTTTTTGCTTTCCCCTTCCTCATTTTTACTTTTCGTGCTATTGAAACCCTATACAGGAGGTGAACTAGGAAAACGAGTTAAAGGAAAGAAACTGAACGGAAATAAAATATGGTGCTTTGCTCTGAAAAATTGTTTACTATGATAAATGCTGGAGGGGCGGCGCCCCAACACCCTCCTCACGAGATGCCACTGTGTTTATCGCTACAAAAATGAGGACAAATTTTTTCCGAAGAAGCAAACAGGCTGTCCGAAATTACCAAATGAAAGAGACCAATGCTTTATTTTAAAAGAAGTACATAAATACCCTAAAATCAGTGCACCACCTCAAAACATTGGAGGAAAACCATTCTCAAAAAGTAGTTAGCACCGAAACAACACGCCTTTGTATAAGTATGGATAAATAAGTAAATATAACATGAATATCATGAACATTTGGCCCGGACAAAGTCTTGGTTAAGAAAGAAAAATAGTAAAAATCGACTGGATTTTATTAAGGAGTACGTTTTGAAGCCTGAAAATTATTGGAACGACGTTATTTTCTGTGATGAGTCAAAATTTAACATTTTTGGTTTATTTATGTTTGCGTAAATTGGAACTGCTAGAATGATTTTTTCAAATAGGGTATCCGAATATTTTTGGGATCCACTGTTTTCTTGCTTTTGAAAAATATTAGAAGCGTTTTGTACACATGTTTCGAATTCATTTAAAGCTATTGGACGCAAGGGCAATCTCTCAAGAATTCGATCAATATAATCATATATCTGTTCTATCGACGATAAATTGGGGACCTATTCAATATCTACAAAGTTGTTCCTTTAATCGAGGAAGAGGAAAAAGTCATACGGTACCACGTTTACTGTGTATAGTGCTTGTGGAATGATATTTGTTTGATTTTTATTGAATAATTGACAAATAATTATTGCAATGGACAATGGTTTGACCATTTGGGAGGAACGCCTCGTGGGTAATGCCTAATCGATCGCCGATAATGCGATCGAAGAAAATAATTTGAGTTTTGAGCGGCTTTGACATTGTTTTTTCGACCTTGGTTCATCTTTTGCATGATACTCCATTGATTGTTGAAATATTTTTGGGTCAGAAGCATAGATTTAAGCCTCATCACCAGTAATTATGAATTTCAAAATGTCATCATGCAACAAAAGGATCGTTTCAGCAATTTCAAGACGAGCAAACATACGTGACAAGCTTAAATTGTTCTTCAAAATTGATTGGATGGATTCAAATTATATTCAACTATTTATTGTCTTAATACTTAATTCTTAATACTTAATTTGTGATTACTCAGTACAATATACTTGATTTTTAGTAATGTTTTCTTCAATGGATGATATAGAAAGTTTTTCTGTAACTAACTGTAATAATTTATGTTTCACATACTTCCATCGTCGTACAGTTTTTTGACATTTTTAATGCATCAGCATAAGAAATATTGTTTTTTAGACAAAATATCAAGCAGATTCTTTGCTCAATAAATTTATACATTAAAAACAAAAATAGCCGATAAAAATGTTTAATAATTACAAAAGACGGTATATAATTTTTCATTCTATAACGTACCACTATAAATTAGATCATCTTCATATTTTATTTCTTTCAGGAATAAATACGGCAATACGTGAAATATGCCAAGGCGTTTTTTACCAATATGTGTGTACAAAACTGAAAGTTTTCTGGAGATTTCAGATTGGATCGTACAGTGCGAAATGACTTTTCGAACAATCAGGTGTACTGAGGACTCTAGTTGATAGAGATCATGGGAAAATGACGAGAATAAGGGATATAGAGTTTGCTTAGTTCGGCAAATGAAAGTTTATTGCACACAAATTTTGTCTATATCTTCTTTCGTCCAAGATCGAATAATTTTAATTTCTAGTTGTGTTTATATTTATTTAAAAATGGATATAATTGAAATATCAAAAGATTTAATAAACTATCTTTGTAAAATTGATTGTTGGCTACAAAAAAATCATAATGTTATGATTGATGTATTAGGTGGTACCATTATATCAAATAATTGAAAACAAAACTATTTTAAATTCGAAAAAGAATGTCGAACAGTAGCACTGAAAACATTCGTTATCAGCGAAATTTCTGATTTGATCCATATTATGTTAGTCATGTTTAGAATTTATATTAGAAATATATGGATTTTCAGTAGATAGTGCTAAAAATGTTTTCATTGACGAATTGTGCCTTAAAAAAGAATCTGCCCGTGAGGTCTTTAGTATGTGAGAATGCCTAATTAAAAACGCATCAGGGAAATCCGCGCTGAGTTAAATTTGGTTGTTATTAAGATTTTAAAGTCGACGAAACCTGGGTTCATCACTTTGATTCAGGGTCAAACGTACAAAGTATGGAATGGCGGTAAAAGGCTCATAACTTTCACGAATATTTTAGGTCATTTTTCCACTCTTAAAACCATGTCGAAACTTCGAAGGGATTTTTTGGGCGATTATTAACTAGATGTATGCACCATGATAAAGTTCTTGATGGTCTCACTACTTTCTGATACACCTGTGTTTTTACCCCTTTCGGTATCTCTCCTTTTCCTAGGAATGTTGTTTTTAAGGTGTTGTAAGGTGTTTAAGGTGTTAGTATGCCTGCTTTTCACATTTTTTCGTTCATTTCGCAGTGCATTTTCCATTATCTTCTATTATTGTGCCTAAATACTTATAGTTTTTGACTTGTTCCATTATCTTTCCATGGAGTACAATTTTATGTTTTATTTTTTTGTCTCCAATTACCATTGTTTTTCTTATGTCGATATTTATTTCCATGTTAACTTCCTTTAGCTCTTCGTTGTTGTAGTTTTTCTTCAGAATCTGCCTTTAGGACTATATAATAAGCGAACATTTTGTATTCTTGCATATTGCTTTACTATTTTTTACAATATCGGCAATAAATTTGATTCAATGGATTCAGTACGGAGCCTTGTCTTAGGTCTATTCCTGACTCAAATTCTGTGGATTCATCGTTATGCGTTCTTACTGTATTCTTGTTGTTGTTGTATATGGCCTTGATACTTTCTATTACTCCCTCTTCTAATCCTCTTCTAATCTTTTTACTCTATGAAATGCTTTCATAGGTCAATAAAACAAATATGGATTTCGGTTTCTTTTCTTAACAGTTTTTCTCCTAGTTGTCTAATTATAAATAGCAGATTTTGTGTGCTTCGACCTTTTCTAAAACCATGCTGTGATTTCTTTAATGTTGTTTCGAATTTTTCTCTCAGCCTATGCTCTATTATTCTGGTATAATTTTTTTCAGGTAAAATTGTTACTGTAATCCTCTGAGGTTTTTACATTCTTTGATATCTCCTTTTTTAAACAAGGGCAATATTATACCCATTTTCCAGTCTGTTGGTACTTTTCTTCCTATTATGATATCGTTTAGTAGTGACAAAAATTCTTCCTTTGCTATTTTTCCCATATATTTCAGCATTTTTGTGATTTCGTCTTTCCGTGGAGTTTGCCGAAAATAAATAAAAAATCAAAAAAATATGTATTACTTTCAAACGTATATATTTACTTTTGGTTTTTAAATATATAATTTAATATATTTATTGAATTTAATAAAATTAAACAGCTATACTTTGTAAAATATTGCAAAAATTTGCAGATTATGTCAAGAACTTGAATGCGAAAATGCAAGATACCCAACATGGGTGGAAGTCGGCGCGCTATCTCTACGTCTCTTCATGCGTAATGACTTTTCTTTGCGTCCTTGCATGCCTTTCGTTCAACATCTCATGCGTCTTGACGACCAAAAGTTGAACAAGTATGGATATACTTTATGAAGTTTCCTGGCAACTCGATATAAACTGAATAAATGTATTAAAAAGGTTTTTAGGTAAAATACCGAAGAGAGGCAAAAAGGAATATCATCAGTGATGAAGTTTTCAGAGACTACTTAAAGATAAAACCAGTATTAATACAAATACAAGACAGGAAATTAGGATGATCAGGTTACTTAAATATAATGTTGGAAGAAAGACTTGCCTGAAGAGCATATGAAGCGAGTGTACTGTGTAGTAAGAAGAGCTAGACAAAGAAAAACCTGAAAATTAAGAGCGAAAAATGCGGCAGACATCAGAAACATTCAATGGAAGGAGGAAAAAGCTAGCAGGATACTAACTCAGAAGTATTACACTTTAGGGTAGAAATACTTAGGATTAGATAGATAAAATATGATCCTTGCTTATGTTTGGGATTTATTATTACCACCCACTTACATTTTTTATGCATATCTGCGCCCTAGATAGGACCTGGGCGGGTCAGGGATGATTTGTAGTTGGATGTGGGATGATCGTAGTTACCGATATTCACCAAAGAATGGAGTAATCTACATTGTATTGGAGACTTTACCCGAAAAGCCGAAATATACGGTCGTACGTCATTTCTTCAATCTCTCGTCATTTCTTCAACCGCCTTCCAAATGTTCAACTCGACCCCTACAGATGACGGTTTAAGAAGTGACGGCACCAGAATTCGGTCTTGGGAGACGCTTGCTGACGTTTGAAGGGTGGCTAAACAAATGAGCAATTATTAATTGGAGCACGGAAAAAATCCTTGTTTTGAATATTTGTAATATTCTTCACGAACCGACTTGCAACGTTTCATAAATAAATGATTGTTAATATTCTAACTATGTTGATTATTCATTGCCAACTCTATACGATTTAAAGCAAACCCACTTTATTGAACTAAAAAAAAACATCATTCAAAACTTGTGAATAATTAAAATTTTAAAATATTTTGTGCTTACGTAATGTTGGTTATATATAACTATATTTCACCATTTATAATAACTAGTCATTCTCCGCTTGATGTCTAACAGGACCACATATATCGTAAATTTTTTATAAAGTCCAGCTTTGTATAAATAAAACTGGTATGTTTGCTAAGCGGTTCGTGCTAACGTAAACGTTATATGAAAGTTTTAGCGACAATAATTAAATATACAAACGTACAAGCTCGTGAACTATTGCGTTGTTTTCTAACTACACTAAAACAATTAATCGAGTTATCGCAAAAGTGATTAATAAAAGTTGTTTGGCGTATGATAAGAGCCCAATGCGCAATTTGATTGCAGAATGCTATTGCAGTTTGTTTTTTTTCTATTCGCCGTTTAGACAAACGCATATATACAGAATCGTTTATAGAGAAATTAATGTCTGAAGGAAATAACCATAATTTTTTGCACATTAATTATAAGGAAAACGCCAACATTATCGTAGTTGTTTAGTTGCAGTAAAGTTAATTACCGACTATATTAACATGGGTTTTTATGTTTCATAAAATATACAGGGCGATACATGTACTTATAAATTGTTAAACTATTCTTATACCGTAACGACTAATATCTCACTGAAATTATGTATACACACAAACAAGTTTACAAAGATTTGGGTTTTGTAAATTATGTGAGGGTTCAGCGACTCAGGTGGGTGAACGATATGCTACGTGGCGAGAATGCTAGAAAACTAAATGCCAAGGAAAATTATGGAGAGGATGAATAAAAGATGCTGAAGAAGTATTTCACATGAAAATTGTTTCACATGATTCGGTTGGGGGTGCCAGCCCCTCACTGACGAGCTGTAATACCACAGCAAGAAGAAGAAAAAGAAAATGTATTCTTTGTTGGACCTTAGTGCATCTAAACAAGGTCTATTAAAAATTTTTGGACCTGACAAAGAAAACACAAAATTTTTCAGATGTTTAGTTATCAACGTAGTGTCCTTGCCATTCAGTGCATTTAGACCAATGACGTTCCGACTTTCTAATATCCTCAAAATAATGCGGTTTGTCCAACTCTGCAAAATATGTAGTTGTCAGCTTTGTCCCTATCATTTATAGTAAATCTACGTACAGTGAGTCATTTTTTCCGGGTTAGAAAGCTGAAGTAATCGCTAGAAAATAAATCCGGCGAATAAGTTGCAGCCTGAAACACTTCGAAGCATAAGTCATAGACTTTTGAAAGAACAACCCCAGATGTATGGGCAGGTGTATTATCGTGGTGAAATGTTAACGTTTAGCCTCAATAATACCCTTCAATTGATCCAATAGGAAAGTGTAATATTCCATGTTGATAATTCTGCCTATTGACAGGTAGTCTATGAGTACCAATCGACGAGAATCCTAGAAAATTGCATCCATGACTTTTCCTGAAGATTGAACCATTTTCGCTTCCATTGGCGCACTTTTGCCTGCTCGCACTCTCTCTTTTTCATGCCCAAAACATAGTGACATTTGCCACTATACATAGTGACAGTGGACATAGTCTATCAAGATTTTTACAATGTCAGCAAGTCTACGATCGATGATCATTTAATACGGTATTATACATTTTGTCAATCATAGTATGTTTTTGGCATCGTTGTTTCATTGTCTTCAATGGATGTACAACCACGTTTAAATTTAACCTTTTTTATACTTTTTTTACCTTCGAAAAGGGAGAGGTTCTTTTAAAGTGAAATCTAACTGTTTTTGTACGTTTATCGAAGTTAAACCCTCCAAAACAATGTACAGTAAAACTCTGTTACAACGTACCGGAGGGTACCGTAATAATCGGTACTTTATATAAGAAGTTGGTTGAAAAAAATGAAAATATGTATATACCTACATATACATATGTAATTACATTTTTATGACTCTTATTAATTCTTGACACAAATACACACGTATTATAATGGAAGCAAGGCCAAAATAATAGAAATTCATTCTTTATACTAAAAAATTTAAATTTCATTCTTAATACTTAAAATCTACTCTAAAAATACACAAAAAAACTTTAAACCACTTTGTAAAAAAGTCCGAAATATGAGTTTGCTTTTGGTTTTTTACGAGAATATTTTGTTGTAAATACATGTATTTATATTTCAAGCGCTACGCTCAAAATGCCATCTTATGTAGTGCTTCTACTTCCTAAAAATCGTTTTAAATTTTTTATCCCTGTTATGGCATCATGAAAAGTTGGGAGCACTTTTCTAACGGTACTTCTTCATCTTCTTCATCATTCTCAAGCTGTTTAGCTACACCAATCTGCGCTGTAATCTCCTGGTCGGTAGGCATACTTGTTTACGCAGGGTCTTTATCCATATAATTGAAAGCGTCTATTATAGTGGAATTTCATTTTTCCAAGTTAAAATTATTATTAAACCAGATACTTAAAAGTATGTTATTCTTTTCTTCGATAGATTTTCCCCGATACATTTTTCGCCCTTAAAGCACCTTTTCACCTTCACCCTAAAAAACATCGCAAGCGTCATAATTTCTAAGATATGGAACTAATCCTGATTTAACTCAATCCATTGTATTTTCCGAGGTTACACTCGCACCTTCTCCATGAATTTCATTAGAATTTATATTGTAGCGTTTTTTGAATCTATGTAACCAACCCGAATCGCAAGAAAATCCAACAAAATTAAACATTTTCGCAAACTCTTCAACCTTTACCTGAAGAATGGGTTCACGTTCGCGTTCGCGCACTCCATCCACCCGAGATTATTTTCTAAAATAATCCCGAAACTTCACTGCAACTAGATGGAATAAGGTTTCCGTAGTCGGATGCTGCTCACAAAACCCTTATCTTCTGTTCCTTGGTGTTTCCGCAGCTTGGCCGCCAGACGGGGTGGACCAAGCTGAAGAATGGGCCCAGTACTTGTAGTATTCATACTTCTTTGATACGTAAACAATTGTAGTAATGATTCATCGATATTTTTTGAACAGGTTTTCGAATTATTTTACCTTGTTTTGAAACTCCGTGGAATTGCAATATTTTGTTTGTTTTTCAGTATCGTGGACACTGTTATTTTTTTCATAGCCCTAGATTTGCAGATGTCGACTTGTTTAGTACCACTTTCTATCTCCTGAATTATTACAATTTTTTTATTCATTGTTGAAGCCTGCCAAACCATTTTAGTGGAACTAACTTCGGTTGATTCATCCATGCTTAAAACACAATTTGTTTATAAATCCGCTTAGACACGATCATAAACAGCACAAGTTTACTATACAACACCAACAATAAACTAAACTTAATTAATAAAATTATCGGGAATAGACCACTTAATACAAATATATAACTTTGAGTAAATAATGCTGGACCTATTCGCAAAAAAACTGTGGTAGCGTTTGTTGGTTGGTCCAAAGGCGGCTGCCTGTCTTTTGCTTTGATTTCTTGCCATTCTACCGCACAATACATATACAAATACAAATAAAAATAAAATTAATAAAAAAAATAAAAATTAATTAATCAAAAACAAATTATTAGTACCTTATATTTTAATATGCGTACCAGGAAATCTGGTACTTTCTGTTAGAAGTACTTATTAATGGAATACGTTATAAAACATATAAAATGAATTATCTATTGAATGTTTCATAATAACTCCCGAGACTTGGTTATTCGGTACGTTCTATCCGTAGATACATAATAAGCATGTACGTTATAAGTATGGTTTACTGTTTCTGGTTGTCCGGAAAGTTTGTAGGGCTTTTTTGAGAAAGAAAAATGCAAACAGTTTATGTAAATTTTTAGTTAGTTTATTATGTAATTACCATTAATATTTACAACTTTTTCCCAATACACTGGTACAACTTTTGAGTTTATTTTTGTCAAAAATGTGCATCTTCATTGCCAAAAAATGCCAACAGATTGTTTTTCACCTCTTCTTTCGTTTTAGAAAATTTCCCATTTAAGCAATTTTAGAGGGAGCAGAACAGATAGCAGCTCGAGGGTGGGATGTCTGGTGAGTAAGGTGGATGGGGCAAAACAATCCAATTGACACTCAGTAATTTTTGCTGGCCCTGATTTAAACGTGGTCGTGCATTGTCATTATGAAACACGACGTCTTTCCTGCTTGCTAATTTTATCTGTTTTTTTTTTTTAATTATTGCCTTCAACCGATCTAATTGTGACCTCAGAGGCCAGTGTTGATTATTTGATTGCGATGAAGATGCTCAAAGTATATAGGTCCCATCCAATCTCACCAAATGCAAAACAAATTGTTTTTCGAATGAGGGCCGTCTTTCGCTGAACTTAAAATCGTTACGTTTTTGTATTCAATCCAGTTTTCATCATCAGATACCATCCGCTTCCAACGTGGGGTCTCAGATTTTTATTCATCAAAAGATCGCACGAATATTTTCAGTTCAATTGTAGACAAGTTCAATGATAGACCTATACATCGTATCGGCAAACATACCCTTTTTGTCAGAAGGTCAAAAATGCTCGATTTGCCAATAGTTAACTTACCTGCCATCTCAAGGACCATGATGCGTGGATCTTCCGCTATTATGACATATATAATATGTAAATAAGCATTACTAGTCGAAAATATATTTTTGTTTTCAAGCATTAAAAGAGCAACTATTGGAAAATACCTACGAACTTTTCAGAACCCCCGATACTTTATAACAGCTCTTATCAACGTACGCGTCTGAAAATTCGGAGCACGGTATTTAATGAATCATACTTGACAAATATCAAAGTCATGTGGCCATACTTGTGCCATATCTGTGTCAGGTCTAGAACTTTTCGAATGACCCTGGTATTCCAGCAGTAGTTGCACTTTGTTAGATTATTTTAGGAGCTATACATATGTCTAACGATTCATTGTTTAAATCGAGAACATTGCCATGGCGTGGTTTTATGATTTCGATAAAGTTGTGTTATTTCAACCAAAATTTTAACTTACATTTGTAAGAAATTTTGCAACCTAACGATTAGCATAGAAAAAAGCCAAATATACAATTAATTCAGAAAGTGTGGTCTAATATACAGGTTTCTTTACAGAGATAATATTTAACATAACATATTTGCGTTGGGTTTCACTTCAACTAACGGAACTGTAAATAGCTAAGTGTGTGAAAACTACTAAAAAAGGTATTCTGTTTTCTTCAAAAGTATAAAATTGTTGAAAGCTATTAATTACAAGCTATTACAAAAAGGCACGCTATTTTGAAAAAGGGTACGGTATTTTCTTCAGAAGTATAAGATTGTTGAAAGCTATTAAGCTCGAAGGACAAAAGGCTGTCACGGCATCCTGGAATACACAACGCTATCTGCCTGAGGTTCTTCAAGACCTGAGAATAAGTGGCTTAATGTTTTGTCACGATAACACTTTTTCTCATACTGTTTGCGCTAACAACTTTTTTTTAAGAATAAACAGCATTGTTGTTATCTAACATTCGCCAGATTAAACTGATCCTTCAATATACGATTGTTGTATGTTATAATAAATATTTCAATTAACGAGTTTTTGGAAAGTAAAAACATCACTGTGGATGCGCAGCCCTCTTATTCGTCAAATTTAAATCCTTGTGGCTTTTCCTTATCCTAAGATTAAAAATTTATCTCAAAGGATGAGAAATTTTGAGATATTGGAGAACATTGAAAAGGTCGATATCGACCATCTGAATGATTGTAATATTTGAATTCTAGTACTGCTATGAAGAGTGGATTTTTTTTGCCATTCCTCGACATTCCTCGACTTTAATATTAAAACAAAACAACACATTAAAAACTACAGTTTACAGAAAACCGACAAACACAGATAGGTATCTCAATTTCTTTTCAGATCACTCAAAATCGGTCAAAATAGGAGTAATTAAAAGTTTATATGACAGAGCAAAACTTGTTTGTACCGACAGTGATACACTACAAAAAGAAACAAATCACATAAAAGACATTTTAATAAAAAACAATTACCCAAAAATTTTTATAGATAAATCGTTTAAAAATTTTGATACTAGACAAGACAGACAAGTTATTAATAACAATAATAATAACCCTCAAACAATTAACCTCATAATTCCTTATATCCGCGGTATTTCTGTCACAATTAAAAGAGTAGGAAATAAATACAACATAAGAACGACATTTAAAACAAAAAATACTCTTAGATCTCTATTAACAAAGACTAAACCAAACAATATACAACAAAATACCAAAAATGTAGTTTATAAAATTCCGTGCGAATGTGGCAAATTCTATATAGGTGAGACATCTAGACCGTTAGATGTTAGATTAAAAGAGCACAAAAACCTTCTTAGAAAGGGCGATTTTAATAAATCTAGAATTTGTCAACACGCATGGGAATCGGGTCATAAAATCAATTGGAATAATTCCAAAACGGTATTAAAAGAATCGGTAAAAAAATACAGAAGATTAAAAGAAACCGCTATAATTAATTAAAATAAAAATAACTGTATTACTATGCCTTCGGTAGATTTAAATTCAATATGGTTCCCGATTCTAAAGAATACAATTAAACACATTTAAATATTTGAATACACAATCAGTACAATAAACAATCACACAGTAAACATTACCTATATATATTTTTTGGTAGTATGTCACTGTCATGAAAATTTATTGTTGTCAATGTAAGTATCGTTGACATATACAAAAAAAATATATTTACTTTCACTCATTAATTTATATATTACAAATTAATATAATTTATTTTGTAGTTTAGTTTTGAAAACGGGGGCAGAGTACCCTCCGAAACGTTGACGTTAAAAGTTTGTAATTTTTTTTATAACATTTTTATATCTTTAAAATTTTGATCGTTCGGCAAATTTATTACAAATAAGAATCACTGAGAAATTTGCGTCCGTTTGGTTTTTTGTTTTTACCCAGTTATTCTTTCTTTAAATAAAAATATATATATATATATATATATATATATATATATATATATATATATATATATATATATATATATATATATGAACACGCCACAATCATTCAGACATTACTAAGAGTGGACAAACTATCCCCAGTGCTGTGTGGCTCCCCAAGATGAATGTAGAATTTAATTTGATTTAATTTTAATTGAGTCAAAAAGTTTTTAAAAAATCAGTCTTATTACTGTATTCACACATCTCGTATCGTCGAAAAAAACAGCATTAATGGCGTTTGTGGTATTGTTATTCTTTCAGAACTCATAAACGATCAACTGTCGTACGTAATATGGAACTTACCCACGCATTACTCTTTCATTCTTATACCGTTTAGTTTGATTTTGGTTTATTTAACAATAAGCGCACTAAATATCAATATAATTATTGTCAGTAAATTGTATGTTTTTAAAATTGAAAGAAAATCTTTACTTATTGGTACGCCTGATATGTGTATGGCTTTTAGCAAAACCAAATGTTGCTAAAAATTTTTCTGTTATGTTGGACATATTCAGGAATATTTTCGTTGTTATAATTGTTCGAGCTAGGTTGTATTTTAGTATTATTTTCATGATTATTTATAATCATTAAATAATATCGTCTTAGAATTCACAAAAATTATAAAATTAATCCTATAAAATATATTTTCCATATCCTTTTGCTCTCTAGTAAATTTGTATTCATGCATTTCATAAAAAAATGTTTTTCTCACATTCCCCACTTTTGCTTTAATATTAAGCAGTTTAACATCCTTTAAAAACTTGTCTTTCATAAAACAAGATACAAATTACATGAAAAGTTATCAAAAATTCCATCGGCTCAGTTTTTAAGTCTTATCCTTTTTCGTTACCGGTGACGACACATTAAAGATATTAATGAGGCATATCGTGAATAAATTTCCATAAAAAATAACTGAGAAAAAATATTTCTGCTTTCTTCGACATAGGTGAATCATGAAAAAAATCTTAGGTCGATATGTATGTACAGTACTAAATACGTATTTTTTATCGAATACGTATTTAATCGTCTTTCATTGAATCGTATCAAAGTTAGGTCATCGAAGAAACAAAACCATTGTAATAGTGACATGAAAATAGTTAGCATTTTAGTACACAATTAGCGGTACAGTGTGTTTGAACGTGTCACAAACTGATGATTTGTGAGTTATTTTTTTATAATTTTTATTTATTGTTTGATTAATTTCCCCTTTTTAATATCAACTATCGCATATAAAGCTCATTCTTCAGATTATTTAACGCTTAAATCACAGGGTGCGAAATTAGGCAATTAAGATAGATATTCGAGAATATTTGTTATTTGTTATGTTGATGATATAACTTTAAAGCAAAAGGTCACCACTATCGCGACGCAAAACTTCAATAATGCAGTACAGTGAAAAAATATAGACTCAAGAACCAAATTGTTATTTGATTAATTAATTTTTTAGGGATCCTTAGCACTAATTACTAACTTCCTATGTTTATAAGAAATAATAATTTATGAAAGGATAATTGTGATTAGGATTAATAATATAAATAATAAGAAACTCTAGGCACATTTTATACAGAGTGTTTTCAAAGATGAGTAATTTATTTTAGCAAGTTGTCGAACTTAAGTAAAAATAAGTAATTTTACCAAAAATCATTTTTATAAAAGTTGGAAAATAAAGAAGTTATTACCAATTACAAAATTTGAAAACAGACCTGATTTTTTATATTCTCGGCTACTGCGTTGTAGAACTCGCAAAGAGAAATTAATTTAACAATAGTCATTTATATATGAGTTGCAGAATAACATAAACAAAAATGTTACATGTTACAACATTTGTTCAAAATTGTCACCATTTGTTCGGTTCGCACAATCGTGCTCGGCATACCCATGCATCACTACAAGCGTTAAACATAAAATCCCTGTGCTCGCGAATAACATCACAAGCGTTTTCGATGCGCTGTTTTAATTCTTCCACAGTATTTACCATCCATTGCGCCCTCTCCATCTGTTAGAAAATTCATTACTTAAATGGTCGTGGATTTCTCGTCCAAAATGTGGCGGAGCTCCATCATGTAGGAACATATTCTGTCTAACATTTAAAGGGACATCTTGTAATAATTGTGGAAGTTTGTTTATAAGAAAGTCTAAATAATTTTCATCTGTTAGTCGACCTGGAAGAAAGAAATGCCCAATAAGCATGCCATTTACTACGCCAGAATAAACATTTACTGAAAATATTTGCTGAAAATGGATTCTTTTTACAGCACGTGTATTTTCTACTGCCCAAACATGGTTGGTTGTTGTGGAAATTATTTACTCCATTTCTTCTAAATGTGATTTTTTCGGTAGTCAAAATAAATTTGGTAAAATTTTCATTTCTGTTGTACTGATGTAAGTCACTGATAAAATTCAACTCTTCTAGGATAATCTTCCAGTTGTAACGCTTGTACCCGTTGATAATGTCACGAAATCTTGTAACTAAATTTACAAAGATCCGCGGAGTTGAATTATTTCTTAAAGGAAACCTTTCCGCGTACAAACAATATGCTGCGGCTGTATGTCCATATCCACTAGTTCATTGGTTTCACAAACGTTTGGCATTTTAATCGCAGAAAATATCCAAAAATTAAACACGCACTATTATGCAATTATTATCACTGGTCAAATCGAACATCGCACTCAAAAGAAATATCGTACAAGAATACAAAAACTAGTCATACCCAGTATCAACAGTAAATAATTACTTTATGTGTTTACAACGCAGTGGTCAAGAATATCAAAAAGTCAGGTCTGTTTTCAAATTTTGTAAGTTCTATAACTTGCAAGAGCTCTATCACCTCTTAAAATAAATGACTCAACTTTGAAAATACTCTGTATACTTGTACGTTGTGAATAAATGTGAACTCAAAGGGATTATCTCCTTATTCAATCCAATTATTGTGCTTATTACTATGTCATTGTGTAATATTACGTGTGCACAACTTTTTTTAAACTTAATAGTGTGTTGTTATTAATTGTGGCAATGCCGAAAGGTTACAGCACCAAAATATTCTTGATTTAAGAAGAGCCAGGAGACACGGAGAAAAATTACTGAAGATTTGCAATGTTCTCAAGGTGTGATGTAAAATGTTCTAAATGCAGTTCCTGAAAATTATGGAAAAATCAAGAGACATGGTCTACTCAAAAATTTTTCGGTTCAGTGAAGCGGGCTGTTTTGCGCGAAATCTCGAAAACAGGAGCTTCATCTGTCTAAATTGCCAGAAAATTTAATCTAGGGTACCTAACTTAATTCGCAATTGGGAGGTGACTCTAGAGATTAAAACATAAAAAAAGTTCCTATAAACAAACCCCAAAAGTTGCTTCTTAAAGAGGCTAGAGCCCCTTAAATGGGAAACCTGAAGATGGTGTTTTCGCAGTATTTTCCAAAGGGTTTATGCTAAAGTCGTGAAACTCGGTTTACTTCAATAACTTGGAATGGAAAAACGTTTATTGTGTTGATAATTCAATATTTTAGTCATATATATATATATATATATATATATATATATATATATATATATATATATATATATATATATATATATATATATGTATATAGATACAACAACGTTCCAGCTCATAATGCGAGGCCAACAAAAAATGGTTCCAAGAATTTGGTATCAAAGTAGGCCTCCATTAAGTTAGTTCAGAACTTAATCCTATTGAAAATGTATGGAGAATTTTAGCCAGGGATGTTTACGATCCACCGAGGCCAGAAATTTAAACAACGGAGGAACACAAAGAAAAAATACCCGAAGTTTGAAGTAAACTGGAGGAAATAACTTTAATTAATTTAATAAACAGTGTTCCTAGAAATTTATTGTCGATAATATAAAGATAAAGAAATGCAAGAAATTAGTAATTGTATTAACTGTATCAAAGGTATTTTAGACGGTTGCTTTTAAAATTGTTTACGTTTTTTTTTAATTGGAATAATATAAAAGAGTCATTCATTCAACAATAATGCCATATTAACGTCATTTACTGTTGTTTATAGTACCTGTTAATAAGGTAATTTATATTATACAAATATATATATATATATATATATATATATATATATATATATATATATATATATATATATATATATATATTATATATTATAATTTATATTTATAGTTTAAATTTGTTCACAGCACTGTATTCTACTAATGTCGAAAGATTTAAGCACTGCTTGCAAATATTTTTTATCAAAAACAATAAGCCCAAAATTAATTTAAAGGAAAATAAAAATAAAATTAAATTAAAACATGGCTTCAAATTTAAAATGTTCTATATCCAGCATATTCTTTCCCATCTTATTTGAATTCAAACATCTTTGAGTGAAATTAGAGACACAAGTACAAAAGAAACGTCTCTCATATGGAAGACACTCTTAATTCGTACGTAAACGTTGGGTCATATTTTTTACTTTTTATACCGAGCATCTGTGAAAGGAACCGGAAATGTTTTTTTTTCCTTCTTTTTTTTCCTTTTCGGGCCATTAAAAGCAAATTTACTTGCCATCGGCTTGATATAATAGGACTCTTTTCCTCGGGGTTTTGATTGTCGTGCATAAGATACACGAAATTGATGAAAGAAAAACAAAAAGTATAGAAACGGATTCTTCTTTTCCTTTATCGGTTTACGTTAAATTAAATGTATATTTGCTATGAATTAAAATTTTTAACATTTTGTCAAGAATGTTACTTCGTCCACTAAGTAATTAATTTATACGAGGTGTGTATTGGTGTGTGTTACGTACGAGGTGTGTGTTGACTTCCCCTTTAGAGCGAAGACAGGCCAATATCTGATGCATTCTCAGTAAAAGTTTGTACTCCCTAGAGGCACTTGGTGTTTCGTAGGAATTCTTTTCGTAAACTACATTTTTCCAATGCTTTCTAAAAATGAGTGACAACAATTTCAAGCAACGGAATATCAACTGCAATGTCACTTATTCGGCAAAGTAATTAATTTATATGAGGTGAGTACATAAAGCACTGATACTGATGCCTGCGTTTAATCTGGCAAGATTGATGGCTTCCCTTTTAAAGCGAAGGCAGGCTAACATATAATGTCTTTTTAGTACGAGTTTGAACTCCCTAGAGTCACATGGATGATCCGGTCCGTAGCAATTAGTTTCGTAAACTAGATTTTTCTAGTGCTTACCGAAAATTAATGACAAAAATTTCGAGCAACGGTACTTTAAATGCAATGTGAAAAGTGTTTCAGAATATTAATAAAATTCAAAATAATGATGATTGTTTCTTCGATATTCATGGGATTGTGTACCACTGGGTTCCTGAAAGTCAAACTATTAATCAGCATTACTACCTTCACGTTTTTGCTGAACTCCGTGAAAGAATAAGGAAAAAACGGCCCGGATTGTGGAAGGACAAGACACGGGTTCCCCGCCAAAATAATGCGCCGGCTCATTCAAGTACATCATCCCCGTGTTAGTCTATCCGTCTTATTCGCCGAATCTTGCGCCCTGCGACTTCTATCTGTTTCCTAAGGTGAAATCTGCATTAAAAGGAACAAGATTTGAGTCCGTTAAAGCTGTGAAAGAGAAAACGGCACGCGTTCTGAAGGAGCTGACAGAAAAATACTTCGAGCACTTAATTGATAAATACTTAGAACAATGGAAGATTCGCTTGGAGCGTGTAGGGATAGAGGAGAGTGATAATAAGTAAATATGTATGAAATCAAAATTAAATGTTTAACAGCGTCAGTCTCGTTATTTAATAAACACATATCGTTTTAAGGTGTGGTCTTAAAGGTGATCATTCTGACAAGTAGCTTCCTATCTAGTAATGCTCCATGAATTTCAAGCCGATATAATATTTTATTTTAATTTGACAGTATTTCAAAGCAGATAAGTTCGATATTTGTTATCATGGAAAAAAGCGACTTTCGTGTGTTGATTAAACCCTATTCGTGTTGAAAACTCGTCGTGTAAACTAAAAAAAGTTGAAAAATAGTAGGGGGCTCGGGTCCTTCACATGTCGTGGTTCATAAGTGGTTTACTAAGTTTCAATGTGGTTGACCCAGCACGAGTGACTCTCTGTGCTCAAGGCGCCCCGTTGAGGTCTCTACTGATGAAATAGTTAAACAAAATTCATAATATCGTGTTAGCCGATCGCAAAGTGACGGTTATAGAGATTGTGAATATAATGAACATCTTGGACGAAAACGTACAGAATACAGGAACATTTGAGGATGTACACTGTTAGCCCACTGCAAACCAAAAACAGAGTTATTACTTTACAGCGGTGTTTATATATATATATATATATATATATATATATATATATATATATATATATATATATATATATATATATATCGTATATACAGGAGTTTTTGTAGGAATTCATGATTGTTCACAAAACTTACATTCATCACTATAAACAGAAATAAAGGAACAACAATATAATATACAAAATCAAAGAGTACTGTGCTGCTAATTGGTCAACTTTTAGGAGGAGTTGATAAACCCTCGTCTGACGGTGTTTGGCTCTTTGACGAAGTTTAACACAGTTTCAGTACGACAATGCACCCGTCTATTCATCCGCCATTGCAACAGCGATATTGGTTAATTGGGGCTGCGAATTGATACCGCATCCATCCTATTTTCCGGACTTGGGTCGTTCCAACATCGTTCTTTTTATAAAACCTGAAGAAATGATTAGTTATATCGAAACTCAAATTGTGCGAGGAGATCATCGCCGAAATAGAGGCCTACCTAGAGTTCGGTCGTACTTTTTATAAGCCATAAAAATGCTAAAAAATTGTTCGACGAATTGTATTAAGCTACCAGGTGTGGCGATTCATAATTCTTACTTTTTTTCTAAAAAAAAACACATGTTTAATTTGGGAGAAAGATAAAAAATGCTTTATTCAAAGTATTTGCCATCGCTAGCTGCACATTTTTCCCATCTCTCTGGCAATTTGTGGATGTCATCTCAGAACAACGGTACATCTCTTGTGGTGGTCCAGTCTTCAAGCCATTTTTCGCCATATCCGTAATTGTTGAAGTGTTTCATGGAAAGTGCGTGAGATAGCGATGAAAACAAGTGGTAGTCGGAAGGGGCCAAGTCTGTTGAGTATGACGAATAGGGCAAAAGTTCCCAACCTAGTGCAGAAATGATGTCTCTGACCGCTTTCGCTGTGTCTGATCCCACCAAATTCACAGGAATCTCTTCTTTCCAAAGCGATTCGGTCTTGCTGTCGTTGTTGACCGTTGTACTGGGTCAATCCATGATTTTCTGCGTTATGGGTTCTCGAAATATATTAATTCTTCGTCCCCAGTCACGATCCGATGTAAAAAAGTTTTCCTTTGATGCTGAAAAAGCAAAACTTGCGAAAACCGTTTTTCGCTTTTCCATCTGTTTGTCGTTCAGCTGATGTGGTATGCATTTTCCTGCTTTCTGGATCTTTTCCATAGCATGCAGACGACCACAAATAGTTCGGCGACCAATATTTAACCTTTCTACCAATTATTATTCAATTTGCATATCGTCTTCCTCCAACAATACAGCATCTTTAATTTTTTTCGGTTGATCTGGACGTTTTTTGTCTTTCAAGTCGAAATGACCACTTTTGAATCGTCTACACCAAAACCCACAAGTGTCTTGAGTTGATTGAACAAGAAAGGCAGTTCGTGCCGCAAATGCTCTTTATTTCGTAACTCGACTTGTTTACCGCACGAAAAAAATATGACACTAACTCAAAACCGTTTAAACATCAATGGCGTTTTTGAAGGCACTATCGTACCACCAAAATCCATCCGCCCCAACTCCTAAAAAAATAAGTATTAGTAACCGCCACACTTGGTTAAACGAGACTAGTGAGAAAAATAAATTAATTTTCTATCAAACAAAAAACCAAAATTTTAAAAATTATTTTTTCCTTCTATCCTCATAAACTGAAAACAGAATCGTTCAAAACAAAATACACGCAACCGTTTCATGTGCATCACTATATAATGTACAAGGGTAATTCGAAAAGCTTTTAATTGGACAAAGAATTCAATTTTTGATTTTTTAAATTTTTTCAATGTAATCACATTCAAAACATTTAGAATAACAACGTTTCAACCTCTTTTCTCAGTACTGTCAATTTAATATAATTTGTCTAACTCAGCAATATAATTGATAGTCATAGTTTTGACCTCATAATTTGAAGTGAATATTTGTTCAGACGTTCGGCGATTGAAGTAATTCAGTTTTTCCAATACCCTTTTACGAATTGTTGCGATATATATTGATTTGAAGAACTCTAAAGAAGGCTCCACCAATTCGGCAAGTTAGAGCCATTCAAAAGATCAGTTCGTGTATTCTCGAAAACTCATTCAGCTTATTTCAGAAAACCACTATAAAGTGTTTTGGCGTCCTGACAGTCTAGATATGAATCTATTAGACTGCTTAGATGAGAGTTGTTGAAAAGGTCACCAACAAGTCGAAACCTCCCACCATGATATTTCAGGAGATCGGCAATTCAAACAGCATATGTGAATATAAATTTTTAGATTTTTAGATTAGGAAGTATCCCAGACGGCGCGCGGATGGTGCAGGAAGAGATTTGCTTTTTTTAAAAGCATTCTTTAAAGCTTTGCTCATTTTTGAATTTGCAGTATAAGTAATGAGAAAACTTTTTATATATATTTTTTGTTTTGTGTGGATTTTGATGGCACAATCTGTGCTTGCATCTACTTCAGTATCTAAAGAATGAGGTAATTATCACGTTATTTTTTGTTCTGGCGCCATTGTGATAATTTTGGTTTGGATGTTATGCGGAACAGCTAGGGATAAGCCCTGTATTAGAGGTCCAAGAACATTGCAAAGCGTTGAAAATATTAAAAGTGTGGAGCAAAGTGTGAATGTGTCTCCAGTAACGTCGATTATACGACGTGGTGTATAATTCGAAATTTCTTCACATTCTTTACACCGCATTTTCGAACTGACTAGTACATTTTTCCTTATAAAATTCATATTGTTGAAGACCTGTGATCTTCAGATAATAAAGTTACCGATTAAAATAATGTACTACTGTAAACCACTTCCATCATATTGACAATTTTTATGCAAAATTGATTTGACAGCTTCGGATTACGTTTTATGGGAATTTTTGAAGGAAAAGATTTACATAAATAAGTACGGAACCATACAGCAACTCAAGAACAATATCCGGTCTGAAATCGCTACATTAACACCAGATGTGTTAACAAAAGTTATGGAAACTGTATGAAAAGGTAACATATTTGAATGACTTCCATCGTCCTGATGTCCTGGTGAAACCTCTTTCCTTGAAAAAAATCCAAATGGGATTGTAAAAAATGCATTTTTAAGGACATGCGAAACACTACTATTTCATAGGCTTTCTAGAGTTCATCTATGAGGTTCTGGTTGCCCCGAAATCCTTTCACTACATTTACAAAACACTTCCATGTTGCCAATTCCTTTTCATTTATTTTTTCTTGAAAACGGAAATCACCTACAAGCTTCGTTATTTGAGGTCTAATAAATATGCCTTCTTTTAGTTTTACATCACTTAACTGAGAAAATAATTCTTTAGGTACTTGAAACCATTACCTTCTTTGTCCACGCTTAGTATGGAAAGGCGGAAAAAGAACCTTTTTTGGGCTAACAAGGGGAGCATATTTTATGTTTGAAGTATCATGTTCAAAAGAAGTTCTATGAGGTCAATATTTCCTACTGTAATGTTCGTTTGTTGTCATACTGTCCCATAGACACAAAAAAACATCAATACTTTGTAAAACTCCTTTGAAGTCTTAGCAATATATCTATCACTTTTAAATCCCCACAAATATTCCACTGATACGGTTCATATTTATTATGAACTATATTTTGATTTAGTATGGTTGCTAAGTTGTCAAAAGTTTCTTTCATTGCTACTGAATGAGCTAAAGGAATAGATGGGTTTTTATTTCCATTATAGAGCAAGACTATATTTCAACGAATCTATGAAAATACGCCACTCCGAAGGTACATGTTCCATATTAAGCTCATTCATTTAACCATATCCATAACACATTAGACCATCAATATCACATCAGACACATTGCGATCGTTTCATTTTATAAAGAGTTGAAAATGTTACATTCCTTTTTCGGTAAAGTGAGACACTTGCATTTTTATCTAACAGGTTCCACTGTTGAAGTCTGGAACCAAGAAGTTCCGATTTTTGTTTTGGATAATCCCAGGTTACGTACCAAATAATTTAATTCATTCTGAGTTATTAAGTGAGGTTCACTGATAATTGTTAAAAATGTTGGGTCACTGGTGTTCTCAGGAAATCGTGGATCAGATCAGAACGGGCCTAAGTGCAGAAAGCAAATTTGGATACTGAATGTTTTCCCTTTACTTCTTTTTTTGAAATCTCTTCTGTTTTAGTGATACAAAAGTAGCAATCACTTACATGGTCAGTAGGTTCTCTCCAAACCATATAAACAGCAAACAAACAATAGCATAGAATTTTTCTTGCGATGCATCCACTGCACTAAATTTACGTGACAACTCACACAGCAAACATGAGGAGCCCAACTTTTATCTTCATCTCCAATTGGGCACTTAAAATATGAAAGATAGGCTTTTTGACTTCCTCGGATATAGATCTAACTTGTGACTTTAAGATAAATCATCCGCATGTATATAACAAAATTTATACGCTGGATTTTTTCAATATCGACGACTAACACTTGCCATTTTAAATAAAATCCACTTAAACACTTGACTGTACTGTAAACGAGACAGTAATAAACTAAACTATAGGAAACAATAAAACTGCCCTTAAATGTTCTTAGAATACCCCCTCTACGGTCTTATAGTAATTCCTATATTGTCCAGTCCAAAGTCAGATACAAATAATTTCAATGGTCTCATGATATAAAGGAGAAGCAGGTACTTGAAAATAGGACGTGCGACACCATTTGTGTGAAAAGATGTTTTAATAAAGCCCTAAATGAAATGCAAAAACTGCATTTTCACCAATGTTGCAAAAATCATGTCGATATGTGTAATTAAAATGGTAATGGGATTCTTGCCCCACCTGTTACTATCTGAAGGCTACTGTTATATAGTTTTAAATCTTCACATTCCAAGTTTATATAAAAATAGTTTAGGCACCATAATATTATAAAGTGGTTCCTTTATTTACTGTTATCAAAGTTTAAACATGTCTTTGTTTGAAATACAAACTTGACCTCAATATACCTTTAATCACTATTGAACTTGCGACATCATATATAATTTTAAATTTAAAAATTTCTAGTTTTTATCTTCATCATAAAAGGGCAACGAATTCTGTACGGTCTGTCAACCTGTATCATTATTATTTTCAGCGTACATATTTCCTTATCTATTACAAAATTCCATTTCGAGCCTATTGAGGTTAAAGGCATTAGTCATTTAATAAATGCTAAGACAGTGCGTTAAACAGAGATACTGCTACGAGATAATGGTATGGTCTTGCTTCACTAGCTGCAAGAACGTTAATTTTTTTATGGTTTATCCATACCAACTTAATCATTACAGATGAACTACCTACTGATATCATATGTTCGGTAAACGGTTTAAAAAATGAGTCTAATTATTTATTTAAATAAATAAAATGTAGGAAACACGAACTGAAAATGGGCATATGAAATTAAAAGGAACTTCCCTGAAAGAAAATTTCTTGTGGTGAACTTGGAAATATTTGCATGATCCTGAGAGAAAATCCTTTTAGATTGGAACCACCAAAGATGTTCGTTCAGGAACTGCTTCGAAGAAAAAATGATTGTACTCTGGTTTTAATTAGATAGATTCACATAATAAAATTAAAATAATTAGTATGCACTAATCTATAAGATTGAATCTAACTAAAATCTAATAATTGATGCTAACATGGTCAGCGAAATGCGCGTCGAGAAGTTAAAAAAAATAATTAGTTATTTTAGTATTAAAATATTAAAAGTATAGTTATTAAAATACTTTACTGGAAGGTTACTTTAGTGGTTTACTGGAAGTCATTAACGAATTTATTCACCATGATAACATTGCCAGCTTTAACACAACCACTTAAATAATAAACTTTTTGAAGGAAAAACAATATTGGCAGCTGGCAAACCAAACTAACAGTGGGTACAGGTTCCTTTTGAAATTTTTAAAATATGAAGAAACTATAACTTGAGCTCGCTGAGAATAAAGCAACATGTATTTTAAATTCCATTTCAACCTAATATGATTGAGAACAGAAAAATTACACACATTCGAATCACATTGAAAATACACTCACTGTATAATCCGAGGGTTGCTATTTATGTATCTGGAATCGGCAACATTGGTGTTGCTAGGCGCTATTTGACATATACATCGTAAAAACTCTATTTGTGTTGTTTAGTGACTTGAAAATTTCATCTCAGTCAAAAAATGGAATCACAAGATCATCGTGTGACATACCGTGAGATTGAGATATCCCTGGATATTAGTATGACAATCATACACAAGATTTTACATGGACATTTAGCCGTGAAAAAGATTTGTGCCCGTTGGATTTCGTATACTTTGTCAATCGCTCAACAAAAGACTCGTGTTGATTGGTGCAAAAAAATGCCCAAAAAATACAATCGTGGTTCATCAAAAGCCGTGTATAACATCTACACAGGTGACGAATCTTATCACAGGTGACGACTATGCGTATGGGCCCCAAGTAAATAGCAGTCGACCGTGTGGGGCTTTCAAATTGAGTTAAACGCTACAAAATTTGTTCGTACATGAAGAACTTCGAAGCAAATGGTTGCCTGTTTTTTTTTGGATAAGTGGACATGTGTATACAGTGCTACTAGATAATTACAGAATGGTCAATTCTGAATGATACACAACCATTTGTTTGCCAGAAGTATTTAAAGAAACAAGAAAAACAACCAGCAACGCAGGATCATTCTTCACCACGACAAACGCGAACTCTCACACACCGGACCGAACAGTTCAATATTTGACTGGACAGAACATCGAATTGATAAGTCATCCGCCGTACAGCCCTGATTTGGCATTCAATGTTTGGCATCTATGTTTTTATTTTTTATTCCGGATACATAAATAGCAACTCTCGTGTATCTTGGGGAAAAATACAAGTGGTAATTCGACGGAGCGAGGAGACGGATGTATACTGGGTTCGGGATAAATTTAAAGTCTAATTCGGTAGTTTTTGAGGCGGTCAAAGGTGAAGTGTGTGGTCTTACATTATCTTGTTGCCGAAGATATTTTCTACGGTTGAGCTAAACTGGATATTTTTCGGTCAGAACAGAGAGTACTCTCTCAAGAAAGCTGAAGAGAGTTCTAATTTTATCGCCTTACCATGAGAAAAGTAACTCAATGTGAATTATTCCTTCAAAATTTCATCAAATCCACAGCATGACGTTTTTGATAAATTATTCTCACCTTAGGAATAGAAGAGCTGCTTTCCCGAGGTTAACCCACTATTTTAGTCATTGGGATTTTTGAAATAAAGCAATTTTTCATTGCAAGTAACAATCTGTTTTATGAATCGAAAATTATTAGGTTTTTGAGAATAGTTTTACACACTTCAACCTGAGGCCTGGCTTACTGTGGTGACAGTTCATGAGGAATGTTTCTATAGCTTTTTGGTACCATTCCTATACCTTGCAATTTCCTATTAATGATACTGTGTGGTACGCCTAATAGTCCTGAAAGTTTCCTAATACTTGTTCTACGCTCAGCAGTCATAGTTGCTGTTAAAACGCCGGCATTAAGAGACCGGACTCGAACCTGATCTTTCTCTATCTTCAAGATTCATTTATCCCTCCCGCAGCTTTTTGAACCAGAGCTGCGGATTGATACGACACATTCTACCTCTACTTCGCAAATCTCAGGATAGCTTTGTAGCTTTTTTTTAAATATCTTAAAATTGCCATAATTTAGCGGCTTATTTCCCTCATCTTAACGATTTTGTAAAAAATCGGGGACTGAATTTTTAACAGTTTAATACTGAAGAAATATTTATTTGTAGGAGCAAAAAGTTGAAGTCGGATTAAATCTCTGAACAGTGCAGTTTAATCCTTTATTTATAAACAAAGGGAAAACGTTAATATTTTTATTATATTGATGCATATATACTAACAAATTTACACAGAAATTAATATATTCATTAAACAATTGACCGAGATATTTATAAAATATAGATATTATGTTTATCTGCCCACAAACTTAAAAAAACCACTCATAAAGTTTAACTCGCGTATATAATTCCTAACAAATTAAATTGTTTTCGTTTCGACTACTTCATATCAACAATAGATTCAAAAAATAATATTTTTTTATTTGAATAAAACCAAGTCACACCAAACCAAAACCCACAACGGTTCCTTTCAGCCACTTATTTTTTCCTCCTCGCTTTCAACGACTCGTTTTATACAATGATATTGTACTTCCCATTTACACAACAATATGTATCTGATTGAATTCGTGAAGTAAAAGTCAACGTTCCTTTGTGCGTATGTAAAGAGGCCATTTGCGGATACATCAAACGAAATTATACCTTAAAAAGAGAATATTTAACGGAACAAAAATGATGTTATAAAGCATTCAAAGAACGCATTAATTAAATTGTTTTGTTAAGTGCTTAATGTATTGTAGAGTTTTCTCCGTATCGTATTTATACGTAGGATGTCCTATAGAAGTAGAAGTGTGAGGTTGGTTGATTCTCCACCTAGCTACCAGCTCCATATTTGAATCAGTATACGCGTTGTGTAATGATTCAGTTAAGCTTACCACCAGAAATTTCAAGGAGTAGAAGCTTTCAAGCTAGAATCTCTTATTCACGGGTGGGGTAAATATCAGGCTACCATTTTAATAATTTAAATTATTTATTAGCTTTTAAAAGAAACAATAAGTATTTTTTAATTAATTTTAATTAATTAATTTTTGAAAATTATGTCAATCAAAAACTCAATCAATTATGTCAATCAAAATCAAACGTAAAGACTGGTAGTACATGAACGGATGGAAGGTTCTAGATCACGCAACAGATCTCCAAAAAGATGGACAGATTAAATTAAAGACTTAACTGGTATATCTCTCCAATATGTAGCCAAAGAAGCTATAAATAGCTAATGCTGGCGAGAAATAGTCCGGATAATACGCGAACGGAATGAGTTTCCTTAGCTCACGAGAAGAAGATGTCAATCAAATGTGAACCATTAGCAACAATGCAACTTTGTGTACTTTTCACATTCATCGCATTTTTCATAACTTTTGTCCGCATATCTAGGGTTACTGCACCGATTTCAGCATGGATGACATCATTGAATTGCTGTATATTTTGATGCTTATTTGTGTAAAACTTTCCTTTCAAAAATCCCTGTTAAAAATAATCCGGAGCCGTCAAGTTAGGGGATCTGATGACATTACAGTATTCTAATGACTTATTATTGAATGTAGGCAACATGTCTTGAACTATTTGAATCTTATAGAGAAACGTGCAAGTTACTTCTCCAAATTCGGAGTAAACTCCATGGAGAAATTTCCAATTGCACCACGTGTACCGCTACATTTTTTAAGACTCCTCCACACTTTACATGCAATATTTTCAGCGCTTCGTTCTGTTCTTCGACTTCTTATGCAGGTCCTATCTAACTGTTACAAATTCTTCAAATTGAGCGTTAATTTTTTCCTTAATGAGGCGCCGGACGATTAACTGCGCTCTTTTAGCGTGTGTTTTTCCATAATAAAATTTGTACGTGTGCACTATACGTCAATGAAACTCTAACTGTTACAAATAGTACAAAAAATAAATGGCAGCCAAAGCAAAATGGTAGCGTCAAACTTACCCCAACATTTCGAACAACGCCAATTAACAAAACTAGAATGCTATATAAAGTCTTGCATTAATGAAGCCATAAGAATGAGGGTAATATTTTGTGATGGCAGAGAAGGTATTGAAGACGTTGTACGGTCAAGTCTAGCAGTAATGGTTCGAACTGAAGATACCGTAAAATAATGGGTGAAATTCTATTTATATTTCGTTTTATGTTAATCAGACTCATCGAGAAGTTTACTGATAATCCTAAATTTAGTGTACATCTCATTCAATATCAATACAAAACAATACATCTTAATACAATTTTGGACATCCAGCAGGTTTTGGAGATTTCCACAAATGACCGCCAGGATTGCTTAAATTTAACGATTGATTCCAGGTTGAAATTGAAAATTTTACCTTTCCTATTTATTCCTTTACTATTTATTGCTGAAGAAAGCAATACAAACTTAATCTTCGAGGTAATCTTTCATTCTTCTTCGCTTTCGCCACCTTTTCAAGTCTTTCAAAAATCTTTTGATCAAAAAGAACTTGGTGGTCTTGATGTGATAAAGTCACTGAGGCGTTTTTCGATTTTCTCAAGTTACTTAATGTGGTTATCAAGGAAGTGATGTCCCATGAAATGAAAGAGATGAAATTTAAAGGCGCTAAGCCTGGACAATAGTTCAGACGAGCGGTGGACTATTCCAATCTACCCTCAGGTACGAGAAAATCTCCCATAATAACTCGTTAATCGTTTCAGACTATTTTTGCTGTATGCGGCCGTGCGTTGTTCTGAAGCAAAATGACTTCCCTTCTTTCCTTGCCAGTATAAGGTCTTTTTTCCTCCAGAGCATCATTAACACGAATCAGTTACTGCTGATAATGGCCAGGAGTGACCGTTTGACCAGATTGCAGCACCATATATGCAGCAACAACTTTTTGGTATGAATATTTGGTTTTACGGTACTGGTTGGTGACTGACCAGGATTAAACCACGATTTTCCTCTCTCTGGATTATCGTATAGAATCCACGTTCGTCACATGTCTCAGTTTTATGCAGGAACTCATTCTTTTTCATTATTTTTTGAATCTGGAGAGCAATGTCCCCACATCGAACATTGGATGGATTGCATTCCACCAGACGAAGTCGCTGGGAACATTTGAACTACATTAACTTCAAAATATAATGCAATTATTTGTTCTTCAAGATAAAATATAAATTACCGTATTATCAGTTGTACTTATTATTGTGACATATTTTAATTTTCTGGCACTCTTATTGGACAAACCTTTAGTTCAGTGTATCCAATGATTCCGAAGCAGCATTGCACTTAGTGTGTGTCTCCAGAATCAAAATAAAACAGAAGAATATAAATATTAAGAGACAGTTTCTATAGCTTTTAGTCCAATCAGAGCACTCGTACAGTACAGACGTGTTTTTCAAGAGCTCCCATTGGTTATCTACACTGAACTACACCAGCCTGCTTGGTGGCGTGATTGTCACCAACGGTTATTCAAAGTTATATTGATTGTTTTTATTAAAACAACTAATATTACACGGGTTTTAATAATTTTTTCGCATTTCGCGAACTATTTTTGAAGATTTCGCGGCAATCCTACAGCAAGAATAGTCCCGCGGCACAACAAGGCATACTTTTCGGACTTTTGGGTCGTTATTTAGGCCCTTTTGGGTGTCTATTTAGAAATTCAAGGTGTTCGGAAGAGTGCAGGTGATATTGGCACACCATCATGACTTCACGGTTATCGGCTCTGGACTCCGGGTCCGACGAGATAATTGCAAGGCTCCAAGAGGAGCTTGAACAGTCGCTCCGCGACAATCACGGTCTCGATGAGACGATTTTTGAGCTCAAGGAGCTAATCAAAGGCAAATAGTCGATTTAGCTACTAAATTCGACAGGAACGAACAGGAGACCGCCCGCACCAACGCGCCGGCCCAAATAAATATCGGTTTAGACACGGGTGTGTTGATCGACAGCGACTTCCCGCCTCTCAAACCCCCAACAGGAACTCCTTCCTCGGTTAAAACGGATACCGTTACCCCCAAACTGAATCACGATGTCAGCGAAGGCGAAATTCTCTCCATCGGTGGAGAATCGTCCGATTCAGACTTCGAGAAATGCGCAGCCAAGAAAAGGCGTCGCATAAAACGATCCAGACGCTCCTCCGAAGAGGAAAGGAACCCAGAGCAGACGCCAAGGAAAAAGACTGCCGGAGAGGCAGGTCCCAGCGGTGTCCCAATAGCGGTGCCTGCGGCCAAGTTGGCTACGGAACCAAAAGAGACGGTCGCAAAGACGCAAAAAGTGCCTCCCGTGATACTTCGGTCTAAGAACCATTATATGAAGGTAATAACCTTCATAGACAATGAGAAAGTAGGCACGGACAAAGCGCTGAATCACCCAGAAGGGGTGAAGATTTAGCCAAAGACAGTTGGCGACTATCGCAAGCTGACGGCGTTCCTAGAAAAGGAAACAATTACTTATCACACCTTCTCTACGAAGAGTGAGAAGCAATTGCACGTATTAATCCGGAATATCGTGGAAACGGTTTCGGAATAAGAAATCCGCGAAGAACTCGTCGATTTAGGATTCACCCCCTCGAAAGTTCAGAGGTGGAAGAACAAGAGCGGGCAACCGCTTGCACTAGTATATGTGATACTCCCCAAAGAGCAAAAGGGGATTCACAACATCAAATACCTGGTCCACCAAAAGATAAGGGTGGAAAACATCAAGTCCAATGGGGAAGCCTCGCTGTGTTACAACTTCCAGGTCTTCGGGCACACGGCAAAGAAATGCCACGTGCCACCCAAGTGCATGAAGTGTGCGGCCAACTACGCTTCAAGGGACTGCAAAAAGCCGAAGAAAGCTCCGGCTAAATGTGCCAACTGTGCAGGTCCCCACCCGGCCAACTCCAAAGCCTGTCCCCAAAGACCCCCGAATAAGGGTGAGGGAAAGAAAAATCAATCGACTACCCCATCCAAACTTCCACCAAAAATTCCACCCCCAACTTTCGTTTGGGATACTCAAAATAATAATAAAGCGCCGGCTTCCGCACCGGCTGCTCCCCCCTAAGCCCACTCCTAGGATGGAGGCTCTAAGAATTCAGTTACCGAACTTCACGGTAGTGATGGAGCAAATGATGCAGCAGATGGCTGCGATGGTCCAAGAGCAGCTAAATGCTGCACTAGCCATGTTCCAAACCAGCAATGAATAATAAAAATTCGTTGCGGGTTGTAACATGGAACTCCAATTCTGTGAACGGGAAAAAATAGGAACTCATAGCGTTTCTGGAAGATCACAGCATAGACGCGGCTTTGATTCAGGAGACTTTCCTTAAACCGACCGAACGGTTCGGTGTGAGGAACTTCTTCTGTTACAGGGAGGAGGAGCGGCGGAGCGGGGGGTGGTTTGATGATTCTCGTCAAGAGAGGAATCAAACATAACCTGCTGTCTCCGACCGGTCTTGCTTCCTCGGAAGTCATGTCTGTGCAGGTGGCTCTGGAAGGTAATTTTGTCAACCTATCCTCATGGTACCAGAGAGCTTGCCACGATTTCGATTCAGGTGAAGTTGGCAGGCTCCTGAATAACAACGCTCCATTCATCATTGGAGGAGATTACAACGCCTATAATCGATCGTGTGGTTCGGATCTGACAAACAGGGGCGGAGAAGGCGGAGCTCTTTGCCGTAACCTACCAAAAGCAGATGACCTCTCCTCTACTCTCAGTTGAGAAGAGGAATAAAGTTGACAAGTTTAAGCAGGAAATCCTTTCTTACCAAGGAACTCCCAACCCCGGCTACTTGATCAGCCAAATTGTCTCGCCGAAGATAATACACGATATTATCCGAGATTTGGAACCAATGCAGCTGAAACGACTACCCAACAAGCAAATTGCGCAGTTGACTAACATAGTCAACGCAATTTTCAGACTCCAGCACTTTCCATCTCTATGGAAACATGTCCAAATCATCGTAATCCTTAAAAAAAGGAAAAAGCCTACAGGAGCCAAGTAGCTACAGGCCGATCAGCTTGCTTAGCGCACTTAGCAAGATCGCCGAAAGAGCTATTTTACATTCTCTGAACGGTGTTCTTGCCGACAAGAACATTTTGCCGGACGAGCAGTTTGGTTTCCGGAGGGGGCACGCAGCCGTCCATCAGGCGGCGCGTCTCTCGTCGGAGATCAGACATGGTTTCGACAGAAGGCATCATACGGGAGCCGTCTTTCTAGACCTCTCGCAAGCATTCGACCGAGTCTGGCATCTCGGACTCATAGTCAAGATGCTCAGACTCGGCATACCAACCGACCTAGTAAGCTGTTGGTATCATTTCTGACTGGACGCACTTTCCAAGTGCTCGTCGATGGTGCACTTTCATTAGCCCAGCAAATCGAAGCGGAAGTACCGCAAGGTTCATCTCTTGCCCCCGTAATCTTCAATGTCTACATAGCGGACTTTCCAAAGATTCCGCACGAGCAGACTGCATTTTATGCTGATGATACGGCTTTCTTTACGTCGGCCCACGCGCCCTGTGTGATTACATCCAGGTTGCAAAAGCAGACGTTGAAAGCCTCGAGATGGCTAGTTGAATGGCGACTAGCAATCAATCGTAGCAAAACCCAGGCTGTCTTTTTCACTCGAAGACAGCCGATAATCCGTCAGAATATTCTTATTCATGGAGTCCCGATCAAGTGGGCCAAAACGGCTCACTATCTGGGACTTGCGTTCGACAAGGCCCTTACGTGGTCTTCACACCTCAAGAAAGCCACCGGGAAAGCATACGGAATGCTCCGTATGCTGTACCCCTTAATCAATCGGAAGAGTAAGCTCACGCTTGACAACCAACTAACCCTGTATAAGTCCATGGTCAGATCAGTCCTTATTTACGTACATCCGGCCTGGCACCCGTTCCTGCCAGCTTCATCGATTAAAAGACTTCAGTCTTTTCAATCACGTGCGCTTCGAACAATAGTAAACGCTCCCTGGTTTGTTAGGAACGCGCAAATCCACCGGGAGACAGATCTTCCAGAGCCTCAGACGTTCCTGTCCAGACTACTGGACAAATTCCTAGCGACGGCGTCCCTTTTGGACAATCCGCTAATCAGAGCCACGGCAGCTTCATTGCCGGCCGTTGCCCCAGATTGACCACTCATGTCGGTCATCACAATCTTGCCTAAAGAACGGCAAATAAACCCTCCGGATAAACGACATTGTCGCGACATCCGGAAAAAAACCAGAGAATACAAGTCAGGGCCTTCGGGTCAACTTACCATCCAGGAAGAATAAGTAAGATCAAAATAAAACATTATGATAATAATTATGATTTCTAAGTAATCAAATTTTTATTATTTATTTATACTTTTATTTTTTGCATCAGGAACAGCCGTACTTAGTCGAGCATCAGTTTTCATTATTTTAAGTTAAGCCATGTTCGTCGCTGTCGATACTTAGATGGGTGATTGAATATAAACAACCCAGCAAGCCAAGCCATGGGCAAACTCAACACAACACTCAACACTAAAATAATTGATATGATTACAGATACACAGGCCATATTTTTTGCATGAAAGTATCTTCCACATGTTTATAGCGCTCTGAAAATCAACGAATTGTTAAGCTCTCTCAAAAATCGAGTATATCATAATCATCAACGACAACTTAATGTGGATAACCATTTGTTTGAAGCATAGGCTAAAATTTTCTCTGAAATAAAACATAGTTATTACGCTGTGCATTGGAGCGCTATCTAATTATCGGAACAAAGAGAAATCTTATCATTTCAGTACTAGAAACAATTTAATTGTAGGAACTGACAATTGAATAGAACAGCACGATGCCTATTATAAATTATGCGACCCCTATGCGTACAGTGTCGTTATTGAATTATTTGTTTATTAATTGTGGACTTTATTGGTAGGGAAAAATGTTCGTTTCGCAATAATACCGTCGAATAACCACGAACGAGAGAAAGCATAAATTAGCGCCGTTTAATAACGAACTAAAACGAGATATGCCAGCGGCTTGATAGAGAATAATTGACGCTAATTTATTCAGCACGTAAATATTTTCTCTCTATTACTTGAAACTTGAGGATAATTACGAATATCATACAGTGTCTATTCTTCGTTAACGATTGCACGTTGTTCCTTTAAATTAGATGTTTATTTTAATCAGCTTCATATCTTAAAGTTATCACAACTAGTGATCAATTTTTCAAATCTATCAAACTATCAAATCAATTTTTCTTCAGTTTTGTTTCTCTTCTCCTTTATCTTTACTTCTTTCTTACGTCTGTTTACCATCAAACACTACTGGAAGTTAAGTAATTTTCCTTTCCCATTTAGTTTTATCCTGGGTCAGTTCCTTCACCTTGTCCCATTGAATTGAATTGAATTTTTCTTTGCTTGTAGTTTTTCTAACTTACTTAAAATACTTATTTATTTAGTATTTATTTGTATTTGTTTGTATTTATTTGTATTGGTATTATTTTTAGTATTTGTTTCAAAATATATTCAAGATATTCTCTGGCATGTTTCGGCCTCGCAAGCATTCTCAAAGAGAGTTATGCATAAACTAAACTAAAGTTTCAAAGTTCTAATTGAGGACGGTTTTTTTCTTTGTCGGTTTCCGTCTCCTTAAATTTATTACACCTTCAATAATTGGTGTATTTCCGAAGTCTAGCTGGTTGTTTGTTAATTTTTTACCGCCGTATATATTTGTGTGTTAAGTGTTAAAGAACAACTAATAGAAAATCCCTACGAATTTTCCGGATAACCCAATACCTTATAATTCGTATTCTCCTTTGCATAGTTTCCAATTGTTTCTCCTAGATTTCCATAGATATCAATTTCCATCGATATCAGTTTTATTTTTAGGTTTTTCTTTATGCTTCCATCGTAATTGTGTCTTTTCTTGGCTTGCCTTGTTGTGCTTGTATCTCATTTTGATATAATTGATGATTCGTATCCCTGTGCTAGTTTTGGATTAATTCCTTTTTTCTTCTGATTTTCTCCATTGCGCTGTAGATTCCACTAACATTTCCTGTTTTGTCATTAATTTCATTTTCACATAGCTTTCTTTCAATTATTGTTCCTTAATATCTCCCTGTGATAGAATTATTTTTATATTTTTTATATATTTAATTATTTTGTAAAATATTTGTGTAAAATATAACCATGTGAATACATTGGATCATTAATATACAATATAAAACTTATTTATTATTCAAAACTAATATTTTGTCATTCTTCCATAAACTTTATTATTCCACATTTGTAAGACGTCTGAAGGCAGATCTTCTGCAGTTTATTTTTCTAGTTTAAAAAATCTTCTTACTTAAAAAGGATCCTAGTAATAATCCGATGGTGTCATGTTCAGTGTGCACACAGTGTCAAAATATTTAACAATTATTTGAAAAACTTTTCAACTCATTAATATTAAACATTAATATTAAACATATTACTATAATATTGAATTTAAAAAAAACGAAAAAGGGTTAAATAAAACATATTAAATATACATTTTTTGAAATGTCTGTGGTGTGTCTAAAATTTTGATCATTCAATCTGTTTCAAATAAAGATGATATAATCGGAATTAAACATCTTCTTGTTTGGTGTTCACGCACACATCAAGATTCCATTATAACTATTGAACTTTTATATATACATATATATATATATATATATATATATATATATATATATATATATATATATATATATATATATATATATATATATATATTATATATTTTATATATACATCTTTTATGTATACTATATATATATATATATATATATATATATATATATATATATATATATATATATATATATATATATATATATATACAGGGTGACTCACGGTGACTGGTACATTAGACGTTTAGGGAGAACTACTTAACGTAAAGATTTGAAATTTTAGACACTTATGTAAATAAATATGAGCCCTCCATTTAAAATATTTTCTGTGCTGCTATGTTGCCAAATCTACTCGTAGCTGATACCAACTTTTTTTTTAATGGAATACTCTATATAATATTACATTTTTACATTCTATGAGGTATTTTGAAACTTGCTTATATAACATATGCTATACCTATCTTGAGCCATTTCGGAAATAAACAATATTTTTTAATAAATTTGGCAAGGAACATCCCTGATCATAAAAATATTTCTTTTACAACCAGCATAGCTAGATATCTGAATTTTTGAATTTTTCTTAATAGGTTGCTTTATGATAATATAACATGAGAATTAATTTATCACATACAGGGTGTTTACAAAATAGTGACCTTTCGATAAAACTTAAAAATTCATATTATGTAGGAATTTTAAATGAAACACCATGTATTTTATAGCGGAGCACAAAAGAGCTATACATTCTGTATCTAAAAGTGTTAAATGATGATATACCTATTATTAGCGGTTTTCGACTTATAATCAAAAAACCAAAATAATGCAATTAATGCAAAGATATTGATTTGTTTTAGTAGTAGGCCCACGGCCAGCTAGGGTGACATTACTTCTAAACAAATATTATGAAAAAGGTTGTATTTGACATTATTAGTTTGATAATTCATAATTAGCGTATTTAAGTAAGTAATTGTCTCAGTAAAGAATGGAAGGAATTAATCTATTCGAATGCAGTGATCATGAATTTATTTATGTTATATGGACAGTGTGACAAAATTATCGACCGGTCCTACAGACAATTTAACGCAATGTATCGTAATTTAGCCCGAATGAATAAATGAAAATTTAGACGGATTCATTTTGGTTTTTGCTTGAGAGCTTGAGGTGCTCCGGTACACTGTACAGAAGAAGTAGGCAGGCAACTCTATGAACTATTTCAAGACTGGTGGTTTAGACGTTTGGGTCTGTGAAATTGGCCGACGAGATCACCCGGTTTAACTCCTCTTGATTTCTATCTTTGGGCTGCTGTAAAAGACAATATCTACAAAATACCAGTTAAAACATCGAGTGAATCAAGCATTCGCAGTCTTAGATCCTATTGAGATAAGTAAAGCCGTCACGGAAAGGGTCCTATTAGAATGTTGGAAGTGTTTGAAGGTAAACGGTCAGCGGTTCAAACATTTGCTTTAAAAATAGCTTTTTAGATAGTATTATGTTTTTAATATTACTTTTGTGCAAATTTCACTAAAGTAAAATAAACCGTTATCTCTGCTTTAATTACATTATTTTGGTTTTTTGTTTATAAGTCGAAAACCGTTAAAAATAGGTATAGGTACTTAATAGTTTTGGTTGTAGAATTTATTGCTCTTTTGAGCTCCACTATAAAATACAGGGTGTTCCATTTAAAATTTCTACATAATATGAATTTTTAAGTCTTATCGAAAGGTCACTATTTTGTAAACGATCTGTATGCGATAAATTAATTCTCATATAATATTGTCATCAAGCAACATATTAATGAACCGTATTCAAAAATTTAGGTATCTAGCTATGTTGGTTGTAAAAAAAAATATTTTTTTATTCAGGGATGTTTGTTGCCAAATTTCTTAAAAAATATTTTATATTTCCGAAACGGCTCAAGATAGGTATAGTATATATTATATAAAAAAAGATTCAAAATGGTTCACATAATATAGAAGTGCAATAATATATAGGATATTCCATTTAAAAAATGAATTTAGAATCAGTTTCGAGTAGATCTGGCAACACTACAGCGCAGAAAATTTTAAATAGAAAGTTCATATTCATTTACATAAGTATCCAAAATTTAAAATCATTACCCCAAGCAGTTCTCCGTAAACGTCTAATGTACCATTCACTGTGAATCACCCTGTATATATTAGTATGCACAATTTTCTTCTACACTAAATGAATATTTAACTCCTAAACCAATAACTTCTTTTGTTTACCAAATTCTTTCCCAGAATTCAAAGTTTTAATAAATTATTATTGCGGTCGGAAGCACGTGGTAGAATTTTAACAGAAACTAATTTTTTTTCTTGGTCGAAACAAAATCTTAACACCTGCTCGATTGATAGTGGGCAGATGTCTGATAATCCTCGTGGCCTGAATGAATGTCCTATATTTCAAAGGATCGGACCGTCAGTGAAAAATAAAATTATGATAATTAGTTTGGGCAGTTGTAGCGAGTCAGAACTAGGAAAGTTTACAATGAAACCTTATTTACGGTCATTTGCCGTAAAACTTCTGATGGCGTATAAATGAATACATACTTTTGGTTGATTAAAAAATAATTTTATATATTATATTATAGTTGTTAGAAGGCAATTTTCCAAAATTTTTGTCCAGTCTTTTAGACCGTCATCTGTTAAATGAGTTATTATTTGGAATTCGTTATTAAGGACTTCTTAAAAGGCTTGTTAATTTCTTTTTAGTTCGTCGAACGGCCAATAAATTTTAGTGCTAATGGAATCATCGCCTATTTGCTATTATAAAATCTCTAATTAATATACTAAATATAAATAGTGTCGCTTCGTACATATACAAAATGTATCTTGTTTCTAGGTTTTAGTAATACACATAATCAAGTAGGTTTGAATTTGGTTCACCATTAAAATTAATTTAAATATTTTATTAGAAACCAAAAATATGTAACATAAGAATTTACAGTCAATGGTTCTTTGCACTGGAGAAAAAGAAAGATAGCAGAAAATTAACGGCCATTATATGAAAAATTTAGTTTAGGTTCATCTAGTGAACGCCTGAAATCTACCAATGCATTAAAAATTGTTGAATCTGATGTTGAAATTGATGATTATGACAAAAAGTAACAACATTGAATGTCTATATTGAAGAACTTAATAGACTTGAGCTATGACAGTGATCACAAATTGGTTAGTGATAAGGAGTATTTTGTTTAATATAGATATGTAACTGTAAACGAAATTGGCGTATTTGATGCAGAGAAAATCAAAAAGAGATCTTTAAAATATCTTTTAATCTTAAATATATCACTATTTCCTGTGGTTTATGGTTTAAAGAAGTCAATAAACCGTAGTTTTTCGAGGACAACGTGGTTACCGTCAAAGAAACACGATATCGCCAAATGATTATCCATTTTTTATAACCGGAATTAGAGCATGTCGGCCTGGACGGTATGTGGTTTCAACATGATGGCGATGAAACAATTGATTTAATCCGATGTGTCGTTGGTGAGGTAGAACAGCAATTATGAGAAAACGTGATTGGTAATTTTAACAAAAGGATATTTATTTGTAAAAGAGCAAGAGATGTAAAAGTGCACAGATCATTTAATTAGGTATTAAGAAAATGAAACAACCGAAACATAATTATGTACATTCGAATGTCGGTTGATCAGCTGAATGTGAAATTTCGAACCAACAAATAATGAATGAAACAATGAAATTTCACCAATAACTTGACGAATGTAGGAACAGATTTTGCCCTTGAGCAAGCTGCACAGGGAAAAGTCGGGGGAGGTTAGATCGCATAACCTTGCAGGCATAGAATATCGCCATTTCGAGAAATAACGAGGCCAAGAAAACGTGTCCGTAACAAATCCAATTGATTGATTATATTATTATTATTATATTATGATTGTGTATATTATCCAAGTGAAATTAAAGCAATTGAGATTAAACAACAACGATTACAACAATTCTTAACATATTACGGTAACGTTCATAACATATTGCATAAAATGGTCCTATAACCACTCTAATCCACAATGCACAACAAAGTGTTATTTGAATACATTCTTCCGTCGTAAAACGATCCACAGCACAGGTCAACAAATTTAAACTTTTTTGAGGTAACATTGATGAAAATGAAAATTATGAGAATGAATTGATGTATATAAAGTATTTTGTAGTCTTAAACATGAAAATGATAAGCTAATTACTGTAAAACGTACAGGTTTTTTGTTACAGGGGGTCAGTGGTGGGGAGAAAAAAGGAGACGGCATATTTTTACAATCTAATATTTATATAATATAAACATGTAAAACGTGTTAAATCTACGCAAAGACGCTACTGAGGATTATGTGAATAAAAAATATATTACATGAGATATCATACAGCGACAAAAACTTTCACTTTTTCCTCTTGCGTTCTATAGCATCATCTCTTTTTAAAAACCCGCAGTAGTCGCCCAACATTGATGGGTTCTAGCGTCCCTGGTATATTGCTCCATCGTCCTGATGTCCTGATGAAACCTCTCTCTTTGTTCGTCCCTTACTGTACCCACATTTTCTGGAAAAAAAACCAAATGGTAGTGTAAAAAAAGCATTTTTAAGGACATGTGACACTCTAGTATTTCATAGGATTTCAAGAGTTCATCTTCTTGTTGCCCAGAAATCCGTTACCTACACTTCCAAAGCACTTCCAAGCTGCCAATTCCTTTTCATTTAATTTTTCTTAAAAACGGGAATCACGTAGAAGCTTCCTTAATTGAGTTCCAATAAATATACCTTCTTTTAGTTTTCAATCACTTAATTGAAGAAATATTTCTTTTTGGTACTTGAAACCATTACCTTCTTTGTCCATGATTTTGACAAAGTTTTTCACTAGTCCAAGCTTAATATGAGAGGCGGAGAGAAGCTTATGAGAGGCGGAGAGAGAGGCTTATAGGAGGCGGAGAGAGAGGTTTATGAGAGGTGGAAGAAGCACCTTTTTTGGGTTAACAAGGAGGGAAAATTTTATGTTAAAGTGCCAAGTTCAAAAGAAGTTCTATGAAGCCAATCTTTCTTACTATAATGTTCTTTTGTTGCCCTATTGTCCCATAGACACAAAAAACGCAATATTTTGTAAAATCCTAGCAATATACCTTCTTAGGTAGGTCCTAGCATATTTCATTTTTTTTCAGTTTCTTTCATTGTCACGGAATGGTCTAAAGGAACAGATGGGTTTTTGTTTCCATTATGAAGCAGGACTACTTTTAGGCTGTATTTCGACGAATCTATGAAAAGATGCCACTTGGAAGGTACATGTGTTCCATATTAAGCTCATTCATTAAACCATCAATATTACAATAGGTATATAGCGCTCCTTCCATTTTATAAAAACTTGAAAATGTTATATTCCGTTTTCGGTAAAGTGAAACACTTGCATTTTTATCTAACAGGTTTCACTGTTGAAGTCTGGAACCAAGAAGTTCGGATTTTTGTTTTGACAATCCCAGGTTACCTACCAAATAATTTAATTCATTCTGAGTTATTGAGGTTTACTGGTAGTTGTTAAAATCTTGGGTCACAACTGGTGTCCTCAGGAAGTTGTTGATCAGATTGTAATGAAGAATTAGAGTCACCGGGAAACATCCAGGTTTAAAGGCGCAATCGGTACCAGTAGTTCCTGGCTATCAGAAAAAGTGCAAACGCCAAATTTGGATACTGAATATTGTCCCTTTGCTTTTTTGAAATCCTTTCTGTTTTAGTGATGCAAAAGTAGCAATTACTTACATTGTCGATATGTTCTCTCCACACCATAGAAATAGCAAACGACATAGAATTTTTCTTGCGATGCAAACACTTTACTATACTGTAAACGAGACAGAAGCAAAGTAAACTATAAAATACAATAAAAATGGGATTAAAGGTTCGTAGAATACTGTGGAAATACCCCCTCTAAACGGGGTCTCTACGATCTTGTGGTAATTCCACATTGTCAACTTCAATGGTCTCATGATATAAAGGAGAAGTAGGAACTTGAAATGGGGACGTGATAGGCCATTTCTGTGAAAACGTGTTTTAATAAATATCTAAATGAAATGCCAAAAGAGAATTCTCATCAATGTTACAAAAATCATATCGACCTGTGTAATTAAATTGCCGAGTCTCCAGATGATACATGCGAGATAAGTGCAAGATAAAAGTTCTAAGTCAAGTCGTTTAAAAACGACGCTAAATTTAAATCCCGAAGAACCAACTGGGACACCCTTTATTTAAATTTAATAACATTATTATAAAAAGTTGTATACTGAGCTCGTGAATGATATTAAAAATATTAAAAAACAAAAAAATCGTTCGTGCTCTACGCAAACATTTATCCATTCCTTCAGTCTCTATTAAATATACTCGTACCCTTGATCATGTCTTCAGTTGCTTTCGAACGTTCAGCTCGAGCCTGACTGATGATGGCTTAAGGCCGGAAATCAGTCTCGGGGCATGCTTGCTAACGTTTGATTTCCACTGAAGGTACGGGCAAATTTTTGCGTGGAGCACGGAAGAAATTGTCCTTGTTTCTGAATATTCTCAACATAATTATTTTGCATTATATAGTGGGATTTCCGTATCCGCGGTTTGTTATAAGTATGCAAAACTGTCGGACGCCTGGCTCAAACAGGCATAGACGTTGGCGTGAAAACACGAAGCGTACTTAAGCTTCTATGCGTATGGACTTGTATAAACGCCTTTGTTTATTTCAACTCGAATTACCGAAGAAAACAGAGCTGGTCCGTTATTACATGTAAAAATTTCGTTTAAATACAACAAAATAAAATGTAACACATTTATAAAATGACTTCGAAACCTAAAAATGTCGTGAATTACTCGTAAAATCAAGGATTATCTTGAAATAGAAAAAAGTATATTGCAAAAGTTGACAGGATTTATAATAAAAACGAATCTTCGATAAGCAAAGTGATGAACAACAAAGAGTAAATTCAAGATAGTTTTTCCATTGTGTCCCAGTATGTAAATATTACAAGTACAGTTCATGATAACGAGTTACTTAAGATAGATAGAAAAAGCAAGCAAACACTCAAATATTGAGGAAGACGAATAAATATATAGCTCAAGCTGACGAGGTGCTGAGTTAATTTCACCTAATTAGAATTTGAATCCTAAGATTTTATTAATTATCCTATTCTCATTAGTAACATGAACATATCTTTGAGCCAGTAAGTAGTGTATCTTTGCAGGTGAAAAACTCGACACAAGCAGTTTTTACCTCTTGTTCAGTCTTCAGCTAAAAGTGAGCCATGGATAGGAACAAATAGTAATGCGACGGAGCGAGGTCGGTGCTGCATGCTAGATGAGGGTAATTCCTTAATTTTTGGGGTGGTCAGAGATTAAGTGTATGGTCTAGAGTTGCCTAGCTATAGGAGGGCTTTTTGCGATTGACCAAAGCTTTATATTTTTCGACCAGAATAGCGTGTATTCCCTCAAGTTGAAAATATTTAAAGGTTTAAAAGTTTTAGGGTTAGAGGCGCATTAGCAACTAGGACTTCTTAGCGACTGGACCTACAGCTTAACGTGGGTTCCGAACCACGGCCATTAGTCATGGTTTAGTGGCCTTACCCAGCCTTTAACTGGCGTGACTGAGGGTTAATCCGTTGTTGGAATTTACACTCTTTCCTAGAAACAATCACTGCCATTTAGGTGTAGATATGTGTGTGCGTATGTGTATATATGTAAGTGCATAAGTGTGTGTGTGTGGGGTAGGACAAATGTAGGTAGTACAAACTAGGTAATACAAACAGAAGATAGAAAGAAAAACAACCATCCGAGCGCTGGAATCGCGCCAACTGCTGGCCGCGCCAACTGCTGTTTTGGCACGGCGGCGACAAGCCACCGTCGCAGTCGATGCAACCGGCCCTTCAAGTGACCTGATTAGGGTTCTGAATTGTTCCCGCTACCATCAAGAACCAACTCAAAGCGATTATTCCTTCAAAATTCCATGACACACACATCATGGCCTTTTTGACAAATCTGTCTCATCTTGATATTGGAAGAGTTGATTGCCTGATCATAACTCACTGTTTTAGGTCATTAGGATTATTGATATATATTCATTTTTCATCGAGGTAGCAATGCATTTAAGGAAGTACGAGCGAATCTATGGGAAAAAGTAAGTTTCCAAATCTAAGACTTGAAATTCGGTAATTGTGACAAAGATGCTCAAAATTTGAAAATTATTCACCGTCTAGTTTTTTTAGAAAAATAATATGAAAAATGATATTTTCAACCGTTTTTATACACAGTCTCTTACGGTAGATGATTCACGGATTTTTTCCGTGAATTTTGATTCCGCCACGGATTTTTCTATTTTTTCACTATTAATCTTGCAACTATAGAATAAAAAACATCACATGACAGTGGCGGCTGGTATATAAGAGATGTAGAGCTGCAGACCCCTGCAGACTCCCAAAGCAATTATATATAAAATTACGTATATTTCGTGGCATTTAATGGTAAGGATTTTTTACTTGCTTACTAAATCTGGTAAGTTTATATGTCTTATTTTCAACTTTGGTTTGTTAAATGTATTTAATAAATCATCTGCTGATATGCAGAACCTCCATATTTCAAACTCACGAACCGCCACTGTCACATGATAAAGTGTAATATTTGCTGAATGTTATCATTTGTAAATAATATCGGGTTACCGATATAATTATTTAAAAAAATTGGCAGCATAATAAAGTCAAACTTTTTTTTCAGTTTTCGATTATTAATAACCAAACACTAGCTGAGAAAAAATGAGATAAAGTTGTAACTAAAAAGAGAATACTATGTATGACATTTCTGAATTTGAGGTTTAAAAAAGTTATTTTTCCTACAGAATTTACCTTTTACCTAGAATGCATATTGTTGTAATATAAATTTTCTATATTGTGGGGTCAAAATTCTCTTACACATATTCAATATGCACGGATATATGCAGGGTGTTTTCTCAGTGTAGTTATTTATTTTAATAGTTTTTAGAACTCGTAAAAATAAGTGATTTTACCAGAAATCATTTATTTAAAAGTTGCAAAATAAAAAAGTTATTAACAGTTACAAAATTTGACAACAGAAATGACTTTTTGATATTCTCGACCACTGAGTTATGAACACATGAAGCTGGGTCCACATCAATACAAATTTGCGTTGTGCGGGCTGTATGTATTTTATGTGGTGTGCCTACGCGGCAATGTGGACGCTCTGACACACAAAGTCACACATAAATATTGTCGCCGCACAGCACGCACATGAACATCTTTCCATCAGATAATTCAAACAAATTGTTCCAGTAAATTCAACAGACATGCAAAATTTTATTGTTATGGACCCAGCTTTAAATATTTGTTTACTGCTGATTCTGGGTATAACTAGTTTTTATATTCTTGTAGAGCTGGGTCCAGATGAATACAAATTTGCTTTGTTCGGACTGTATGTGTTGTATGTGGTGTGCCTGCGCGGCATTGTAGACGCTTTAACACACAAAGTCATACACAAATATAGTCGCCGGACTGCACGCACACGAACCATCTCTTATCTGTCCACCAGATAATACAAACAAATTGTTCCGGTAAATTCAACACATACGCAAAATTTTATTAGTGTAGACCAAGCTCAAGATATTTCTTTTGAATGTTATGTTCGATTTAACCAATGGTAATTAAAATGCCACACGTTTATGAGAACACTGAACTAGTGTACACTAAAGTAGTTTCCTTTAAGAAATCATCCGACAACGCGCATGTTTGTAAATTTAATTACAAGACTTAGTTACGCGACACAGTGTACTTAAAGATACAACGAGAAAGTCACGCTGGAAGACCTCTTCATGAAATACAGATTGAGGAAGAAATTTTAAAAATTGTTGAAAACCAGCCAACAACGAGTACTAGGTCTATAGCAGGCCAATTTGAAGTTGGTCATAGTAAAATGTGGAAGATTATACGACAAGAACACTTTTACCCCTCTCATTATCAACGGATAAAAGCGTTACAACCCGAATATTATCCTAGAAGAGTTGAATTTTCTCAGTGGCTTTTACATCAGTGCAACAACAATAAAAATTTTACCAAATTAATTTTCGCTATGGACGAGGTCACATTTACAAAAATTGGAGTAAATAGTTTCCACAATAACCATGTATGGGCAGAAAATCTGCATGCTGTGAAAAGAATCCATTTTCACCACAGATTTTCAGTAAATGTTTGGGCTGGCGTACTAAATGGCATACTTGGGGGGACTTTCTTTCTTCCACGTCGACTGAAAGGTGAAAATTATTTAGAATTTCCTCAAAACAATCTGCCTCAATTATTACAAGATTTCCCTTTAAATGTTACACAGAATATGTGGTTTCTACATGATGGAGCTCTGGCACATTTTAGGCGAGAAATTCTCGAACATTTAAATAATGAATTTTCTAAAAGTTGGATAGGGCGCAATGGACCAGTCCTTGGCCTGCACGCTCTCCGGATCTAATACACTGCCATTTTTTTCTGTGGGGTAATTTAAAAAAGTTAGTTTGTCGCGATGGATAAGTAAATGTTGTGGAAGAATTACTACAGCGCATCAAAAACCCTTGTGATGTTATTCGTGGACACCGGGATTTTATTTTTGACGCGAGTAGTGACGCATGGGTATGCCGAGCAAGATTTTGTGCTAACCGAACAAATGGTGACGATTTTAAACAATTTTTGTAACATGTAACATTTTTGTTTTTGTTATTCTGGAGCTTATATATATATATAGATATATATATATATATATATATATATATATATATATATATATATATATATATATATATATACTATATATATATATATATATATATATATATATATATATATATATATATATATATATATATATATATATATATATATATATGATTTTTACTAAATTGACTTCTCTACGAGTTTTACAACGCAGTGGTCGAGTATATCAAAAATTCAGGTCTGTTTTCAAATTTTCTAACTGTTAATAACTTTTTTATTTTACAACTTTTATGTAAATAATTTTTGATAAAATTATTTATTTTTACGAGTTCTACAACCTGTTAAAATAAATTACTCAACTTTGAAAACATCCTGTATATGTACATGTAAAATGTATGTGTACAAATGCGCTGCATCTTTTTGTCGAACCACGTATTAATAATAACTTTACTTTTTATAAGTCGTTACCTTTTATAAATAAATAATAATTTATTAATAATTATAAAGTTTGTTTTAGCATTAAAAATAAAAATTGATAATTTTGCAACTATTTTAAATTTTTCGAAAGATAAAAAAATTCATTTCATCAGTCAAATCAAAATCATTATTTTGACTCATACGTATCGCTCGTACTTCCTTAATGAATCGAAAATTATGTTATATAAAATTATTATCATAATGCAAAAACTATAAATTGTTTTATCGCAAACCTGAAAGTTTTTTCGGGTAGACTCACGCAAATAACGCATAACGTTTATATTATATTCTTTATTAACTGGTTGGACAGTTGGAATGAACTTTTTCTAGAAAATAGAACGGCAATAGAAAAAAAGATGATTTTGTTTTTTAACTGGCTTTGACGTAGTTTTTTCGGCTTTATTTAATTTTTCGTACGATACTCGCTTAATTGTTGAACTATTTCTGGGTCAGTTATTATTTATTTCAAAACGTCGTCGTCTACAGAATGCATCTGTTCAGCAATTTCAATCCGACCATTTTTTTTTCAAAAAACAAGTGATTTCGGAACAAGAAAGACGAGAAAACACACGAAATAAGCCAAAATTGTTCTTCAACATTGATTGAATTGATATAAATGACATTCCAGTAATATCTAGTAATGTCACTAATACTTAATCGGCGTTTATTTGAATAAGATCCTTGACTGTGATAATCCTTTCATCATTGGTTTACATCGAAGGGCTTTGTGAATGAGTCTTCAACTGCTTGTCTACTATCAGAAAAGTCCTTGTACTACTTCTATATATTTTTACCTAGCTTCATAGCCGTGACACTTTTTATTTGTAATGCATCAGCCCAGAAATTTCAGTCTTTAAACAAAATAACAATTACAAACGGCGATATAATATCTGACTTAATAAGCGAAATGATATGAAACTTCTGTCACATTATCGTAGTATAGCAGGAATAAAATCAGACCAAGCGAAGAATTTTATAGAACACTATTCCACATCCTATCTTTGGCCGTTTTTTTTTTTAATTTTTTTCCCTAAGTCTGGCACTCAATGTTATTAAATATGGACCTTAATTGACCATCGTATATTTTTTTTAGTACTAACTTAAAAAGAATCACCATGTTAAATGACTTAAAACTAAGGAAGTAATTCAATTTTTTCACCAAAATTGGTGTCAGCAATGTTGAAATAAATTCATCAAACAACCTGATTTCTACTTATATCATTTGTAACAATACTAAACAAAATCAATTAAATTATAATTATATTATTTTTTTCGAGAGGGCGGCACAGTTATTTTAACTATTACCAACTGATATCTTTCCAATAATTCGGTCCGCTGTAGTGGTATAGAAAAAAATACGCTCAGAAATAAGAAACTGGATGCAGTAAAAAGTGTCAGACCGCTGCCATATACTAACAAAATTTAAATGAATTCTTTTCTTGGAACCTCTTCTATAAAGCTCTTAACTCAAAGCGATTCACCACTAATTTTAAAAGCAAATCAGTTTTTTAAACTTTTCGACGCGAGCTTCGCTAAACGTGTTAATATCATCAGAAGAAGATTCAAATTGGTGCACTTTCCCAAGGAATATGTTCCCAGCAGTAAATAGTAAATTTATTTAAAAAATATCACATTTAAATAAAAAACTCAAAATTGGACAGTCTTTCAAACTCTTTCAACACAGACGTTCGACAATCCAGAACTGGATCTCTTAAATAAAGGCCTCAATTTTGCTTTGCCGACATCCCGTAGTGCTTTGGAGGATATGGCAGCCGGTATTAAAACTGGTATTAAACACTTACCCGAGTCTTCCAAAGGTTTCGTCAGAGAGTCATGTATAGGCAAAATTGTAAAAAATATTTTCAATAACAGTCAAAAGATGCCAAACATTTCTAAGATTGTCAAGCGTCTGCGAGAGAAGAATTGTCTGATAAGTGAAATAAGGTTGTAATAAAGGACAAATTTGATTACTTTGAACACATTGAAAAAATATTTCAAGACGGTCCATATAAACGATTACCTAGGACTCCATTGTCAAAAATGATTAACTAAGTCAGAGATACATTGAAATCTTGTAACAGCCTTATTTCTCCTGCAATATTGTATGCTCTTCTAATAATTCATAATCCAGGAAAATCAATGAGATCAAATGTATAGGCCATTGATTCTCCAACATACAACTTGACAAAATGGTTAGCAAAGGAATTTGAAAATCTACTAAACCAACTACCTTCCTGTTCTGTGATAAACTCAACAAGATTCATAGAAAAAGTCAAAAACACACATCTACAAGAAGGTGAGGTCTTGGTTTCCTTTGACGTATCATCGTTGCTTCCAATTGTCTCGATTCCACATACCTTGAAATACCTAAGGGAGTTGCTAGAATTAAACGGTTTTAATAATAAGACAGTTTCTGATTACCTACATGATAGGATTATCATATAAATAGAACATAGTCTAGTTTTAGAATTAGATTAAATCATCTCCTGATGATACTAACATGGTTAGCAAAACGTGCGTCGAGAAGTTTAAAAAAGTGATTTGGTGTTTAATGCTAAATCTATTCGAGTTTAGTTGAGTTGGTTCAGTTAATCTCTTGAGTTTAATAGAACTTTTTTCTGGGCTTTTAAGAAAACCATTAAACAATAGTTGGAATAGTCTGTTTATATAAAACTTACCACGTGTATTGCATTCACAAAAATGATTTTTGATTTGAAAATGACAATTTGAAAAATTTTAATCATTGCATTTAAAAATAATACAGATTAAAATCAATTTTTGTATTTTTTTTTAGTCCGTTTAGCTATGCATTTCAATGAAATTATGAATTAATGAAATGTTATCTTTAATAGAATATAAATAAAACATTGATATTAATCAAAGTTATCTGAATAACTTTAGTGAGAATTATTTTTAAATCTTTAATAATTTGTTTTGAAAGTTAGTGCTTCTATATTCTTCTACAAACTTTCGAATTTCCATAAAATTAATGAATCGAGCAGTTTGAAAACTGTATTAACGTAAAGGAGTCTAATAGTATCATTGATTTTGCCTGACGATACTACACATTAAGTTTGTTTGCTCTATGCCAAACCTGTTGAAATTTAATTGTATACTTGGGAAATATGTGGAATTAAAACGAGATTGTGTGCATTAGTTGTAGGAAAATGTTCAAAGTTTCGACAAATTGGGCATGATCGTTGAAAATGGAACTGCGAAACTAAAATTAAGGGTGTATTAAATATGTATATTATGAAATGACTTTAATCCGCAAAGTATTGTCCCATGTTCTCGATGAGTTTGCCCTATTGTTTTGGCTAATATTATATACATTAAGTGGATGATTCGGCCAGCATAGAAACGATGAAATATTTAATGTGCTGCTGAAAACTTTATTATTTTACTGCAAAAACGGGAATATATTTTCTCTAATGCAATATCTGGGGAAAACGGTCCATTAACTCATTTATACTTTTTAATTTTTAAAACACGATATTTTAATACAATTTGTGTTGCATATGTGCTGCATTATATATAATTTGGACTATTTTTGAATTCTAACTATATATTTGGAGAGGTTATGATTTTTTGTTCAATGGACAATAGAAGTATCTGGGACATTTGAAATACTTTTATTTTTCAACACAACCCCTAAAATAATTGGAGTTAATGGAATTAGTAATTTTATTGTTCTGCCAGCAATTCACTTATACGAAAGTTGCTATTTATGTATCGGGAATTGGCAACAATGGTTTTGCTAGGCAACATATTCATCGTAAAGTTTGACATTGTTGACTATACTTACTCAGAACATTTTGTCATACGGTCTCTATTTGTATTGTTTAGTGATTTGAAAAGTTCATCTCAGTCAAAACAATGGAATTAACTAGTGAAAATTTTCGTGCGATGATTTACTACGAGTTTCGGCGGGGATTATCTCAACAAAAGTGCATCTATCAACTCACTTCGACTTTTGGCGATGAAGCACCATTTAAAACCACTGTATATCACTGGGTTAGTGAATTCAATAGTGGCCGTGGTGCGCTCACGGGCGAATTTAAAGAAGGTCGTCCAAAATTGGTTGTTGTACCAGAACACATCGATACTATGCGCGAACTGATAAAGGAAGATCGTAGTGTGACATACCGTGAGATTGAGGCATTCTTGGGTATCAATACGACAAAAATACACAAGATTTTACATGAACATTTAGCCGTGAAAAAGATTTGCTTGCGTTCAATTTCGCATAATTTCACAATCGATCAAAAAAAGGCTCGTGTAGAGTGGTGCAAAGAAATGCTCAAAAATATAATCGTGGTGCGTCAAAGCCGTATATAACATCTATACAGGTGATGAATCTTGGATCTATGAGTCCGAAAGTAAACAGCAGTCGATTGAGTGGGTCTTTCAAAATAAACCAAACTCAACAAAAATGGTTCGCGCAAGAAGCACTTCGAAGAAAACGGTCCCCCGTTTTTTTGAATCAATGGGCATGCTGCTACAGTGCCATTGTAGAATCGTAGAACGGTTAATTCTGAATGGTACACAACCATTTGTTTGCCAGAAGTCTTTGAAAAAATAAGAAAAAACAACCAGTGACTCAGGATCATTCATAACAGCGCGAGCTCTCACGCATCGGACCAAACAACTCAATATTTGACCGGTCAAAACATTGAATTGATAGATAATCCGCCGTACAGTCCCGATTTGGCATCCAATTATTTCTCTTTGTTCCCGTTCATGAGGAATAAACTACCTGGTCAACGATTTTCGATGCCAGAGAAGCGGTTCAAAATTGGAAATACCTCAATCGGATTTCAATTTTGGAAATAACTCAGTCGGAATGGAAAAAGTGCTATGAAAATTGGTTCAAACGTAAGCAAAAGTGTATCGATCATCGCGGAGAATATTTTGAAAAACAATAAAACCATATTCAATGATAAATATTTGGTTTTATTTAATATTCCAGATACATAAATATAATTTTATTTGTTTATTTTCTCTTGCTCGTAAAAGATTTTAAATGAGATTATAATATATGCAGATTTTTCCTGATGGCTGTCAAGGGATTCTCAAATATTTATTCCAATGATTAATAGCGAATTGATTTATGCAAATTCGTTTCGACTTGAAAATCACTCAGAGTTAAATTTCTGTGTCCATCTTTAAACAGTTCTTTCATGTGATACCATTATTTGACCACGAATTAAAAAATAATAATTATGGCGTTTGCTTGCTTAGCTATCAGTAACGCTTACTTTATTGTAGGTATAAATACGTTTAATACATACTATTAATTTTGATAGAGTGATGCCAATATCTACCTAATACTATCTATCTACCAATTTCGTATATGTTAGAGTAAAAGCGAAATACTGCATAAAATTTGAAGGAATAAAAAAATCTGCCGATATCAGATATCAGATAAATCAGATCAATACGAAGAGTGATAGGGGCTCATAATGGTTGATGATTATATGGATGGTTGAGAGTTTAATAAAATTATGAGTAAAGTATATAGTTTAATGAAGACGCGCCAAAAAATCCTACCTCCACGTCCTCGTTATGTGCCCCGGACCGTGCAGTATGTAGATTAGGATATGCGTAACGTAGCTAACGGTGGAGGCAAAGGGAGAAACTCGTCGGATAAAATATGGTAACTCGTGTCCCCGGTCTTCTAGGATAGGTCTTGAGGGTGGGCTTTGGAATCCTTTCCTGGAAAACAATTGTTACTATGAAACCTGCTGCTGTGTGTTAAAAAAGTAACGAGACTGAATTTTTTTATAATTTTTCTATTCAACTAAAAGTATAGTTCTACATTGTCTCTTTCAAAGTAGTTGCCATGGAGACCATTTGCCTACTCTTCATAGTAATGCTGGAACTCAGATACTGGAATCGTCTTTAGCTGGTCGGTTAAAGCCTTTTCAGTGTTCCCCAATGTCCCAAAACGGTGCGTTTTGAGGTAAAGTTTTAATTCCGAGAATTCACAAGAATCACAAGAATTCATGTCTAGTGAATAAGGGGACTGTGAAGCCCCAGTGATGTTTTTACTTGACAAAATCTCAGTTGTATTCAAAAATCAAGATTCGCCACCATTAATGACACGTTCCAGAAAATGAGGATCATTTTCAATACCCAATTATTATAATATCATATCACACCCAATTCACTCATCAAAATCAGATGAACGGCTGTGTGAGTTAATTCAACTCTTCTCATCATTCGATCATTCCGCCCATCACCAATGAACAGAACGAACAAAATTCCGGAGTCTGTAAACATTTTTATCATTTCTTGCAGCGAGTCTTCAGTACAGGCCTTCTGAGGATGCCTTAAATCACCTGAAAACCTGAGTCATTGACAAAATACTGCTTTCGTAGCCTTGTTGAAATTTTGCAAAGTATTGCCCTATCGAACGCAATACCATCAGTATCATTACTTTATTTATTAGCAGACCTCGTAAAAGCCTTAGATTCAATTGTTTTAATATATCATCCAGTTAGAGGCAAAGGTTGAAGGAGCTTAAGACTCAACTAATGGGTGGTAGCGCCACAGGGAGAAAAAGAAGAAGCTTAAAACTAGATTGAATACATGTTCATTTCTCCATTGGAAACGCACTTAACAGAGCAAAAAAAACGAAAAACGTTCGTCTATGCCATTTATTTATTCTATACTAATAAAACTTGTATGCGTAAGGTTTAGATTAAATATTTCCATCAGTAGATATATGACGTTACTTGCGTCTTCCGAACAAAAAAAAGAAACAAATCAATAAGTCTAGCTATATTGTTTATAGTCTACTTTTGAAATCAAACTACTTTCCTCATCCATCATATCGCATTTGTAAAAATGCATCTTACTAAACCGTCTTTCATATTTCCAAACACACCATTTATCGATCGTAAGAATCTGCCATGACCCGGTGCTACCTGAGCGGAATTTGTTCCTTTTCCTAGACCGTGAATGGGCACAAAGAACTGAAGTAGGTAAATTTTAACAGTACATAATAGACCTTTGCAGCATCGCGATATAACGGGACGTCTAATACATATAATATGATAAAATGCACGATGCCGCTTTATGGCTTAACAATAGAGGTACGATTTCCTGCAATTTATTTACCATAATATCTGCCGAGTGTGCCTTATTATTTAGTATCTGTGATGGTTATGCCTCAGTTTTAAACATCCTAAGAATATTTCATTGTTTCAACTGTTTGCAGATAATGTTTCTTTTATATTCGATCAGTGGCGGCTCGTGAGTTTTTAAAGTGAGAGGGCGTATAAGAAAATAGTGCTGTTAAAGATTTTTTTTTGTATTGTTCTTCTTCCTTTTTAGTATGCGTGTTGTTGAAACCCTATACAGGAGGTGAACTAGGAAAACAGCGTTTTGTTTTGCTAGGACACTGGAGGATGGGTTGTTGCTTACTGCGCAGATAAAGGAATGAATAAGTAGGTACTTACCGTTTCCCGAAGAGTAAACCATACAAACAGTTTATTGTAACTGCAAATCAATAGAGAAAATTCTAGAAAGTTTATGAGAAGTTCGAAAAGTTCAAAAAAATATCAAAGTTTTATGGTAAAAGCGGGCTATTGTACACATTTTTGTCGGTGAATAGCACCTCGCCGTTTCCTAGTTTTTAAAGTGAAATTCCATTCTGTCTGTTTTTGTCCAAAATAATTTTTTTATTAATTTTTTATTAAAGTCTGGAATTAATTCGACCATTGCACTGTCAATATTTAACATATCTAAAGCAATTAGTCTATCTTCCCCCATTCAATTTATTAAATATGTTTTAATCAAGTTCAAAGTCGAAAAGCACCTTTAGCTTTCGGCTGTGGTCATCGGTATAGTCACTAGTATTCTCAATGCCTTAGTGCTTTCTTTAAAAGCTATGTATCCAGTCCCATATTCAAAATGAAATGTAATGTCTTTAAACAGCCTTTAATGTCTTAATTTAGATCCCTCACTCCTTCTCACGTTCATTGCTGCTCACCAACCAACACACGAAACAAAAAAGACAATTAGTGTCTTCACAACCACATAGCCACACAATACTATTATATAGTTTACTGTCAAATTTTCGCGTAAAACTTGCTCTATTTTTACATTATTTTTAAACTTGGCTCAAATTCAACACGGGCGTAGGACGACCTATAATTTTTAATTCAACTTTCTCCTCTAAACTTAAATTAGTTTGGATTAGGGCGGCGCCCCAATGCCCCCTCTCACGAGCCGCCACAGTATTAGATTTGTAATATGCAAAAAAAGATTACCAAGAAAGCTCAAGAATTATTGTATATTTTAAGAAATTATACGTGCTGGGACGTGCGAACTGCCTTTATTTTTTAACATAATTTCCCAAAAGGTTAATAAAGGATGGGGCAAGTGTCATGGTATCATTTTAATTATTTATATTTTTTTGTGAAAATTATATCTGTCAATGCAGAATGCAAACTTTGTGTCCTTTTTAATATATTTTCCATAACTTTTCAGCGACAGATGTTACCCTTAAGTTGCTTTATGGTAATTGAGTTGGTATATATTTATGTAAATCTACCTTTAAAAATACCCATAAAAATAATTCGTACACGTCCAATCAAGCGATCTAGAAAGTCAATTTGATGGAAGTAGTTTGTGAAAGCATTACAGTATTCTCTAATCGCTTATTATTGTCTGTTGGTCTTAAACAATTTTAATCTTATAGAAAAACAAGTGCAAGCAAAAAATTTTCTCAAAATTCGATGTAAACTACGTAGAGAAATTCCAAATTGTGCACAAAGCCGTCGAATCGACGTTTGTGGATATTTCTCCACACTTTGCTCCATATATGCAATATTTTTAAAACTTCGCACTATTCTTGGACCTCTGATGCGGGACGTATATCCAGCTGTTCCGGATTATTAAAATTGCTTAGTTAGAGGATAAATTGTCGTTTTATGAGACGCCGGATGGCCAAAATTCACGTAGAGTTGTAATAACTGAATTACAACAATTTTACTGCGTTCGTTTAGCGTGTATTTATCCATAATAAAACTTACACATCTGCACTACAGAACAGCCAAACTATCACAAATATCACAAAAAAATGAGGCTAAAACAAAACTGTAGGCTTACATCGACCCTTCCCCAATACATTTAACCTATTAATGCTTGCCTTGTCAACCACTCATTCACAGCCACCATCTTCGTCGACAGAAAATTTCCAGAATGTTCCACATAAACGTTCGTTTCGTTTAGAGAATAAAAATAGTTAGAGGGGATTATATCTGGAGAATAGGGAGTAGTTTTCAAAATTTCTCAACCAGCATTGTCGACGGAGGCCATACAAGAACAATTATTGTCAGCTGGTGTATTATATTGGAAAATCAAAACGCCTCGTTTCAAATTTGCCTGTCTTTTCTCTGTTATTAATTTATACATTTTCGGTATAATATTACATAAAGTTAATATATGGTTTGTCCATGTTTAATAACAGTAATACATCGGTCAATAAGTCTCGGTCTGACAAATAAAACATAATTTCTTTTGCAAATTTCGACTTTATTGATCAATATTCTCCTTGAAGATTATCCTTATTATCCTCCTTATTTTCTCCTTGTTTAACATTTCTACACCTTTTTTATACAACAATTTCTCTTTGCCTTTAAAATATTATTTAGTTTCGGTAATTAACTCTTCATTGGAGCGAAAATATAGGAAATTGTCGCTGGGGGTCAGATCTGAAGAATACGGTGGATGAGGAAGCAAGTGCAAGTGTAATTCATTCAATTTAGCCATCGCTACCAACGATTTGTGATACGGTACATTATCTTGGTAAAACAGCACTGTTTTTGTTCATTTGGAGCCTTTTTTGCGAGCTCGTCCTTCAAACGCACCAATAACGCTATATAATATTCGTTGCTATGGTGTTACCTTTGTCGGGATAATGGACGAATAATATTCCATGCGAATCCCAAAATACAGAGACCATAACCTTGTCTGTCGATGGTTGTGTTTTTCGTCACTTCGAATGGATTTCACCGGTTGCTGTCCTTTCAGCTGACTGCCAATTTGACTTTGGGGTGTAGTGATGCAACATTGCTCAAAATGATCAATACCTTGTTGTTTTTGGTCCGCTGTGAGCAAACACGGTACCCAATTCGATAGCAATGTACGTATTCCCAAATGTTCATGCCAAATGGTGTAAACACTTTCTTCCGATATCTTCATGATATCAGCTATCTTCTGCCTCTTTACTTTACGGTTTTAAAACAATTTTGGTAATTTTTCGGGTGTTGCTTGGTGTAACCACCTCATTTGGACGGCCAGAGCGTTCAGCATCATCGATGCTCATATGGGCAAGTTTGAATTCAGCATAACAATAAATTATGGTTGATCTTCCTGTAGCAGAGCCCGGGTAATGTTCATCAAGCTATTGTTTTGCTTCAACGGTATTTTTCTTCATAAAAAATACACGAAATTATTTGTTTCCATTGTTTTGAATATAACAAAAATAGCGTCACTTAAAGCACAATGACTCAGAAACTAGTACATAGATTGTCATGACATTTTGAACTATGACGTTTAAAGGTTGGTACAATCCACTACTGGTAAGGATTTTTCGTAATTGACGCAATCTATATGTCAAAGCGGGGACTTATTGACCTATATGTTAGATGAAACAACAACTCAAACAATGGTTGGAAGTAGATAGAAGTGCGCCCCAAAGCGAAAATGGTTCAATTTCCAAGAAAAGGCATAGCTACGGTTTGACTATCTTAACTACTGGGCTAATTAAAGGGTGCTATTCAGGCTTAACATCCATATCTAGCCAAAAACAAAGTGCTCTTTCGGCCACCCTAATGTGCCTGTACAGAGGTATGGGGTTGTCGCTGTAAAATTCCATAATTCTGCTTCGCAGTGCTTTCCTCCTATATTTCAATCACTAGACCTCACTACTAATTTCTCACTACAAATTTGAAGTAATAAGGTGTCATTGAAGTAATAAGCTGAGACTGAATTATTACTAAGCGTAATAAACAGTAGGAATATCAAAAACCTTGTGTTTTCTCTGTTAGGCCGAGAACCTTTCGAACGACTTCTCGTATACAGAATGGTAATTGTTAGCTTGTAAATGTTGTATGCTCATAAATACTCAGGTTGTACTTAAAAACAGTGCTTAGCGAGCAGAATTATGCATTATGTAATATTATCATTCGTAGTAATCGGTTCATAAAAATATTGTTTGGCATGAGACGTAACAGCATTACCAGGTATGACGATTACCAATTCTTATTTTTTTCTAAAAAAAAAAACACGTTTAATTTGGGAACAGAAAAAAAATGGTTTATTCAAAGTATGCGTCATCTGATGAGTACGGCGGGTGGGGCAAGAGTTCCCAGCCACGTGACTGAGGCAAGAGTTCCCAACCAAGTGGTCTCTGACCGCTTTCCCATTCTGTGATGGGACATTGACGTGCTGCAAAATCACTTTTCCGGATCTTGTAGCCCATTCTGGTCGCTTTTCGAGCAATGCATAATTCAAATTAATCATTTGTTGATGGCAGCGAACGGCACAAAATGAACAACATTGCCTTCTTTTAAAGCGATTTGGTCTTGTGTTATATGTTGCTGGTTGTCCTGGGTCAACCCATGATTTTATGCGTTTTGGGTTCTTGAAATATATCCATTTTTCATCTCCAGTCATCCTATCTGATGCAAAAAACTATTTCTTTCATTCAGAGAAAGAAAAACTTCGCACACCATTTTTTTCTTTTCTATCTGTCTGTCGCTCAGCTGATGGTACCCATTTTCCTGCCTTCTGGACCTTTCCCATGGCATATCAACGATCACAAATGGTTCTATGATAATGCAAGTGGGTCCGTGAAGAAACCAGTATCGGGAATCACTTGCTTATGTTTTAGTGGTAGCTAAAGGAATGGTTAATATTCTGTGGAACACGGATAAATCTTATTTGCTTTTGAATATTAAGTTCTGCGTTAAAACTAAGAAAACAAGTTTTTTTTTTGATGAGCAAAAGTTTGGTTTCTTTTAAAGTAACTTGTGTATATTTATATTGTAAATTAAAAAAAAACAATGAAGACAACGTAAAATGAGTCTTAGTTCTTATAATGAAAAAAGTTACTTTAAGGAGACTTTTTAGAAAATAGCAAGTCGCCAAAAAATTAAGTCAGCAAGTTTTGTTTAAAGAAAATTTTACACAATAAAAATTTATCCGAAACATCGGGTTACTCGTTTTAGTAATCTGGTGGTAGATATTAGGCAAGATGCAACCTTGCATTATGTTTGAAGATATGTTCTTTTGATTATGATGACTTCTGTTCTATTAATAATGATACACAAGTAATATTATTATACAATGAAATAAAAAAAATATTTTTAATTTTTTTGACAAACACTATGACTAATGTATTTAATTCAACCTACAGTTATCTAAATATTTAAAAAGGAGGTCGAAGATTACACAGCTGTTTGGCGAATTCTATTTTAGTGTAACCAACATATGACTTACGATAAATTTATGACTAATTTTACATTATTCGTTAAGAAAACTTTTTTAAATGTTAAATGGATAAAATATATATTCCTTTGTACATATATATATATATATATATATATATATATATATATATATATATATATATATATATATATATATATATATATATATATATATATTTATTTTTTTTTTTTCGTGATATTTGTGGCCGTTTGGATTTGATAGCTGTGTAGTGCAGAAGTGCAAGTTTTATTATGGATAAATAAACGCTAAAAGAACAGGGTTGTTGTAACTTCAATTCAATTATTGCAACTCCAGGTGAATTTCGATCAAAATATCTTAATCGTTCGACATCCCATAAAATGACAATTTTTCGAATATTTAAACAATTTCAAGAATTCGGAACAGCTGGGGATAGACCCTGAATCAGAGGTCCAATAAGAGTGCGAAGCGCTGAAAGCATTGCACGTTTTTAGAAGTCTGAAGAAACGTCGATTCGACGAAGTGGTGCACAATTGAAAATTTCTCTATGCAGTTTACGTCGAATTTTGAGAAGCGACTTGAACATGTTTTTCTATAAGATTTAAACTGTTCGCGAGCTGTTGCCTAAAAACAATAATAAGCGATTAAAACACTATTCTGGCATCATAAATAACTTCCATCAAATTGACAGTTTTCATGGAAAATTGATTTGGCGGCTCCGGATTGCGCTTTATGAGGACTGAAGGAAAAGGGTTACATAAATAAGCCCCAAACCATACAACAACTAAAGGATAACATCCGTACAGAAATCATTGCATTAATATCACATTTATTGATAAAACTTATGGAAAATGTGTTAAAAAGGGCACAAAATTGCATTGCTGCTAATGGTTCACATTTGATTCACATAATTTTCAAGAATAATTAACATAAAATTTCAAGAATAATTAACATAAAATTTAAAACGAAATGAAGATATTATAGAAAATCAATTATGTATTGTTTCTTTTAAAATTTATAAATAATAAAAATGACAGAGTGATACTTGCCCTACCCGTTAGATACTTATTCTAATATTCCCTGACATTACTCTACGTTTTATGTAACTGATGAATAGCATCGTGAAATGCACATTGCAGTTTGGACTGGATTCATTCATTGTCGACGATCTGAGGTAGAATAAAGGAAAATATGATGCGAGGATGCATTTCCTACTTCCGCTACTAGTAAAACACCTATTTCACCCAAAAGAAATGGTTGGTATTAATAGAGTTCGGCAGCTACAGTTTGGCTAAGATACTGTAACTAGCAATACTCCGCACCCGTCATTAAAACAGTGTTGAGTCAAAATGTTAAAAAGCAACTTGGCGGTTTTACCTGTATGAATTAATCAATATTTTTGAATCAACCGAAGTTATCTTTCAAACTAGTGAAACAGATGGTGGTCGGGTACAGTGACATCTGAGAAAAATGCCATATACGAGAATCGTTCGAAAAGGTCTCGACTGAACAAAACCAATAAACCAATACTACATCCAATAAAATGTGACTTGTTCACTTCTGCAAAATTATTGTTTTAGCGTTGACCTCATCATTTGCAGTGAATGTTTGTCCAGCGTACCATTTGTTTAAGTTTGAGCCAAATCGAGAGAATAGGGTGCATGTAAAGGGTGATTTTTTTTAATGTGTCCTAATTTTCGATAAGGATCGCTGTCAAACGAACTGTGATTTTGGGCGCCTCTAGTGTCAAATATATTTAGTAGTCTAGTTCTTCTTCTTCTTCATATCCTGTGTGTCAAGTTGACCCTGAGGCCCTTACTTTTGTTCTCTTATTACGATTACGACTGTTTCGCGACAGTCGCAATCTGGATTTTATGCGCCGTCCTTTTGGCGCGGTTAATACCATACGGTACTGGTCGAGATTAATCGACCGAAGTGAAATGATTACTGCTCCGGAAACGACCCGCGAGGGTCGAGTCCAGTGGAAGTTTATTCGTAGATCGATTGGTTGGTACGCTGGTCGTTGTCGCTGGATTTTTGAATGAACTGATGTGCTGTTCGGTTCTTCTTCGTGTCTGTGGTGTTTTGGCCTATTCTTTTTTGTTTTCTTGGTGTTATTCTGTTCTATTTTGTTTTATTATTCTCTTTTTTGTTTTCTTGATGTTCTCTTTTTTGTTTTCTTGACGTTATACCGGTGTTAGTGGTTTTATTTCGATGTTGTTGATAGCACAGAATGGACGGACTGGATGTTGTTGTCGGTCCCAGTGCGTTTCATCTTCACCGTCTTCGGGGCTAAGGCTTATTCTCTTGGTTAGGTTTGAGGTCGCCACGCGTCCTGCGTGACGAACCTCGGGGGGTGCCCGCTCCCTAATCCAGTTCGGACTCCCGCTGCTGGAACGGTCAACAGCCATGGACGTCTGCCCCCACGATGGCCAGCGCGCTCGCAACGCATCCGACCATCACAGAGTCCATCCTCTGCTTACAGTATTACACTGTTTATTCCATGTTAGCGAGTCCGGGCAAGAAGGATTTGGTGTTGCTGCCGGTCCCGGTGCTTCGTTCTTCACCAACTTCGGGGCTAAGACTTATTCTCTGGGTTAGGTTTGAAGTGCCGACTGGCGGAGACGACACTTCGGGGTTGTCCGCTCCCTTGGCCAGATCTGTACGTCGGCGACCGAGACTACCAACGGACACTGCTATCTGTCCCCATGGTGACCAGACAAACACGTCCGATCACCTCAGAGTCTCGTTCCGAACTAGTAGTCTAGTAAATCATCACGGAACGTTCAACATCACAGCAAGGCTTGCAAATGGCCGAAAATGTCGAAAAATGTGGAAAAAATATCTGTTAATTGGCCACGCCTTTAGATTATTTTCTTTGGGGTTATGTTAAATCATTGATCTATGCCGTTAAACCGGCAGCTATTGACGCCTTGGAAGCCAACAAACCTCGGACAATTGCAGACATAAGACCCCAATTGCTTGAAAAAGGGGTCGGAAATTGGATTAACGGAATGCCCTTTGTCAGAACTCGTTGCGCTGTCCGAAATTCATTTCAAACATTAATGCCACTAAATGTTATTTCACATAAAATAAATAGTTTCAAGGTATCAAATTTGATTGTTGTTTTATTTAGATCTAAAGTTCAGACGCCTTAAAAAATCACCATATAGAAACCATATCGAAACGCTTCGGAGTGTAGGTCATGGAGTTTTACAACAACCCGAGACGTGTGTATAGGCGCATTATAGTGGTAAAAGAGGACTGTTTTCTGGACATGCTACACTACAGGACCAATTTCAGTTGGTCCACTAATGTAGCGTCATTTTTCAAGATAGTTTTTAGGTACCACGCAATGAAAATCTCGAAAATCCGTAGTCAACAAAAGTCAATACTTTTTTTCTAGGTTTTTTCGCTTTAATTGAATGCTGCTTCGTATGTAATGAGTGAAGTTAAATTTTATCAATGTTTCGGAAAATGTCAAAGCTTGTTTTCTTAACTCTATTATGCCCCAATGTTGTGGCATATTGTGAAATCCTACTTAACAAATATCAAACTAACTTGGTCATACTTGCTCCATCTTTGTGTGAATATTATTATCCGCATACATAGAACGAAGTTTATATAGACATAAAATAACTTACAAATGCTGATATGAAACAATTTAAATATTTTATATATATCTAAACAGCTGTTCTAATAATTTATTTCTTTTGTTTCAGGTAAGTTGGATATTTCAAGGCCCACCAATCCAAAAACCGTTTTAATTATCGCAGAAATTTTAGAGGATTTACTAATATAATACCAAATCTCTCACTGCTAATTAATCCGACAAATCTTATCTTTAAGCTTAGCTCTAACCGCAACACCTACTGGATGTTATGTCGGGCTTAAATTCTTACAACCGTCTAGCTAAACCATTTTACTTTTCGAGCGACAATAACAGAGGCCATATTCAATTCATAGATAAACGTAACTTCAGATGAGTAACAATATTTGTTGACCAACAACAATTATTTAAAATTATTTGATTAATTGTTAAGTTTAAAGTATGCCTTTTCATAACTTATGTTAATGGCTGTTGTAGGTTTTTCCAAATCTGACAATAATTAAGAATTAGAAATGTTTTGCATATTTTATTACGATTGCTGATATTGAAACTGAAAAATATTTTTTATTAATTTTAAATATGATTAAATATTTTGCGATTAATTTTTATATTCCCTATAAACTTACTTCCCTTAGGTATAAATCATGTCAGTGGTATAACTGTCAATAACTCTAATGCGACTACTATATAAATATATATATATATATATATATATATATATATATATATATATATATATATATATATATATATATATATATATATATGCTAGACTATTAGTCCGGGAGTACATCCGATCATTTGTGTCCAGTTTGTTGGGAAGGTGCAGACATTTCGCCAAGGTCACACTTGGCATTTTCAATGCTTGTCTGAAGACTGATCAGTCTTCAGCGCGTATTAATAGGTGAGGTTGTAGATGGGGCGCTATGAGGATATAGATGGGGTTGAGGGGTGGGGGTGAGACGGGAGGTAGACGTTTGACTGGAAGGGTTTCGGATGGGTAATTTGGAAATAAGCGGTTGTGAAAAAGCGGAAATAAGCGGTTTTGGAAAAAAGTAGTTGTGAAGTCTGGGGAGTAGGCAGATTGAAGCCTCGGAGTAAATCATCTAGATTCTCTTGAAAATGGCTTCAAAGTGAAAGCCGAAACGTCGAAATTTTACAAATCTAAAACGCAGTTCTACCGAGAATCTGTAATTCTAATATATATATATATATATATATATATGATGATGATGATGATGATGATATATATATATATATATATATATATATATATATATATATATATATATATATATATATATATATATATATATATATATCATCATCATCATCATCATCATCAGCCCGTATCGATCCACTGCAGGATGAAGGCCTCTTCAGCATGCTTCCAACCTTCACGGTCCTGGGCTTTCCTCTGCCACTCGGGTCCAATATACTTAACGATGTCATCAGTCCATCGTGCTTTCGGTCTTCTTCGCGGACGTTTGCGATCAAGCGGTATCCACTCCAGGATTGCCTTGGTCCATCTGTCGTCCCATCGCCTCGCTATATGGCCTGCCCATCTCCATTTCAACTGTTTTACTCTTCCAATGATGTCACAGACTTTTGTTTGTTCCCTGATCCATGCGCAGGACATTCTGTCTCGTCTTGTAATGCCAAGCATACATCTTTCCATTCCCCTCTGTGCCACCCGAAGTTTTTGAATTGATTGCGATGTGAGTGTCCAGGTTTCACTTCCGTATGTCATAACGGGTAGAACGCACTGATCGAATACTTTTCTTTTCAGGCAAAGTGGGAGTCTGCTCTTAAACACTATGTTGAGCCTACCAAATGCCTGCCAGCCACATTTAACACGCCGTTCCACCTCCCGGGCGGTATTCCCCTCCATGGAAATCCTCTGCCCAAGATATACAAAGCTGTCCACAATCTCTAAATCCCTTCCTAAAACTGAAATTCTTCTGTCCTGAGCGAAGTTATTGAACATAACCTGACTCTTTTTCAGGTTTATTTTCAAGCCAAATGGTTCGCCAGCCCTTTGCAGTTCTTGTATGCGTCTTTGCAGCTCCTCTGGGTCTTGTGAAATGAGAATAATATCATCTGCAAATCTAAGATGGTTTAAGTTTGCACCATTGATCTTTACCCCATCCTGTTCCCAATCCAGTTTACGGAATACTTCTTCAAGGCCAGCCGAGAAAAGAATAGGCGATATTGCGTCACCCTGCCGTACACCTCGTTCTATATTAATTCCCACTTCAAGATCATCAAGGTGAATTGTGGCTGTAGCTCCATCATATATCGATTCTAATAGGTTTACATAGGCTCTCTCTACACCTTGGCTAAGCAGTGCATCCATTATCGCATGCTTTGAGATGGAATCAAATGCTTTTTCGTAGTCGATAAAAGCCAAGCACAGTGGCATGGTGTATTCGTTGTGCCTTTCTATGACCTGCTGTACAACCTGGATGTGATCCATTGTACTGAATCCACTTCTGAATCCTGCTTGTTCTCTTGGTTGTGCGTCATTCGGTTTTTTTAATATTCTTTTAGAAATTATCTTAGTGAAAACTTTGTACATCACTGATAGGAGGCTTATTGGACGGTAGTTCTTTAAATCTTCCTGTGCTCCTTTTTTATGTAAAAGGATCACTTCTGCATTTTTCCATAAGTCAGGTACTTTTTGTTCTTTGAGGCATTTTGAGTATAATTTTGCCAGTGTTTTATGTAACGTCCGACCACCAGCTTTTAGCATTTCGACAGTTACACTATCCTTTCCTGGAGCCTTGCCGTTCTTCATCAATTCTATAGCATTTGTTACTTCCTCCACTAGGATATCTGGTATTATATATTGTTCTTCCGTGGGTATTGCTGTCCCTGACTGGCTCTGATCTTCATATAACTGGGAATAAAACCTTCTGACAATCTCTAACATTTCGGTACGCGCCCTGCACACTGTGCCATCCTCACGCTTTAAAGCATATATTTGCGTTCTTTTGTTTCTCAGCTATATATATATATATATATATATATATATATATATATATATATATATATATATATATATATATATATAGACCATTAAAAATGACTTGTTATAAAATACGACAATAAATCGTTTCATGCAATGGCATGGGCCATCACTTCAATTAAGAAAAATATCAATATTGCCAAAATGTTTATAAATTCATTTCAATTATTTTTTGTGAGTACATTGGATTGTTTCGTTTTTTTATGTTATATTGTAAAAAAAGTAACAATACGAAATAAAGAACGATAAAGCTAAAGTTAGTATTAGTTTATTTTTCTATAGAACGAGTCAGTAGTGTACGCGTATGACTAAACACACTGATTAGCAAATATCCGCTCCGTAGTTATATATTTCTCGAAAATATTCTTTTTGAAAGAAATATTATATTGTTCATTGAACATTTAATTTTGGATAATATCATCTAAAATATCATCTAAAATGTGTCGACCCCGACCCAAAATGATTGGTCGGATTAGTCGTTTAAATGGTAAATTTTTTTTACAACAATACACAAGGCAATAAATCAGACAGAATGAATCATTCAAGCCTGATGTCCATTGATGAATCAAGTGATGGGATTATATGAGATTATAAAGAAATATCATCTAAATGAACCAAACAGTTAGGTAATAGTACTGCCATCATTTGAATATATTAAATGGTAGTATGAAGAATAGTTCAGAATTGAACAAGGGATTACAATAGATAAATATGTTTTTGTACAGTAAAATGTTTTCTTTGGTAATTCTTCTAACATCTAAGATTTTAGAAGTTCTATTCTCAGGCTTTCTTTACTTTCATGTAGAATTTATTAACTAACGCATTGCCCCGTCCTGGTTTTCTGCCGAGCAACATGGAACAACCATTACATTTTATTGTTCATAAAGGTTTATTAAAAATTGATTCAAACATTCAATTCAATTATACTCCATCTATAGAATAATGTCGAAAATATCAAATTACCATTTACAGAATAAAAATTTTATTTCTGCTGGGTTGATGCACAAGTTCGTCCCATTTTGACTTTAGATGGCAATGCACCCCAAAACCAAAGTGTTACCTACTTCACACATCAAGTTGTTTGACGAAGCGAGGTTCAACGAGTACTTAGGAAAAAACTGTTTTTTCTTTGCGTTTTCTAAATTGCACCACGTTCCGAACGAATAATGCCAGTCTAATGATAATGAAATATTGGCGGTAATTGAAACTGATAGGCATAGAACAGCTTGAATAATCAGAGAAATTTTTGGAATCAACCACTCAGTGTCAAAGCAATTACGTCAACTTAGCATGGTTAACAAGGCTTATTGTTTGATGCCGCATAAGTTAAGGGATAAACATTTCACATACTAAATTTAAAGCAGATGGTTACATGCTTGTGTTAGGAGTAAAAGATCATGCTGTAAACACGAAAATACCCCTTCAACTAGCCCAAAAGCCAATGTGGATCCGAAGAAGATGCTGCGCATACGCTTGAATGGAAGGGAATCGTTTATTATGAGCTGTTACTTGAAAACCAGAAGATTAAATCGGAGAAATACTATTCACAACTAAGCAAGTTCAGGCAATCTACCAGAAGTGGCCTGAATTAGCTAATAGAATTGGCATTGCCTTCCATCGAGATAATGTTCGAAGCTGTCACCAGACCTGTTTTTAACCACTCGACAAATACTGTTGCAACTTGACTGGCATCTTTTAGACCATAGACTGCACTCTCCAGACCTTGCGCCCTCTGATTACATTTTTTTTAGATCATTTCAAAATAGTTTAAACTGTAAAAACTTTACTTCCTTGGGAGAATCGGAAAATCCCCTGGATCATATGCAAGAAACTTCAAAACTTCTATGACCGCGGGATTATGCAGCTACCAAAGAGATGGAGAAAAATCATCGAATAGAACCGACATGCTGTATTGATTCAAAGTAATTTTTAGCAATTAGTGTTTCTTCAATTTTTCACAAAAAAGGAGGACTTTTCGAATCACAAACAGGTTAGTAAAAAATATTGAAATAAAAAGAGAAGCAATGTTCCGTCTACTTGATTGTACTAATTATTAATATATAATAATTATCTAACTCCAGGTTCTACAGCAGGTCATACAAAAACACAACGAATACACTATGCCACTGTGTTTGGTTTTTATCGATTATGAAAAATCATTTGATTCAACATCAAAGCAGGCTATAATGGATGCATTGCTTAACCAAGGTATAGTGATAGCCTGGTATACAGAAAACATGTAAACCTACTAGGATCGATATATGACGAAGTTACAGCGACAGTTCACCTTGATGATCTTGAAGTTGGAATAAATGTAGAGCGGGGCTTACGGCAGGGTGACTCAATATCGTTTCTTCTTTTTTCAGCCTGCCTGGAAGAAGTATTTCATAATCTGGATTGGGAGCAGGATGGAATAAAGATCATATGCATATTTAAACTATCTTAGATTCGCAGATGATATCTTTCTTCTTTCATTAGACACAGAGGAGCTGTAAAGACACATATAAGAGCTGCAAAGGGCTGGAGATCCATTTGGTTTAAAAACAAACCAGAAGAATAGTCAGGTCATGTTTAATAAATTTGCTGAGAATACAAGAATTTCTATATTAGGAACGGATTTGGAAGTTGTGGATCACTAATGTATCTTGGGCAGATGATTTCAATGGAATGGGCTACCGTCCCGGGGGGTAGAACGACTCGTTAAATGTGGCTGACATGCTCAACTTATTTTTTAAGAACAAACTATCACTTTGCCTGAAAACACAAAAGACAATTACTGTGTCCTGCCCGTTATGATATACGGAAGTGAAACCTGAACACTCATATCGCAGTCAGTTCAAAAACTTCGGGTACCACAGAAGGGAATGGAAAAATGTATGCTTGGCATTATTAGATGGGATAGAAAGCCCTGCACTTGGATCAGAGAACAAACAAAAGTGAGTGGCATCATTGGAAGTATAAAGAAATTGAAATGGAAGTGGACAGGCCATCTAGCGAGGCGATGGGACGAAAGACGGATCAAGGCGATTCTGGACTGGATACCGCTGGATCGCAAACGTCCACAGAGAATACCGAAAACCCGATGGACTGATGACATCATTAAGTATGTTTTACCCGAATGGCAGAGTAAAGTTCAGGACTGCGAGAGGAAGCATGCTGAAGAGGCCTTCATCGTGAAGTGGATTGACACAGGCTGATTATGGTGATGAATAATTAATTATATTTTTAAATAAAGGTATTACGACTACTAGATGAATTTAGTCTCCTTCAATTACTAGGAGGAAAAATTCATCTATATCTTAAAACCGGTTTCGTTTTTTAAGAACTCATCAGTTAAGCTCGGATGCCTTTCTCTTGAAGAAATCGACTTCGACTTCTTCAGCCAGGTTTTTTAGTTAGCCCGGAGGCTCCTACTAATTTCTAATGAGTTTACGACCCTGAGGTGGGCACTTTTTGTTTTCTGGGGGGTCTCTACTTGACCTTTGGAAGAGATCGAGTTCGACTTCTTCAGCCAGGTTTTTTAGTTAGCCCGGAGGCTCCTACTAGTGTCTAATAAGATTACGACCCTGAGGTGGGCACTTTATATTTTTGGGGGTCTCTAGCTGACCCGTGAAAAAAAGGAAATCAAACCAGGCCCAGCTGCCTTTAATTCTGAAAATTGGACAATATAGGTGAACGTTATACGGTAACGCCACCTAGTGGTCGGAGTGCTACTAGCGTATTCTGACCACTGACTTACGATAAATAGTCACCCTTGCGGGCTAGGTTTAAATAAAAGAGAAGTAGAAGTTTTGTCTACTTGATCGTACTAATTATCAATATATAATAATTAATTGTATTTTTAAATACAGTCCAGTAGTCGTACTAGTAAAGTTATCTCTACTTGATCGTACTAATTATCAGTATATAATAGTTAACTGTATTTTTAAATACAAATAGTATTTTTAAATAAAGTCTAGTAGTCGTACTACCTGTACATCGTACTAATTACCAATTTATAATAATTAACTGTATTTATAATACAAGTAATACGCCTACTAGACTGTATTTAAAAATACAGTTAATTATTATATATTGCTAATTAGTATGACCAAGTAGAGAAAACTTTGTTTTTCTTTTATTTAAACCTAACCCTCAAAGGTGACCATATGTCGTATATAACGTTCACCTATATTGTCTGATTTTCGGAATTAAAGACGCCTGGATCTGGTTGAATGACTTCCAAATTTCCATGAAGTTCACCTGAACTTCAATTGAAACAATTTTATTATCACTCTTTCCAAATTGGCCGGAATTTTCCGCCAACTTCTTGGATCAACAAGAGGCCCCCAAACCGCACAAAATTCAGCCCCATTTCGGGATACAATTTCAGATAAAATAAGTAGGAACCCGACGGCTATCTTAAAAACCAGGTTAAAGTTTATGTTTATGTCTATGATTACTTCGAGAGAAAGGTATCTGAACATTAATTGATGAGTTCTTAAAGAACGAAACCGGCCTTGAGGTGTAGATGAATTTTTCCTTCTAGTATTTGAACGAGACACAGTTCGTCTAGTATTATATCTGTATTATCATCTGTATTTAAAAATACAGTTAATTATTAAACATTGAAATTGTTTTGGTTTTAAAATTCCAACAAATTTTAGTTTAAAACCCAACAAATTCAGTTATATTTTCGAGATTAGCCATATGTTAAATCTTTCTCAATATTTCTTTTTATTTCGTGTCAAAAATACGAAATACGAAGTTACAAAATATCGGAAAAAATATTCTCAACCTTTTAACGTCTTTTAACCCATCTCAAAAATTCTAAACCTCTCTAATAATATGTTTACGAGCAGTTGGCCGAAAACTTTGAGGCAGGTGTGATGGAAGTTTCCGAGGATTTATTGACAGCAATTCTTGAAAGGCCAAATTACAGACAGTCCATTTAAATACAATATAACTTGGGTATCGTGATAAAAAGTAAATAGCGTTGATTGTTGGTAGTTTATAATGGAATAACAAATTTTATTGCTTATTTATGCGGGCCACCCAGCTATACAGCACGTAACTTTACTCAGTTGTTATTTAATTGAAAATTATAGAATAGAATAACATATTTATTGGTAATTTTCAGTGAAATGTATGGATAGATTTCGTAATTATGTCTTTGCATAACGGATATAATAAATCCAGCTGATTATACATATGGTAATATAATAACTAACAATAAGACGAAGAGTAATGAACGAAACTACTTATTTTCAAATCTGAAATTGTGTTGTACTAATAGTAAAAAATATGTGTTGCACTTTCTTATATATTGTCAGTGATATTTTCTGTTACATATTGCCGGTCTTTAAATATTACTATACACTATAAAAGTTTTTACTAGGTGTGGTTTATTAAATTTGTCGGCTTTAAGGCTTTCGCCGCCGATTTTACATTATAAATATCGGATTATTGATATGACTATCAAAGGAACGAAACTACCAGGTCCATTCTAAAAGTTATACAAAGAAAACAATTTTGAGATTTTTTATTTTGCAACGTAGTTATTAGTTCAGTTTAGTTAGGCCAAGAATGTTCCAACTTTTTAAGGGTTTTTGGTCTCTACAAAATATTTATTTTTATATTGTTAATATCATTTCAGCATTGACCTCATCACTTGAAATGAATCTCCATTTAGCGAACCATTTTTCTAGGTTTAGGAAGATAAATTAATCGCTGGGAGACAAATCTGGTGATTACTGCGTAAGTTCTTTGGTGCGTAGATCAAGAAGTTTTGCAAAAAATCGAGATGTGTGCAGGCGCATTATTCTGATGAAGGAGCACTTTATTTTTTAATACATGTGTACATGTTTTTAATACACATGGCCCAGTGGTGAAGCGTAATACTCCTCGGTGATGGCCCTGCCTTGTAAACCTTGTAAACTTAACGTGTAACCAATGAGCAGTACACCATGGCCATGACCATAGGTTTTTCTGCAGACGGAACAGTTTTAAATGAGTCAAATAAGTCTAAGCACTTTTTAGAAGTGTTTAGAAATGCTGTTAACAAATACACCCATTAGGTGGAAAGTTTTTCATATCGAAAACTTTGGGTAAAGAGGTTAAAACGTAATTCAGCAACACTGTTAGAAATGTAAATGTGACTCATAGCCTGCTGTGTTCAGTACATTATATTAAAAGTGCAATTAAAAGAAAAGTGCAATAGAATTATAGCAGGAGTTACCTGAATGGAGCGAAAGAGTGATAAAAGATTTTTTTTAAGACGATGGCGGAACTCATGTTACTATTAATGGCGAACGCTATAGGAATATGCCAATAGAATATTTTTAGCCTAAACTGAAAAATGTTGATGAAAACAATATTCTCTTTCAATAAGTCGTTGTGACTTGTCACAGTTGTGTCCATCAGCCCACCAAGATCATCCGATCTAACGTCCATAGATTCTTTTTTGTGAGGTTATGTTAAGTCTCAACTTTACAGAAATAAACCTCGAATAATTCTTGACCTTAAATGAAACATTTAGGCAACCACTGATAATATACCCGCGGTATATGTGAAAGGGTAATATAAAATTGGGTCTCCAGAACTTATTCCACCAAATGAGGCCGAGGAAAGCTTTTGAGCGACATTATTTTCAAAACATAATGCCATAATTTCTTCTTCAATTTGAAATAAAAGTTACCGAATTGTCAATTGTACTTATCATTGTACCTCATTTTATAATTCCGACGCTCTTATTGGACAACACTTTATGTTACATCTTAACATATTATTTATACAATTCTTCTGTTGGAATCGTTGATGTGAAGCATTAAACTCAAAGAGCATGATCAGGAGAGGATTATGATCAGGAATACGGATTAGAAAAAAGTGATTTGGTGTTTAGTGGTAAATCTCTTTGAGTTTGATATTTTCAATTATTTTTTAATTTATTTATAAAAAGTGTTTCAACGGCCACACCGATTAACAGAAATAACCAGCATCACAAAAAGGCTAGCGACTTCTGATATTACAACTTTTGATATACCAATAACATGATTAAAATTTTATTAGTAGACTTGATTATTTCATATCTTTAAAGATTATATAGAACTAGAACATTAACTATGAATATTATTTGAATATTGTGGAAAGTCCTTGAAACTCATAAAAAATTTATTACTTAAAAAATATATAAAAATTAAATTTTGTTATTAGGTGCCGGAATAAATTTTTTAGATTTTTTGGTTCATTAAAACAATTTTAATTAAGATTAACGGTACATTATATTCCAATTAAAGTATTTGTCATCAATAGTTATGACCTTTTCCCATTTTTCAGGCTATAAATGAATTCCACTTTTGAAGAATTCGATATTTTTGGAAGCGATCCACGAATGCACCTAATTTCTCGCTTCATCGTAATTTTTGAAGTGCTGTTCCAGTAATCCGCCTTGTATCGATCGAAACAAAATGATAGTCGGAAGAGACAATGTCTGGTGAATAATACGAGTGAGGCAAAACTTCCCAGCCAAGCAACTCTAGCGTTTCTTTCACAATGTTTGCAGTAGGAAGTCGAGCGTTGTCATGAAGCATTGCATGAGCGTTGTTATAAGCGTTGTCATTTCCTTCTCACACGTTTTCCAACATTTTATTAAATTAAAGCCTCCCTCAAATGCCATTTATATGGTATTAATTTGGACATTTTCAATGAAATAAAAACACATGATGTTTGCACGTGAACTCATAGTCATATACTAAATTTTATAGGTTATAGTCAATACCTTAACACACAATAGTTTCAGTAGTATCATACGTGTAAAAACAAATACTTACGTCATCTCATGTAAAATCGAAAAAAAATAATTCCGGCACCTAATAAGAGATTCTGAGTTTTTTTCGACCGCTAGTTCAGCACATGTTTAACCGCTAAATTTTCTTTTATCTTATTTGAGAAAATGAATCACTCTCATTTATCCATAGGACATCAAATAGTATGGAATAGCGTATACAATTTGCTTTGCTTTACTTCACTATGAAAATGGTCAATTTTCTTTGTGGCTATATTAGAAAAGCCGGTTATAATAATAATTCAATTCAATTATTCCATGCATAATTCTCATGTTTCAACCTCCTGTGAGAAACTCTACGCTCGACAATATTTACCAGTAAACATTAAATCATTTTATTTAACTTCTCGACCCGGTTTTCGCTGACCATGTTAGCACCATCAGGTTAAATGAAGTGGTTTGGAAGTTACTTTAGTAGTATATCATTTCGAGTTTTTCATCTCCTGAGTTATTGCTGAGAAACAACTATACAACTATTACTATTATAAAAAGGTGACCACTTTTCAAACCATAAATAGCAAACTAAATAACAAAAACAATATTTTCTTTAATAATAAAAAGTCCTCCTTGTTCAACAGACTGCAAGACATATATATATATATATATATATATATATATATATATATATATATATATATATATATATATATATATATATATATATATATATATATATATATATACCAGGTGTCCCATTAAGGATGGATCGCATCGCTTTATCCCAAAGCTTTAGGGAAAAAAAAATTGTACTAAAAATGATCATAAGAAATTTACCAAAAATATGTTTAAGCTTCTAAAACGACCGCAAGAGGGCGTGACGAGCTAAACATTTTTAAAAATAATTTTTTGTGTGTATTTTCAAGTGCTAACCGAGTAAGAAAAATTCTCAGTTATAATTAGCAAACTGTCTCCTACAACTTTATTTTATGACATTTTGTCGTAATTTCACGAATAGAGGGGTGGGGGGAGTTTTACCTATTGAGATAAAAAGTCGTCTAATGTCCGTTTGCCTTAACCGATTTTCCTCAATTTGGATTCATTTAAAAGGCAATTGCTGGGACAATCAGATAATCTGGGAGATAAATTATTTAGTTTATAAATGAAACTGCGAGGTGGCGTTACATTCAACAATAGTTTTTTGAAGTTTTGTTCAGTTTTTTCAAATGGAATGGTACAGCTTTTATTACATGGCTAGAAAGGTAATTTAAAGAGGAATCATCCAGTGAAAACCCGAAATCGATATCTCTAACATGTCAAGAGATATTTCGATTTTTCTGAAAAAATCAGTTATTATTTCACTACTACCTGCATTAAGTTAAAAAAATATTAACCTAATGTTTGCCTTCCTTCACACTTTACCCAGGCTTAGGACTGGTCCAAATTCTTCGTGCCATTTTAATTTAGAGCGTGTTTAAAGGCCAACGGGCCAACAACGAAGATAATAATAATAACAACAGTCAAATAAAATTAACAGCACAACAGTCTAATAATTAACAGAATCTGAACTTTAACGCCTTTCTAAATGTTCAAAATGCCTTCCATCCTTAGAAATGCAAAGATTTATTTTTCGACAAGTACTAAAAACGGCAGCTACAATTTCCGCTCTTGAAATGCTGGTTATTGAATTTTTAATTTAATCATGTTTTCTCGTGTGGTAGGACGAGTTTGAAAAACAAGGACTTTTAGTCTTTCCCACAAGTAAAAATCGAGGACTGTCAAATCCGGTGAGCCCGCCGGCCACGAAAATAAACTACCCCGTCCTATCCAACGATTTGGAAACGAAGCATCCAAGAAGTTTCGAACCACCTGCGAGAAGTGGACAAGGCATATTTGTCTTCTTGTTTCCAACGAAACATCTTCCATTAGTTCTGGCAGTCCATTTTGTAAAAAATTTAAATATGTTTCACTATTCAAATGTCCATTAAAAATAAAGGGACCAATAATTTTCTCACACACTCCATCTATTTTGGTGGTTGATTTCTGTGGTGAAGGCATTTTGAACATTTAGAAAGGCGTTATAGTTCAGATTCTGTTAATTATTAGACTGTTGTGCTGTTAATTTTATTTGACTGTTATTATTATTATCTTCGTTGTTGGTCCGTTGGCCTTTAAACACGCTCCAAATTAATATGGCACGAAGAATTTGGACCAGTCCTAAGCCTGGGTAAAGTGTGAAGGAAGGCAAACATTAGGTTAATATTTTTTTAACTTAATGCAGGTAGTAGTGAAATAATAACTGACTCTCTCTTGACATGTCAGAGATATCGATTTCGGGTTTTCACTGGATGATTCCTCTTTAAATTACCTTTCTAGCCATGTAATAAAAGCTGTATCATTCCATTTGAAAAAACTGAACAAAACTTCAAAAAATCTATTGTTGAATGTAACGCCACCTCGCGGTTTCATTTATAAACTAAATCATTTATCTCCCAGATTATCTGATTGTCCCAGCAACTGCCTTTTAAATGAATCCAAATCGAGGAAAATCGGTTAAGGCAAACGCACATTAGACGACTTTTTATCTCAATAGGTAAAACTGCCCCCCACCCCTCTATTCGTGAAATTACGACAAAATGTCATAAAACAAAGTTGTAGGAGACAGTTTGCTAATTATAAATGAGAATTTTTCTTACTCGGTTAACACTTGCAAATACACAGAAAAATGATTTTTAAAAATGTTTAGCTCGTCACGCTCTCTTGCGGTCGTTTTAGAAGCTTAAAAATATTTTTGGTGAATTTCTCATGATCATTTTTAGTACAATTTTTTTCCCCTAAAGCTGTGGGATAAATAGTTTTCAAGATACGGCCGCGATCCATCCTTAATGGGACACCTGGTATATTTATGCTGGTTTCCAACTTCATATCATAAGAAGAGAAGTCAAATAAAATTATTGCTTCACTTCGTTAAGGATAATGGGGATTATATTGCCCATAGGTAGATCACTGCACAGGTGATCTACTTATAAGAAATAGTAATAATAAATACAAACAAACTAAGACGTAATACAAGCGAACTAACAATTATATTTCAATTTCCACTATATTTATAATGTGTATGTATTACAATTAATTGCAATAGACTGCAAGACATATATATATATATATATATATATATATATATATATATATATATATATATATATATATATATATATATATGCTGTTTTCCAACTTCATATCATCCGAAGAGAAGTAAAATAAAGTTATTGCTTCACTTCGTTAAGGATATAGGTGATTATATTGCCCATAGGTAGATCACTGCATAGATGATCTACTTATAAGAAATAGTAATAATAAATACAAAGTAATACGTAATACAAGCGAACTAAGAATTATATTTTAATTTCCACTATATTTAAAATGTGTATGTATTACAGTTATTTCGACACACAATACCTTTTTAAACCTTACTAATATTATAAATATGAAAGTACCTTGGATATTTGTCCATTTGGATGTTGGCATAAAAGTCGATCATGTCAATGAGTAGGACAGTAGGATTTTTAATAATTTTATGAAGTTCCGGCCGGAGTTTACATCTATATGTATGTATAGGACGTATTTCTTGACCATGACATATTTTATAATTTTTTTACCTATACATAGTAGTTCATTTCAGAACTGATACTAATAATTTAAGTACTTTATATAATAACATAATTAAATGATAAATTAACGTTTTATTTTCTTGCCCATAATAACACTAAAAGCAAAAACCCCAAAAATATTAGTCTAAAAAAAATTATAAAATTTGTCAAAGTTAAAAAATATGCCAATTAAACATTAACAAAAAATAACATGTTCATAAAAATCTTAACTAATAATTTATAATTAATACTATAACCTAAATAATATAGATAGATATATAATATATTTAGAAATTATAAAAAAGTATAAATATAAGTCGGCTAAAGTAAAGTTAAAATATAAGTCGGCTGCGGTGGTCTGGTGGGTTAGTCGCCTGCCTGGCAATCCAAAGGTAGCTGGTTCAGTTCCAGTGCACGGATGGGTGTTTTTCTCTAATTCTTCTGTCCGTCTTACTTCTTACCCTACATACACACACATATATACACTCACACGCCCACATATTTCCACACCTATATGTCTGTGATTGTTTCTAGGCAAGAGCGTAAAATCCGACAACGAAATACCCCTCAATCATGCCACTTAAAGGCTGGGTAAGGCCGGATGCCTTCTGAGAAGTGTTCTACGCTGGTCACTCGCCAGTCGGTATGTTTCCTGATAGACTTATGGGTAGGCACATAACCAAGGGTTTTTATAGCCTGAGGGGGGTGCTGGCCTGGGTTTGTCCGGTAGCTGATGACCATGGTTCGGAACCCTCGTTAAGCTGTAGGTCCAGTTGCTATCTAACCATAATACCTTTCCCTTTTTTTTAAATATAAATTTATACTATGTATAGAAGTAATATATATTATAAAATTTCAGCTGTTCTAATCCGAACAGTTAACAAAACAAAAAAAAACAATTATTATTATTGCAATTGGCCCAAACCCCAAGAAAAAACAAAAAAATAATATTGAACGGTTATATATATATATATATATATATATATATATATATATATATATATATATATATATATATATATATATACAGGGTGTTTGGTGCATCGTTTGCCAAATTAAAATGGCCGATAGGAGGGGTCTTTTGCTATCTTCTCATCCTCCATAAAGCATTATGGGTCCACAGCTTTTTATATCTTAATTTTTAAATCTTTTTTTGAAAAATTTCTAAAAATCAGCATTGAAACTTGAATTAAAAAAAAAGTTATTGGTATATCTTCCAAATTATTTTTTTATTTTAAAGTGTAAAGTTGTAGGGTTCTATGAAAATCAAAATTACATGCAAGCGACATCTAGTTTTTTTTTGGACTCGCAAAGTTTTTGGAAGAAGAAAAATAAATTTAAAGCTCAACTGTAAATTGCATATAAAAAACTAAAACGTATCATATTCTTCGAATTCTTTAAAAAAATCTGTGGTTTATCCTCTTTCTAACGGTATGCATTCATGCCATAAAAACGTTTTTCTAACTTCACTAATTTGCTAACTTTGTGTATGGAGGCGCATTAGGCTGATATTCGATATGCAGAATAAAATTGGAAATCATGAAATTTGACTACATTACTTACCTGTTTCGGAGTTCTGAGGATGTTTCGGCTCTTCTGCTTATGATAAGCTACCCGCCCTATACAAATTTCCGTTCACTTTCATCTATATCCATTGAGCCATTGTCTATCATACCGTAGCATTTTTAAATTTAAATACTGTAAACAGTATTTAGTGGCGAGGTACAACAAAGTGAGCGCACAAATTGAAAATATTCCCCGTGTTCAAATACCTATGTATACCAATTTTCATAGCGATCGGTTATACGATGTAGAAGTTAACGTCCAGCAGGGCCATCTAGTGGCGAGTTACAACAAAATGGATAGCATAAAAACCTAATCGATCTCATATATACCAACATCTATTTTTATATAAATATAGATTATTAAAAATTATTATATAATTATTATATTAAATATATATTAAAAATATTATATTAAAAATTATTTAGGCTTCATTTTATCTATGATTAAAATCTTATTAGTAACAAAATGCAATATTCATGAATTTAGACGATCTTTCAATAAAAATATTTACCACTAAACACCAAAACACTTTTTTGAACTGCTCGACGCACGTTTCGCTAACCATGTTAGCATCATCAAGAGATGATTTAATCTTCAGAACGCGTACCGCTTTCGCTTTCACAGCTTCAAAGGAATCAAATTTTGTTGCTTTTAATGCAGATTTCATCTTAGGAAACAGTCGTCTAAAGCAACGTCTACAAACGTCTTGCACTGGAATATTGTCACCGTAAGTTTCCACAAGGAAAAACAGTAACTGCCGCAAATGCTCTTTATTTGGTTAGAAACTCGACATGTTTACCACATGAAAAAAATATAATGCTACCTCGAAATCGTTTAAACATCAATGGGGTTTTGAAAGGTACTATCGAAACATCAAAATGATATAAGAAATTCGATTGTGAACCGACCCTTGCTTCCAGCGCCATCTTAAAAAAAAAAGAATTATGAACTACCACATGAGGTGCTGATTAACTGGAGGTTTTAAACATTATTGGTAAATTATGTGATTTTTAAGTTTAATTTTATTCGTTTTTTTTTATAACTCTCCATATATCTAATGTCAATCTAAGTGCTTCAAATCTACAGCTTTTGGATAAATTATAAAAATTATTTTTATCGCATCGAACAAAAGAAAAACCAATAGAAGTTTACTGAACCGAAGGTCTTTGTTCTTAGCATAGTATAATTGAATCATAAAAGATAAATGAATTTAATAAAACTAAAATTGGGTTATTAAAACTTAATCAGTAGCAGGGGTCTAATATTTTTCAACGAAAAGTAAACTAAGAAGTATGAGTCTTTGTTCTACATAAAGAAATGATATGCTTTGGGATTTCTAAATTTACCTGGGCAACAGGCTGATGAATAATCAAGATCGTCGAGGTAAATTATTTGAAAGCACAGAATATTAGAGATAATTTACAAATAATTATTTTATTAGAACCTTTAGTGTGAAACCCTAAACTTTTTAGATTATCTCCAAGAGATTTTTCATCAAACAGTAAATCACTTATTTTTAATTTCTCTAATTGAGTTTAGTGTTTCAATTGATACCCATAAGTAGTGTTGTTTTTACCTTTCAGTCTTGAATGTTTACAAATCATTCTTGTACGTTTTTGAATCAAACCCATCAATCTAAGTATAATAATATTTAGTAGTTACCAAATATATAAATATGAAATGGGGATTTTTGTATAGAAAATACACGTTTACTGTATGAAAATGATAAAAAATATTTTATTAAAGTTATTTGTGTGGTTAAGTATTGTGTGTGTAAGTGTATAGTGTATTTAAGTATTGCCCATCACTAGCTGTACATTTTTCCCATCTGTTTGGCGATTTATGGATGCCACACCAAAAAAACTGTTGCTCTTTTGAGGCAAACCAGTCATCGAACCGTTTTCGTAAGGAGTGAAGCATTGCTGAGCAAGTGCAAGCCGTATGCGAAAGTATTTCCAAACTAAACGTCTTAATCGTTTCCTTGATCAGTTTTGCTATGTGGTGGTTTTGTTGTGTGATGGTACATTATCATGAAGCATAATCAATTTGTGTTTTTTTTTTATATTCTGGAATTTTTCACGCAAAGCTTGGTTTAAATCGATCATTTGTTATCAGTAGCGTTCCGTATTAACGGTTTTGCCAGGTTTTAGCAGCTCATAATAGATCACACCCCTCTGATCCCGCCAAACACAGAACATTTTCTTCCGTCCATAGAGATTTGGCCTTGTACTCGATGACGATGGTTCGCCTGGAGTTACTCATAATCTTTTACGCTTAGGATTCCCCAAATATATCCACTTTTCATCTCCAGTCACAATTCGATGGAGAAATTACTTTCTTTTGTACCTGGCGAGCAGCATTTCGCAAGTTGTTTTTCGATTTTCATGTCTTTTATTTCATGTGGAACCCATTTTCCCATCTTCTGGATCTTTCCCATGACTTTCAAACGTATAAAGACGGCTTCCCGGGTCATATTTAATTGATCTTGTGTTTGAACGCCATCATCATCCTACAATACTTGCAATTCGCTAGGTTCAAACTTTGAAGCTTCATTAGCTAGCTTCCAACTCGGTCGTCTTCCACGTTCCTTGTTTCTCACATCTAAATCGTCACTTTTGAATTTTTTAAACCACTAAAAGCATTGTGATATACCAAGAGCATATCACCATAAGCTTCGACAAGCATTCGATACGATTCTGCAGTGGTTTTCTTCAAATGGTAATAGAAAATCAATGCCGCCCGCAAATCGTAGTTTCAAGGCATAAAATTCGACTTGTTCAACGCTATTAAAACTATGCTGTTGTATGAAACTTGTATTGTTGTGAGTTGAAAATCTTTCTCAGATGTTAACAAGGAAATGGCACCAATGACGCGGTTTGATGGTAACTACATTCACAGCTAAGGCCATCAATGGGCAAATTCCGGTTTCATATTTACAGAGCTGGTATGCCTTCAATAGAACTCAGAACGCTAGAGGGAATAATTCCTAAAAAATCCCAGCATACTGACAGTCATACTTTTTTAGCGTGAATAGTTAGTTTTGTAGTGGGCAGTGGTGGTTGTCCTGGTGTTAACTATTGTTTTTTCTTATGTGGATTGCTGTATAGAATCCACTTTCCATTTCCAATAACAATTTGTTGAAGAAAATATATATGAGATGAGAACAACAATTTCAAGCAATATTATGCTCAAATATGAAACAAAACTTGATAGCGTAGTGTTGTTCGAAATTGTTGTCACTTATTTACAGCATGCACCAAACAAATTCGATTCGCGGATTTTGCGATAAACTTTTGCAAAACTTCACCAGGTCTACCGAAACAATATTTTGACAAGGAGTCAGGTTTTCAGGTAGTTTATACGGAGAATGGAGCCATACAGAAATGGCACACCGCAACCTCACCATGACCAAAGAAAAACAGAATGAGTAAGCATATCTAAAATCTAAAGCGTGCTAAATTGCTTTTTTGAGAACCAAAGCATCGTCCATAATACATTTGTGGTTCAAGGCCAGAGGGTAAACCAGCATTTTAAACCAGACGTTCTTAAAAGACTTCCAAAAAGGGTCATTCCTTTGAAACCAAACATCAAGAACACCTGGGTGCTACATCACGACAATGCGCCTTACTAATCAACTATTTCAGTTAACAAGTTTTTGGCAAATAAAACATCACTGTAGTGCCACAGTCTCCCTTATTCCCCAGACTTTAGTCCTTATAAACTTAAAGAGATTTACCACTAAACACCAAATCTGGTAGATTAAATCATCTCCTGATGATGCTAACATGGTTAGCGAAACGTGCATCGAGAAGTTCAAAAAAAGTGATTTGGTGTTTAGTGGTACATCTCTTCAAGTTTGGTGTTTCACACCAAAGGTTCCAATAAAAGAATTGATTTAGTGACCTTTTGCTTTTTCCCAGATTAAAAATTCTTCACAAATCATACCATTTTGGGATCTTACTGAACATTCCCACAGCCCCCCTTATTCCCCAGACTTTAGTTCTTGTGACCTTTCGCTTTTTCCTAGATTGAAAATACTTCACAAAGGGGAAAAATTCTTCACCATTTTGGGATATTACAGAACATTGAAAAGACCGTAACCGACCAACTGAAGGCGATTCCTGTATCTGGGTTTCAGCGCTGCTATGGAGAGAAGACAAACCGTCTCCAACACTGTGTTGGAAAAACAATTTAACTAAGTTTATTAAACAATTTATCAAATTTATCTAAGTTAGGAGTTGCCTGATGAGTGTTTTTAAAATATTTTCTTGTGTAACGCAAGTTTTCAGAAAATATATAAATAAAATAAATATATAATATAAAGAATTTTAAGTTCATGGTATATATATATATATATATATATATATATATATATATATATATATATATATATATATATATATATATATATATATATATATATATATATATATACATATACATATATATATATACATATATATATATATACATATATATATATATATATATATATATATATATATATATATATATATATATATATATAATTTGAAACAAATATTTTAATTATTCATAATGAATTTCTTATTGAACTCAGAAATCCACCCTGTATATTACATTAGTAACATATTAAAGTTTGTTTTTTATTTATCTTGATGCCTCTTTCATTTTGAATGATGACAAAACACTATTATATATTAATGATACTATGTAGCACTTAATTAAAATCATCTCCGACAAATCGTATGAGTCATGCTGTCAGTGCAGAGTTTGATAATCAGTCTGCTCTGCACGTGTAAAAGGGACATTCAGTATGTACTGGGAAATAAAACCAAAACTACAGCCAGTATACATATTTTAGTTGATTATCTGAAAGTATACTCACAGCATGGCATATCTAGAACACAAATATTGATAAACTGTTTGTTTATTAGGGGTACCAGTACAAAATGTGTAAAAGGTTTTTTTTTTATTTAAGAGGTCATATACTTTTAATCGACAATATAATATCTATTGTTATTTATAATCTTCGGCCATTTCTCTGACAGACTTTTTATATTCTTTTCGTAAAATGAGGGTGCAAAATGAGGTTTACACTTTGTTCAATTATTTTAAGTGCCGTTGTATCGTGAACCACGAAGTTTTAAGCTTTGTGGTTAATTCCTGGATGGCTTCTTTGGAAGCAGCTTCAATTTTAGCTAACAACAGATCTTTATCAAACCCAACAGCACCTCCAGATTTTATATGTAAAAGCAAATTAAATCACCATTCTTAACTTTTTTAATCACCCAACCAGAATGTTCTGTTTTCCAAGGCACCAAAATAAAAAACATTAATACCACTTATGACATTATTGTTTTCGAAACTCATAAAGTACCAAATGTCTAATACAAAACTTACCCACACTTTGCTCTTCCTTTGTTATAGGGTTCGCCTATTTTTTTTTCTAAATTTGACTATTAGGACAAACATAAATATATTTAACTGTAACAGGTTTTGTTATCTTAGTTATTTTTAGCAAATTCCAATGTTTGAAAAAAAGAATATAAAAGAATATAGAAATATAATATGGGTACGTTATTATTTACCTTTATGTTTCTATATGAGATTCCTCAAAATGTCTATTGTATTATTTTAAATATGTCAAAGGTGACAAATTCTACTACGTTGTACACCATATCATTTCACCAAAGTCGAAGACATTTACCACTAAACACCAAATCACTTTTTTTGAAACTCGACGCGCGTTTCGCTAACCATGTTAGCATCATTGGGAGATAATTCAATATGATATAGATACATTGAATCATCTCCTGATGATTGAATATATACATTGAGTGCTTTATATTAAATCAATCAGATTCAATTTAAATGCAATCCTCTAGATTCAATAGATTGATCCTCCTAAAATTGATTAAATCATATCCTGATGATGCCAACAGGGTTAGCAGAACGCGCGTTAAGAAGTGTAAAACAGTGTTTTGGTATTTAGTGCTAAATCTTCTTCGAGTTTAGTGTTTCATACCGAAGGTTCCAATAGAAGAATTGATCGTACCATTACAGGCAAATATACGAATCTGATAAAAGGTAAGAGACTGATATGAAATAAGCAGATTTAAGTTTTCTTAAAAGAACGAAACAATTTTACATTGCTATTTTTTACGGTTATTAGAATACAGATAAAATGTTTTCACGGTCAGAATTATACATGAGCATAAGGCTCTTGTTGTATCTAAGGCTGGATTTAGACCAAAAGAGCATTTAACTAGAGCAAGAGAAAGAACGTTTTTTTCTTGATCAGGGGTGTAAACGATAATTCGTGTTCGCTGTTTACATCAAACGAATACTTAATGAACAAGATCGAGAACAATAAAACTAGAATTTTTGGATATGCTCTAGAGCTGTTTAATTAAAGCGAGCGAACGCTCAGTCTTCAGTTCTTCAACAATTCACTACACTAGGGTTCACAACACTATGTCCGACAGTGAGAGCAATATTGTGATTTCGAGTGCTGCATTTATCGTTATGTCTGATTTACTTAAAAAGAAAAGAAGAAAGAGATGTTGGTGGGTGACGAATTTAATACAAAGAAGAAGGCTAGATAATGTGGGGGATACTGCGATAGATATACAACAACAAGAAGAAAGTGGCTAATACAAAAGCTTTTGTAGAATAGCATCAGAGGATTTTGACCATTTATTGTCTCTGATTAATGACACACTTTATAAAAGTAACACAAATCAACAGTCAACAATCTTGGATGGATTTTTGCCTTTCACGGCGGTAAGATGCAAGAAGCGATTCTATTTTCTTTTTAACTTCCTGAACACGACATTCCATTGTAGTTGCGATATCCTGTCGAGCATCTTGTTTGTGCTCTTTATTTTTATAATTTTCAAACGTCGAACTACAAACATCTAACATTTTGATAAACCTCTATCATTTATAGACGATTTTGATTAGCCCAATCCATAATTATGTTTGTATTTACACCAATGAAGTCGTTAGAATACAAGAACACTTTGAAGAGACCGCACCAAGCCGCGAGCACGGTCGAGCACGAAAAAACGCCCTAAGCCACTGTTATCCCGCTATTACGGCGTTTACTTCAAACTAGCGAACATTCTTAGAACATTCTAGAGAATTGCCGTCGAACATAGACGGAGCATCGAAAGAATGCTTTATAACTGTTTACACAAAATAAATTTGAAAGAGCACGAAATGAGCATTCACTCGCTTGGTCTAAATCGGCCATAAGGACTTGACGAACAGCATCCTAGAAATCTTACTGTACAAAATCGGCATAGAAATAACCAGCAAGTGGGTGATGCTTTTGTTACAGCTACAGGTAAGATGATTTAGAAAATGATTACACAGGTCTACAAAAGAAAAATTGGTGCCGCCGAGATTTAAACTTAATTTTAAAGTATAGTGTCTAGCTACACTATCTGTAACATTCACTTATAAAAAGGACGTACAGTTTTTAATCTACTAACATTGATAATATTTTCTTCTCGGTAGCCATTTGACTTGTTTATGTTTGTTGTTTGTTCAACTAAAAAAGGTAATATTCGAGTTCAAGTAAAAAGGTATCTGTATTTGTACAAAATGCGTATTTCGCTTACCTTAATTTGAAAATCAAAGGCGATGTCATGGATTCCAAACAATTGAAGTTTGATGTGCCTATGATTTGGAGGGAACTCAAAAATCACTAAGATGACTGTTATTTTAACTTAGTCAAGGTACATGGTATTAACTGAAAAAAAAAATACCTATCCCGATCTGGTAACTGCTAAAAGAACTGATTCTCATTCAGAAGACGTCCCTGTTCCAACTTTTTGTGCCCGGTCTCATCTTTCAAATATAGAATGTAGTACATCCGAAGATAGGCAAGCTTGTACTAACGAAGAAAATGATAATTTTGAACATACGTCGTCAAAACCTCTACTTTTTACTCAAGACGCTTTAACTGACCTTATCAGAGTCCTCGACCTTTCAAAAGAAACATCAGAACTGTTGACATCCAGACTCAAACGAATGGATTTGCTTGCTCCAGGTACAAAAATTACATGTTATCGTACTTGAGAAAAATAACTGCTTCCATTTTTTTTCTCCGAAAATGATATTTTTTGTAATAATGTCAGTGGTCTTTTATCAAAAATGGGTTTCTTAAACTACCAGCCAAATGAATGAACACCTTTTATAGACAGTTCTAAGTGGAATTTGAAATGTGTTTTGCTACGTAATGGCAATAAGAATGGTACGGTTCCCATTGCTCATTCCACTAAATTAATGGAAGAGTATGAAACTATATCTCTTGTATTGATGAAACTCAAGTACTATGATCATAAGTGGATTATATGCGTTGATTTAAAAATGGTAAATTTTTTATTGAGTCAACAAAGCGGCTACATGATATTTCCATGTTTTCTCTGTTTGTGGAATAACACAGCTAAAAGCAAGCATTAGATTAAGACAAACTAGCCTGAAAGAAAAGACTTGACGGTTGGGAAACAAAATATCATAAACCCAGCGTTAGTTACTGGAGAGAAAATAATTTAACAAAAGGAGAGAAAATAATTTAACATCTATCATATATCGAAAACTACACATACATTTCAAAAAATATACGTACCGTTAGAACGAACATATTTAAAAACAGGTTTAGTCTTTCCGGCATCAAATCCAATGTAGACCTGTGTTATCAACCAATGTAGGTCCGATATTGGTCGGTAGTTTTAGGTTGTCATTCAGATCAGGTGTCTGGCTACTTTTCTGAATTCATTCCCGCCTCTAGAGACTCGGTCGATTTAGGTTCAATACTTTTTAATCTCCTCAGATATTTTTAATCTATTACGGTGTAACATAATAATTTACATTTTTGTCTCTTGAATGTCTCATTCCCGGAACTTTTTCAACCGGAGTTGAACGGTACGTATTGATGAGTCATTTTTCCCATCTACTTCACACATCTCACGAATTGTGTCAGTTACTTTGAAGTCTTTTTTAAAATAATGTCTTAACATTGCTAATTTTCATCTTATTTCACTCATTTTTGTTCAAAACCATTGAATGATTTCGCAGTGGAATTACTTTAATACTGAACAAAGAATGTTTATTTGTCAGAGAAAATAATTGAAATCATATTAAACTTCCGAGGAGTAAAGTATAATCCTTAATTTACAGACAAAGGAAAAAACGCAAATATTTTTGTTACATCCTAGTATTTTCAATGCTTTTGTTTGTCGGGTCTTTTTGTTCTCAAATCCTTGCTCGTAGCATCCGAAAAACCATTTTTCACATTTGATTGATATATAAAATTCACCAAATAAAGAGGAATATTAAAATAATTTAAAAAAATATTCTTTGTAAAATTAGACTCTATTTCAATCATAATCCTAAAATTGGCTGCACCTTTTCCTTTTATTTTCTGAATTTATAGGAACTAGATCGTCTCATTCGCGCAACGGGAAAAACAAGCGGAAAATTATTATTATTTGTTCTTCGTTCAAAGTTCGTCTTCATACATAATTCAAAATGCTAAAATTTGAAAAACAACGAGCCAAAAGCGGCGTGGCCGCGGGGTTATCAGCCCACGCATGCTTCTTCCGTTAATAATGTACGGGCAATGCTTTTTTTCCACTTCAGCCCCCTTAGGGCTCCGGTTTGTGTAAACTTAGCTCGCGACACGATTATTTACTGTGTGAAAATCTTTGGATCTCGCCATATTATTTTCTTTCGAATGGCTCATAAAGGTAAATGATGTCCAAGACAAGCATTTGTTTTTTGTTCAGTTTACTATATTGGAACTTATATGATGTTTATTTGAAGGAAAAAAAAACCAGTTATGAAAGAAAATGTACGAGACAATTCAAATTAAATGTATGGGATACCAATACATACATGGTGCGTTATTAAAATCAGGATAAATGTATTGGGATTAAAATAGACATTGGGATAAAAATCGGGATCATCTTATTGGTGAAATATTACGAAAAATATTTTTTCACACATTAGAAAAATCCATCTAGAGTATAGTTATTCAATAAAATCCCCATTATCTTGAAACACTGCTTCAACTGCCTTCTTTAAATACCCACATCACTTTATAAAGTGTTCTGACGTAAATTCACAAATGCTATCGAGTTATCTGGAAAGTTCGTAGGGATTTTTTTAAGAGAAACAGAAACGCAAATAGTTGTATCTATTTTGTTAATCAATTATGTAATTAGCATTATTATTTACAACTTTTCGACAACGATGTGATTTGCCCAAAATTAGTATCTTTAATGCCAACAAATGTTAACAAGTTGGTTTTTACCTATTCTTCCATTTTAAAAGATTTCCTATTTGAACAATTTTGAACGGAGCGGAATAGATGGTAGTCCGGGGATACAGTGAATAAGGTGGACTGTACCTACACTACAATAGACATGTTCATACACTTGTTCATACAACAATCTTGACAAGTCAAATAATCTCCATTTCATAGCATTTGAAGCTCTATATCATTAAACAGATAGCAAAAAACAACGGCTACAAAGAAATTCTTCTTTGTAGCCTTTGTTATTGACAAATCGTTAAAAAATAAAAAAAATTAATTTTCAAGGATTCTATAACATTAAAAAGCAAAAAGACGAATCGTTTAAATTTATTAATTACACTTCTAAACTGAGTAGTACAGTGTGTAAAAGATTAAATAAACTAGGTTGTATATACGGTTATATAGACTATTTGTGTAAATAATCTTAATGTAGGTAGAATGTTAGTTAACAATAAGAATAAAGCGGATAGTTTAGATAAATCGGTTGTATATAAAATTAACTGTAAGGATTGTGAAGCGGTATATATTGGTCAAACTGGTAGAAGTATAGGCTGTAGAATAAAAGAACACAAAAAGGTATCTTAAATAATATAAAAAGCAACGGAATGCCTACACATTGTATTGAAAACAATAATTTTATAGATATAAACAATGTTAAATTATTAAACTCAGAAAAGCAAAAAATTAGACCTACTAGAAGTATTGGAAATAAAAAGATCCTTAAGAAATAGTCGTCATATAACAACCATAACAACCAACCATAAAGGATCTATTCCGTTCAGTCTATTAATGTAAGGGTCAGTAAACTTCATTTAATTTTTTTCTTTCTTTTGTTCTCTTTTTCCCCTTTTTTCTTTTTTTCTTTTTTCTTGTATCATTTTTTAACACGCTTCATTACGAAGGCAGTACGCTTCCTATACGTTCTCATACAAATAGAACATAGTTTAGTTTTAGAATTAGATCATATCAACTCCTGATGATGCTAACATGGTTAGCGAAACGTGCGTTGAGAACTTAAAAAAAAGTGATTTGGTGTTTTGTGGTAAATCTCTTTGAGTGTAATGTTTCACACCGAAGGTTCCAGTAGAAAAATTGATGGTCATTCACGGTTGTTATATGACTATTTCTTAAGGATCATTTCCAATGCTTCTAGTAGGTCTAATTTTAGGCTTTTTGAGTGTAATAATTTAATATTGTTTATATCTATAAAATTATTGTTTTCAATACAATGTGTAGGCATTCCGTTGCTTTTTATATTATTTAAGATATCTTTTTGTGTTCTTTTATTCTACAACCTATACTTCTACCACTTTGACCAATATATTCCGCTTCACAATCCTTATAGTTAATTTTATATACACCCGATTTATCTAAAGTATCCGCTTTATCCTAATTATTAACTACCATTCTACCTACATTAAGTTTATTTACACAAATAGTCTTACAACCTAGTTTATTTAATCTTTTACACACTGTATTACTCAGTTCAGAAGTGTAATTAATAAATTTAAACGATTTGTCTTTTTGTTTTTTAATGTTATAGAATCCTTGTAAATTCAATTTTGTTTCATTTTTTAACAATCTGTCAATTACAAAGGCTACAAAGAAGGATTTCTTTGTAGCCGTTGTTTTTTGCTATCTGTTTAATGATATAGAGCTTGAAATGCTATGAAATGGAGGTTGTTTGATTTGCCAAGATTGTCTAGAACTAAAGTGTATAACCAGGTCTATTCTAGTCGGTTTTTGCATCATCCCAAGTAAACTTAATTTAATTTTTTTTCTTTTGTTCTCTTTTTCCCCTTTTTTCTTTTTTTCTTTTTTCTTATATCTTTTTTTAACACGCTTCATTATGAAGGTACTACGCTTCCTAGGCAGTAGGTTAGCAATTAGGGTTCTCATATAAATAGAATATAGTTTAGTTTTAGAATTAGATTAAAATATCTCCTGATGATGCTAACATGGTTGCCTTATTGAACTTTAAAAAAAGTGATTCGGGGTTTAGTGGTAAATCTCCATTAATGACCAGCTATTTTCAAAACACTCCGGTAATAAATAAGATCATATTGTAATTGAATAGCCCGGTTTTATAAGCCAATATTTAGGATAATTAGACTAGACGTTAATAAAGCAAGAAATAAAAAAGAAAAAAATTACCCGTATACTTGAAACACTGTGTTTGACAATTAGTATTAGTTCAAGCTACTTTTGAGAAAGCCCTAACAAGGGGAAACATATGTAGAGCAAAATCTATAATAAACGTTTGAAACATTAAAAAGCTACAAGTGTATTATTTAAAATCCTAGTATTTTCAACATTATTCGCAAGGAACTAACTGCGGAATCCATAAACATTATCCCAATTAAAGCTCAGCAATTTCTGTTGGGTCTAGATTGAAACGTGTGGTCGTGCGTTGTCATGATGAAATCCGAAATCTTTCCTGTTTGCTAAGTCTGGACATTTTTCTTCAATAGCTGCCTTCAACTAATCTAATTGTGAACAGTGGAACTGTTGTTTGGTTACGTGGAAGAAATCTAAAGTATATGGACCATTCATCGGACGGTATATTGACCAGTGCTAGAAGTCGAATATATAAACTGTTTCGAAGATTGGATAAAAACGGTGGAATACGTGTATTGCAGTGAGATGAGACATTACTTTGAAAGGGACAACATACATTTGGATGAATAAATAAGTACTCTGTGTTATATCTAAAAAGGTACCTTAGTTTTTGAGCATAGTAGTAGAATTATAATGTGTTCATATAAAGAACGAACTATTCTATTACACTATTTTGGATTCGGTTAATAAGCGCGATCTATGTATTAAATTAGAAAGTTTTTAAACAGTCAACATATATTAAAAATAGGTTTCACTTCTAGTTTATAGCTGAAGGATGTTCATTCATATCAGAATGATATTTTATTAGCTTAAACGTATAAATATAGTGCAAATATTTTGAAAGTTTGTAACAGGGTATTTAAGTAAGTATCATTAACATTTCCATGTAAGCCATTATCTATATTTGTTTTACAAGTGCCATTTTAAACGGTTTGTGAAATATGAGACGTTAACCGTCAATATACTTTACGATATTGCAGTCTGGATACTATTAAGAATAATGAACCGTTCTGGTGTAGTTGTACTTATTTTCTTGACCTCCATATCAAAATAAAACATCTGTTAAGCGAAATGGGTATGTAATTTAGAAAAAGCAATGTCACTGTCAGGAATTTTATCTAATCACTATATTATAATATATTGAACCAATATTTTAAATGAGTAATTTCGTATGTACGGACCCCAGAAATAAAACCGTTTAATGCGTATTTTGAAATGTTTTTCAACAAATGGTTTATAAGGGATATTTTCAGGACACATTATTTATCAGTAATGGCAACTATAACCAACTTCCTTAAAGGTCCCGTTTGAAATCCAATTTGAGAGTTGAAATTTTTCAAGTCAATTTTTGCAAACCATATATATGTTACTGTAAAAGCTCGAAAATTGGTTAATCCCAGGATTGACGCGTTAAACCTAGTATTTACAATTTCATTTACTGGTGGTCACAATCAATTCTGAAATAGATACTTGATTAAGATGGATTGAAGATTTTTATAAACTTAAAACAAAATAATTATCAAAATTCCTAAGAAAGCGTCTTTAAAGCGCGGAAACGAAAACTGTAATGTTAAAATGACTAATTATATTTCAACGCCTCGTTTAGTCATTCTCAAGTGAATTTTCTTTTATGTGCCATTAAATTTCTATAATTTTCTTCGATGCTTTGTCTGCATTCTTTTCAAATACGTTGAAAAATATTTCTGGATACTTTATTATATAGGGAGAATTTATAAATCATTAACTAACACTAACACTACACTCACCGTCTATCTAATCATAACCTTACTAACCGACCTAACTAATACTAACACGTCACTAACATAGAAGGAATGTTCTGACATTATTGAAAACATTTCATTTTTTAAAATAATTTGATAAAAGGATTACCTAAAGGTAATAATAACATCTGTTACAAGGGACATTTGGGCAAGGGAGCGAGTTCCTAAGCATCAGAGGCTAGGGCGTTTACATTAAAGGTCTAACTGGTCTAAGATCTTAGGTTTTTTATAAATAGAAAAGTGGAATTTTTATAACTAAAACCAAACTACGGCCCGCGGGCCATATCCGGCCCGCCAGTGTCATCAATCCGGCCAGCGACTAGAGAATTTAGGAAGCATATGCTCGTTTAGGGCTCGTACTCGGCGACTAATTTAGAAATTATAGATAATGGCAGGAAAATTAAAACGGTTTTGGCCCTTGGAACTTACTGGAGTATGGTCATAAGACTGGAAAGTTTGGAGACCCCTGTTCTAAGAGATCACAGCGTTTCAGTCTCTGCGTTTTTTGGCTATTATCTAGAAGGCTAACAGCATGGGAGTTGAGGTGCACTTCAAGTCACACAAGAACATTTGGATAATTATGGATATTTGGATATTCTGATGGCTACAATCCCTGATCTGCTACAGATAGTGACTCTACTGATTCCAGTGACTCAATATATAAACCATATCCTCCAAAAAAGCGCAAATGGTATGATGAAAACCAATAATGTACTGAGTTTATTTAAAATTTATTCCAAACGAGTACGAAGTATAATGTTAAAATTTCTATCCTATCTAAAGTTTTGTTAGAGACCAATGTACAACCATCTACATTTAAAGAATCAAATAACCTCCCATATGAAGATCCATTAGACAAAAAATTCAAACGACATAAATGCTGCCCAATCATCTGTTGATCAAGCCATAGATGAGGTAATATCAAAGTTTTGTTCTCCCAAAAATGCAAGTGATGAAGAGGGATTCACGAAAATGCAGTGGCAATCTCCAACTGGTGCTCATTTAAAAAAATTTTATTTCGATTTAGAAAACATTGAAATTGCAAATGAAATCTACGAACTGTATATCACTAAAGCTCCATTTGATTTTTTCAAAATATATTTCAACAATGAGGGTTTAGATTTAATAGTTTTGGAAACCAATAAATACGTTCAACAATCAATAAACAATGGCTTATCCTCAAAATCTCGATTACATAGATGAAAATTAGGAATAATCAAGAAATTGCCCATTTTTTGGCATAATTTTATATATGGGTTTGTAGAAACTACCAAAAATGACAGTTTATTGGTCATAGAGTTCCTTATATTGCAACCAGATATCTTGTCGAATGCCCAGGAAAAGTTTGGAGTTGCTTCTCAAAATAATTCACTTCAATAATAATGAAGGAATTGTTGAAAAAGACCGGTTGGGAAAAATAAGTCCTATTTTTAAATATCCTGATCAACAAATTCAAAGAAGTATATATTCCTGAGCAATCAGTGTGCGTTTACGAAACCCTTGAGCCGTTTAGAGGACGATTTTCTTTTAGGCAATATATAAAAAATAAAAAATTTAATTTTGGTATCAAACTTTACAAATTGTGTTGTAAAGATGGCTACACTTACGACATTAAAGTTTATTTAATATCTGAATGGTTGTGTTCAAACATTTTTTTTCTTTTTTTTGGGGTTTTCGCAATGATCTTAAACTCGAAAAATATCTATCTGTTCTTATGCAAATATAGGATCACTGGGTTAGGACAAAAAAACCAAACGGAGACAAATTTCTCAGTGATTCTTTTCTGTAATAAATTTGCCTAACGCACAAAATTTTAAAAAAATATAAAAATGTTCTAAAATAAATACAAAAAAAAGTTCAAAAGTTTGTGTTTATTTTAGAACATTTTTATATTTTTTAAAATTTTATTCGTTAGGCAAATTTATTACAGAAAAGAATCTCTGAGAAATTTATCTCCGTTTGGTTTTTTGTTTTTACACAGTGATACTTTATTTACATTAGAAGAGATATTTTTGATATGTTTTGAGTTTTAGATCGTGGTGAAAAACCCAAAACAAAAAGAAAAAAATATATTAAAGTTTATTGTGGAAAATATAGGGAAGGAGACCAGCCTGCTGCAGTTTCAAGTGTAATGACACTCATGCCACCATTGTTTAGCCATGAACGTATTTTGTATACAGATAATTATTATACAAGTATCAACTTAGCATCAACTCGAATATCTAAAAACCCACTTAGTAGGTACATTAAGGAAAAATAGAAAAAACAACCCCAAACCCCTTTACCTAAGCACGATTCAAACAGATAATACCACTAAATATCTAAAAAGAGGAAAAGAAATAGAAAAATCGGCGCTTATATTTGACTACAATGCAAGCAAATCTTTTATCGATATTTCTAATCAGCTTAAATCTTATTCCTCACCTTTGCGTAGTGGTATCGAAAACTAGCTTTCGAAATAATACTAGGCACAGCTGTTGTAAATGCGTATTTTATACAAACATGTAACGAAGGGTAAATTGTCAATTACCGAATTTAGAGAAAAGCTTGCTCTATGTCTGTTGAAAATATATGAAACAAATATTAGAGAAGATTAGATGAATCAAAATCCAAGGCACGTTTTTAAAGAAGTTCTGCCAAAAGATAGATGCAAATGTGTAATTTGTTATGAAAGAATAAGTGCTGAACAAGGAAGGAAAATAGCTCAAGCAAAAAGACAAAAAACCAGATTTGTTTACAAGTAATGTAATAAATATTATTGTTTGTCTTGTTTTTTTGATTCGCATAATTATTGTAGATAAAGATTTAATAAAATATTCTACTTTGTTATATAGCGTTTGTGTTATGTAAGAGGTTTTCTTACAACCTCGAAATAAACTAATGTACCATCACAAATGGAAAAAAGTTCCAGGCTCAAACGTTACAATGCAAGTTACAATCGTTACAATCGGGCATGATTCCTTCCTTAAGGTGAAAGTGACTTGCTGAGATTTTTTTACTTCTCTCAGCTGCATATCTTGGTACCTTGCTTAATGCCACAACCATGATATCATCTGTAAAGGTAGTTATAGAAAGGTTTGGTATAGTTAGTAGGTTAACAGTGAAGATTTGAAAAACTATGAGACCCCAGACACTACCTTGAGGTACTCCTGATTTTATCGTTATATGATACTAAGTATCTACTCGTCAAATATGATAACAATACCTGATAGTATGGCGTGGAAAATATGGATTTAAGTTTGTATAGTAAGCCGGGTGCTATACTTTATCGTACACTTATGTAACATCCAATAATGCAGTCAAGTAGTATTATTTAGCTTCAAAAGCGTTATTAATAATTTTGACTAGCCTGTGCACTTGTTCGATTGTTGCGTGTCTTTCGCGAAATCCAAACTGATGTTCCTGAACGATATTGAGTTCGTCAAGCAATGGCTTTAGTCTCTTTAGGCACAACTTCTCAAAAAGCTTTGACAAGATGGGCAAAACTGTAATTCGTCTATATGATGATGCTTCCTCCGTCGGTCAGGTTTTGGAATCAATATGATTTATCCTACTTTCGACTACGACGGATAATGGCCAACTCTAAGTTTTGCATTACAAATTTGTGTAAGAGCAACTGTCGTATTAATGAAAACCTTCGATAATAAAAATAAAGTAATTTTCTGGTCCTTTTAACCACTTATTCGCTACGAAGATTATATTTTCGTAAAGAACAAAATCAGTTTTCCGTGTATATTCCTCAAGCTTGGCTAATAAAAAATAATCCTTGCAGAGCAGATTTGGAGAATTAGGAGACTATTTACTAATTTTTAAACTAGTGTTTCGTGGATTGGTAATATTAATATTTAACTATTTTAAGTTCAAGCAATCCTGGTGAAACAAAATGTCGCAGTATTATTATCATACATATTATTAATTCGTAGGGTATTTACTATGTTTTCATTCAGACTTCTTTTCAAGTAGTGATTAAGTTATACAGTTGATTTAAAATGAAAATGTCAGTCCATAATTTGCATTTACGCTACATTATGCTTTTTTATTTCTAAAGGGCAAGAATGCTGTTCAAACGAAAAAAAACTAAGATTTGACCCATTTGCGCAGAGAGTTCTGTTGGGCAGACTACAGTGGAAACGTGTAAACATAAAACACTACCATATACTGGTCTGACCGATGGCAGTTAGTCGTCCTTCAAGCCCTGATGTCGAGAGTAATAAATGTGATAATAGTAAAAGATCCATGCACCACGGTTCGTGGGATAGCAGATAAGTTAAATATTGGTAAATCGATTGTTTTTGGCCATCTGAAAAAAAATGGGTACGTCTGCCGATACGATGCGTGTGTTCATCACGTGCGTAGTGAACAAAAATTCCTAATGCCATCTTTTGCAGAAAAAAATCTGAAGCTTAATTTCTGAAGCGATTGGTAACTGGTGATGAACAGTGGATTGTGTACAACAACGTACAATTTCAAAAATCATGGTGGTAACCAGGATCAGAGGTTTTAAGAATGGCAAAAGATCTGTCCTCTACTTTTCACAATTAGATCGGCTGAAGAGAAAAACTAAAAAAAAAAAAGAAACGGCCAAAATTAACCAATAGGATAGGCGTCATGTTTCATAATGACAATGCACGACCACATGTTTCAATTACGACCCGGCAAAATTGGATGAGTTTCAATTGGAATGTTTTGAATCAACCATCTTATTCACCGGACATCGCACCCTCCATCTACAATCTAGTCCACACCTTCCAAAAATGATTTAAAAGGAAAACCTTTTAAAACTGAAATTGAAAAACCACTTGTTGGCCTTTATTAGCAATAAAGATGCCAATTATTGGCAAAAAGCCGTTATGAACCTACCACAGTTTTTAACAAAAATTGAAATTAAAAATGGTAATTACATAATAAAACAAATACACATATATATAAGCTATTTCCGTTTCTCTTTCTCTTAAAAAAATATTTACGAACTCCCCAGATAACCCGATGTAACAAACATATTTTGACAGAGCCATTCAGGAAATAAAAATAAAACACCATGGAATGTTATATGGTATATGAACGTGTGAACATTTTTTAAATGTATTATTCAAGTTTTACCGGAGCTTGTTTTCGTGCGCTTCGTGAAAAGTTAAATCAGGTGTCTGAGAGAACAATTCTTTGAATTATGGAGCATTCTTAATGTTCCATAATGTAAGTATGTAGAATCAACATATGAGTTCGGCACGATATATGGACAATATTGTTCCTGTTCTTGATAATCTGAAAGAAGAAAATTAAAAAAAAGTATTACTGCCTCATGGTTTTCAAAAATGGAGTTTTGCATACAGTACGGGTTTATTGTTAATACGAGGGCTAATCAAAAAGTATATATATATATATATATATATATATATATATATATATATATATATATATATATATATATATATATTTAATTTTGGAACAATACTTTTCATTTGCTGAAGTGGGTTTTTGGAAGCTTTATAAAATATCCTCTAGGACTCTAGGACCTCTATAGCTTTTCATATATAATACATATCACCTCGGTGGTATGCACGAGCCAGAAGCAGTTTATGTAAAGGGTGGGACAAGTATAAAGTTACGATTTTGTTTTGGTACTATTTTGTGATAATTGTGACACTTTGAGTTTGGCTGTTGTGTAGTTCAGACGTGCAAGTGTAATTTTGAATAAATACACGCTAAAAGAACGCAGTGAAATTGTTGTAATTTACATTAAAAAAAAATCAATTATTGCAAGTCAACATGAATCTAGGCGATAATATCCTAATCGTCCGGCGTCCCACAAAACGCCAGTTTATCTTCCATTCAAGCAACTGCAGGAATTCGAAATAATTAGAGATAGGCCGTACATCAGAGGTTCAGGAAGAGTGCTGAAAATGTGGCGCCCGTGGATCAAAGTATCAAAGAGCCAAACGTTGATTCGACGAAGTGGTCCAAAATTGAAAATTTTTCCACACAGTTTACACCGAATTTTGAGAAGAGAATGAATGTGAAGAATATTTCTGTATAAGATGTAAACTGTTCAAGACCTGTTGCCTACAGACAATAATAAGGGATTAGAATGTTGTATCATCAAATCTCCTGATTTGACGGTTCCGAATTATCTATTATAGAAGTTTTTGAAGGAAAAAGCATGTTCTAAATAAGCCCCAAACTATAAAGTAACTGAACGACAACATTCGTGCTGAAATTGCTGCAATAACACCCGATGTGTTGGTAAAAATTATGTGTGTAATAATATATAAAAGTGTTGTGTAATAATGTGTAATAATATGTAAAATATGTAAAAGTGTAAAAGTGTTAATAAGGTATAATAATAAAATGCGGGAGGGGGGGGGGGGGGGGGTCGGAGAAACCGTTTGGAGAGTAGCGCCACTACCTAAAGACCTTAGTGGAAATACATCTGTTGATCTACTATGCTGCAATCTCAGTACTTAAAGTCATTGGAATGAAGATCAGACCAACAATAGCAGGTTCAAATTCAAAAGCACAATCTTAGATACTACACTAGGAGTACAGGCTCGTAAAGAAAATTGCTTCACTTAGGGCAGATATTGGACGACCGACTGAATGGATCAGTGGAAGGAGAACTGGAAAACTAGAAAGAAGAATTGAAATAATCATTGGCGAAATGAAATACACTCTGCGAGGGACGCAATGAATACGACACCCCAACAGTGCCTTGACACCTTAAAACAGAAATTTTAAGTATATGTGACAAGGCTAAAGAAATACAGGAAAAGCAATAAGAGAAAAATGGATAACAAATTATTACAGAAATCAGAAAGAACTTATAGGAATCTCAAATCAGTTGCTAGTAACCCGATTAATGGCTTCCCGACTAAAGGACAGATAGAGGATTGCTGGGGCGATATCAAAACTGCGAAGAAATGAGAGATGAACCATTTACAATCGATGAGGTTTCCGAAGTAATTAAACAACTTCATAACTGGAAAGCACCAGGGCCTGACGGACTACAAAATTACTGGCTGAAGAAATTATGGTGCACAAATGATAAACTAACTAATATCATTAACGAAATATTAGACGAGCCACAAAATGCACCATTATTTCTAACTCAAGGAACAACATACCTTATACCAAAGGACCATCAAAATACTCAAGATCCTACAAAATATCGCCCCATAATCTGCCTCCCCACGATATATAAAGTCATAACAGCTTTCATTAGTGATCGAATATACGCACACTGTAGCACAAGGCACAAGAGCAATGGGATGTAAGGAACAATTGGTTATTGATTCAGTCGTTTGCAATCAGGCTTATGCCAAGAAACGAAATATTAAATGGCATATATCGATTCCAAGAAGGCCTTCGATTCTGCACCACACGAATGGGTTATAGAAGTCTTAAATATCTATAAAATAAATCAGCCAATAATAAAACTCTTGAAGAGCTTCATGTCAGTATGGAGAACCAAAATCCAACTTAGGGAGGGTGATCATAATATAATAATACCGAAATTCCAATCAGAAGAGGTATTTTTCAAGGAGATTCGTTTAGTTCTCTTTGGTTCTGTATCACCATGAACCCACTCTCAAATCGACTGAACTCCATCAGATATGGTTTTAGCTTGAAAAACAATGGTGAATCTATGCGGCTAAACCATTTGCTCTACATGGACGATCTAAAATTATTTGCTTCATCGAACAGTCACCTACGACAAATGTTAAAAATAGTGGAATAATTCTCCAGTTATATACGAATGCAATTTGGATTGGAGAAGTGTCGCATAATAAACATCAATAAAGGAAAACTGCTGAACAATGTTTTTTAGACACAGAACGGACAAAAGATCGAGACAATGAGTGCTGTAGATACATACAAGTATCTGGGTATGAAGCAAGCACGCCGAATTAATCACGGCTTAATGAAATAAGAGCTTACCTGTCAATTTATCAAAAGAGTAAGACAAGTTTTGAGAACAGACTTAAATAGCAAAAACATGTCTAGGGCTGTCAAAACCTATGCAGGCTTGGTACTAAACTATTCTTACGGGATAATTAAGATCAGGACACTGTTTACAAAATCGCAGAAACACCACCCTAGAGGTGCAGTGGAAAGAACAACATTGCCGCGACAAAAAGACAAAAAAACCTGCGGAAATAATTCTTGAAGCAGGCGGAAAAGTCTATGCTACATAAATCTGTATCCCAGGCAAATGGATCAACACCAATACGACTAAACGAAGCTCAAGTCCAAGTCTATGCAAAAACAGAACTTGAGAAATTACAAGCATGGAGAGAAAAGCCTCTTCACGGGAGATATTTGAATGAGGTCACTCAGGAACAAGTCGACATATTAGCGTCGAACTACTGGCTGACTGCGGGACAGATGTTTCTGGAGACAGATGGTTTCCTTCTGGCAGTACAAGACCAAGTTATACTTGCCAGAAATTACCTCAAGTACATAGTTCGGGACGGCAGTGTGGTGGATGATCGATGTAGATATGGGTGCCGGATCTCCGAGACAATCCAACATATAACAGGGGGCTGTGAAGCATTTGCAGCAACAGAATATAAAGAAAGGTATGACACAGTGGCGAAGATGATTCATAAAGAATTGGCAGTAAAACTACAGCTAAAGGAATCGGAAAAAGTCCTATACTACAATTACAATCCGCAACCAGTTCTGAAGAACAACAGTTATAGAATGTATTTTTTCTCCTTTATTTGGGTTTTTCGCCACTGTCTAAAACTCAAAAAATATCAAAAATACCTGTTCTTATTTAAAGAAAGAATCACTGGGTAAAAACAAAAAACCAAACGGAGACAAATTTCTCAGTGATTCTTTTTTGTAATAAATTTGCCTAACGAACAAAATTTTAAAGATATAAAAATGTTATAAAAAAATTTACAAACTTTTAACGTTAACGTTTCGGAGGGTAATCTCCCCCCGTTTTCAAAACTAAACTAAAAAATAAATTATATTAATTTTAATATATTAAGTAACGAGTGAAAGTAAATATATTTTTTTGTATATGTCAACGATACTTACATTGACAACAATAGATTTTCATGACATTGACATACTACCAAAAAATATATATAGGTAATGTTTACTGTGTGATTGTTTATTGTACTGGTTGTGTATTCAAATATTTAAATGTTTTTAATTGTATTCTTTAGAATCGGGAACCATATTGAATTTTAATCTACCGAAGGCATAGCAATAGAGTTATTTTTATTTAAATTAATTATAGCGGTTTCTTTTAATCTTCTGTATTTTGTTACCGATTCTTTTAATACCGTTTTGGAATTATTCCAATTGATTTTATGACCCGATTCCCATGCGTGTTGACAAATTCTAAATTTATTAACATCGCCCTTTCTTAGAAGGTTTTCATGATGCTCTTTTACTCTAACATATAACGGTCTAGATGTCTCACCTATATAGAATTTGCCACATTCGCAGGGAATTTTATAAACCACATTTTTGGTATTTTGTTGTATATTGTTTGGTTTAGTCTTTGTTAATAGAGATCTAAGAGTATTTTTTGTTTTAAATGTCGTTCTTATGTTGTATTTATTTCCTACTCTTTTAATTGTGTCAGAAATACCGCGGATATAAGGGATTGTGAGGATGATTGTTTGAGAGTTATTATTATGGTTATTAATAACTTGTCTGTTTTGTCTAGTATCAAAATTTTTAAGCGATTTATCTATAAAATTTTTTGGGTAATTGTTTTTTATTAAAATGTCTTTTATGTGATTTGTTTCTTTTTGTAGTGTATCACTGTCGGTACAAACAAGTTTTGCTCTGTCATATAAACTTTTAATTACTCCTATTTTGACCGATTTTGAGTGATTTGAAAAGAAAATGAGATACCTATCTGTGTTTGTCGGTTTTCTGTAAACTGTAGTTTTTAATTTGTTGTTTTGTTTTATTATTAAAGTGTCGAGGAATATATTTTTTGGTAGTATGTCAATGTCATGAAAATCTATTGTTGTCAATCGTTGACATATACAAACATATACAAAAAAAATATATTTACTTTCACTCGTTACTTAATATATTAAAATTAATATAATTTATTTTTTACGTTAACGTTAAAAGTTTGTACATTTTTTATAACATTTTTATATCTTTAAAATTTTGTTCGTTAGGCAAATTTATTACAAAAAAGAATCACTGAGAAATTTGTCTCCGTTTGGTTTTTTGTTTTTACCCAGTGATTCTTTCTTTAAATAAGAACAGGTATTTTTGATATTTTTTGAGTTTTAGACAGTGGCGAAAAACCCAAATAAAGGAGAAAAAATATATGAACACGCCACAATCATTCAGACATTACTTAGTTATAGAATGTATTGGGACGGAACAATGCTTCCGAGCAAAAATTAAATATCAGGCCCCATATTGTTGTAATCGATAAAATTTCAAGAAAGGCATCGTTTGTGGATTTAGCTATCCCAAACAACAATAATTTAATTGCAAAACAAACCGAAAAAATTCTGAGGTATAAAGAGCTTCAAGAAAAGGTGGAAAGACAATGGGATATGAAATGCCTCGAAATAATATCGATCATATTCTCATCAACTGGAATCATCCCAAAGATGTAATAAATTTTTAATATGAGAGGGTGATACTTGACCCATCCCTTATCTTTATACAAGCAATAACTCCTAATACAAGTTGTCCCAAAAGAAAGTTTCGTTTTGATACAGCGATATAAATAAAAGAGAGACGTCCATCAAAAAAACCTTATTGAAATAAACATTTTCGGAAATTGCTTTTTAAAAATAATATCATTCAAAGTTTCACGCTCATGGTACACTTCACGCTCACGGTACGCTTCACGCTCACGGTACGCTTCACGCTCACGGTACTCATCTAAACGAACAGCAAAATTTCTTAGGACAGCTCGCCATATAATTTCTGGAATGGCTGCTATTTCCTGTCGGATATTTTATTTAACTGCACCAGAAAACCCGGATTATTAACGTAAACTTTCGATTTTAGATAGCCTCACAAGAAAAAATCCATAGTGCTGAAATCAAGACTAAGTGGATGCCAATTTATGTCACCTCTCTATGAAAAAATTTCAACTCGTGTCAGACACTTGTTGAAAATGTGTAATGTTACTATGTCCTGCTGAAACCATGTTCTTTGATTATAACCAGCAAAGTTTTGCAGTTCAGGTACCAAAAAATTGCCCATTTACATTTACATTTTATGACGCGTGTATATGCCCCATCTTGTCTTGGGATTTTTCTTACTTTTAATTTTTTTATAGTTAATTCTTCCCCAATGATAATTTTGGTTGCATTATTAAGTATTTGCATTTCGAAAAATTTGAAATTGTTAATAACAACAGCTTTCTAAATACTTCATAGTTTTATTTATTACTTCGCGGTTATATTAACTAAAAATAATATTACCCATAGACAATTATCGCCACTTACACCATTTCTAAAGCGAAAGTTACAAAATTGTCGTGTTTAAAAGGCAAAATATTATTTTAGATTACAAATAACTAAATTACTAAACTTCTTCCCTAATGATAATTTTGGTTGCATTATTAAGTATTTGCATTTCGAAAAATTTCAAATTGTTAAACCAAACATTGGTCAAATTTTTTTAAATAATTAAAATTATAACAGCTTTCTAAATACTTCATAGTTTTATTTATTACTTCGCAGTTATATTAACTAAAAATAATATTACCCATAGACAATTATCGCCACTTACACCATTTCTAAAGCGAAAGTTACAAAATTGTCGTTTTTAAAAGGCAAAATATTATTTTCGATTACAAATAACTAAATCAGTTTGGCGAAATTGCTAAACTCGTGTCACACTATTTTACAATCCAATTTCTTTCAATTGGCCCATGAAACTGAGCAAAGTCGAAAATGTAACAGAAGTATTCGCTCCTTGTAAAAATTGGCAAGTTCTGCTGCAAATGAAACTAATTTAAACTTCACTACAGATTAAGCGAACAGACGTGATCCTCGGCATTTTTTCTTTTCTTCTGTTTTAGCCATTTAATCTGCCACGACGACGAGAGTATTGTATGCGTATTTTGCTATTGTACTGACCCAAGTTTCATTTGTGGCCAAGCATAAAATAATAAATACAAATCTATGTTTTCAATACCTGTCTTTGTTTTGCTAATTTCTTTTATATTAAGTATTATTTGTGTATTAATTAATTTAATATGAATTACATTTAGAATGAGTACGAGTATGTAAGAGTGTTTAAAAATAATTTGAAAATTTTTATTTGACTTATGAATAAAAATGCATGAATTAATTTTCTAAATACGTCCTGTTAAGGAAAATTAGACCCCTGGCAATAAAATTATATAAAGATCTACATTATTAAAAAAATCATTATTAGCTTGTATTTCTTATAGTTTAAATATTATGTTATACTCAATATTTTGCTGGCATATAAAGAAAATTATTAAACAAACATTTTCTTTCATTTATTCCTTCAGGACCCACATCTTATCCTGTATTCGGCACAGATGTCGCTTGACTATTTCATCTTTTACATGTTCTACATATAATTTTGTTCGAATCGTCTCGTTTTTATTATTCGTCTCGTCTTCGTTATTGAAAAAAATGCAGTTCCATAATATTAAATATATTCCCTGTTTTTCCATTTATTATTTAGTTTCATCTATTACTACTGAATGTAGTAATAGAATTAACAAGCTTGTCTTACCCCTATATCCCTGCAATTTATGTAAACTGCCTAGATCTTTCATTCTTTGACTCTATTTTTCCCGCCGTTCTATATCACTTGTAGAGGTCGTGATTGGCGTCCAAATAGCTTGATGCATGTACTAAACAGTCATAACCTCGAAACAGTCGCAATGTTGAAACCAAGTGCGGAGTATAACCGAAGAGTCGCGATTATCAAAAGTGTTCGCGCTGGGCGCTCTGCGACAGAAATCATTCCGCTCTTCGGGTATCCGAGATCCACTGTGTATGATGTCGTCGCCAAGTAGTATAAGTCGGCGAAGAATGGGGCCTCGAAAACCAAAAAACCACTTCGAATTTCTTCCAGAGGGACAAAATGTGAATAACGAATACTATTTAGGCATCATCATGGATCTTGCAGCACGATAATGCACCATCGCATAAAGCCATCGTTTAACAATAATTTTCGGCCATAAACTCAATGAACATCATCGACCAAACACCGGTACTTGCTCAATAGGGCTTCGTATGACTTTTTCCAGTTCCCAAAGCTAAAATTTTGAGTCGAAAATTCGCTGAAGGAGCAGAAAATCACGCTTCAATGAGGCTATGAAAAATGTTTTGATGATTGAATCAAGCGATGGCCTATTTATATTGCACTCGATGGGGCCTACTTTGAAGGCGACAAAATAAATTTTGATGAATAAACTATATTTTTTCAAGTACTTTTTACACAATATTTTTATTTAATAATTTTTTATTGGCTATAACCATCATCATCAGCACATATCCATCCACTGCAGGACGAAGGCATCTTCAACATGCTTGCAACTCTCCTCTGCCATTCGGGTTCAATATACTTAAAGATGTAATCAATCCATCGTGCTTTCGATCTTCTTCGTGAACGTTTGCAATCAAGCGGAATCCATTCCAAGATTACCTTGGTCCACATGTCGTGCTATGGTCTCGCCATATGCCCTGCGCCACATCTTCATTTCAATTCGTTTGCTCTTCCAATGATATCATATACTTTCGTTGGTTCTCTGATCCAGGTGCAGAGCTTTCTGTCCCATCTTGTATTGCCAGCATACATCTTTCCATTCCCCTCTTGGCTATCCGAAGTTTGTGAATTGATTGTGATGTGAGTGTCCAGGTTTCATTTCCGTATGTCATCATAACGGGCAGGATAAACTGATCAAAAACTTTTTTTATTAAATAAAGTAGGAGTTTGTTCTTAAACACTATGTTGAACCTCCAAATGCCTGCCAGCCACATTTAACACGCCGTTCCACCTCCCGAACGGTATCCCCCTCTGCCCTAGATATCTAGTCGTCCATAACCTCCAAATCCCCTCTTAAAATAGAAATTTTTCTGTCCTCAGCAAATTTATTGAACATAACCTGACTCTTTTCCAGTTTTATTTTCAAGCCAAATGATTCTCCGGCTTTTTGCAGTTCTTGTATGTGTATTTACAGTTCTTATATAATATGTGGCTTTGCAGCTACGTATATAAGTTGCATTATTAATGAATAAAGCTACCAAATGTTCTTAAATCAATATTTTTAAAACCTCTCTGTTAGGAAATCCAATGTTGTTTAATATTTCTCGTTTGAATATTCCAGTTTTAAACGAATCGTTTTGTTTCATCATTTTTAAGGAAAATACACTTTCAGCTTTTATATATAGTTTTTTTATTCACATTACAAACTACATTTTTATGTCGAACTCTGTAAAATAGTTTTCGATTTGGGCGATGATCTCTTCATTTTTTGGGATTTTTTTTCAAGCGGCTATTTTCTCATATTTGAAAAGAGAAAGAAGTCGGATGAAATCAAGTCCTAAGAATAGGGTGGGTGCAGCATCAATTTGTAGTGTAAATTGATCAGTTTAGCTGTTACAATGGCGGATAAATGGGCGGATGCCATATTGTGGAGAAACAGCACTTTTTCTACACCAAATAATTGAAGTGAAGTGTGGACCAGTAATGTAATATACTGCTCTTAGAGAGGAGTAACGACCTCGGCACCACCCTGTTTAATGAATCCGATATAGTTACCAAAATTAAAAATCAGCGTTTTGAATTGCTGGGGCATTTGCAGGGGTTGGAGAAATAATGAATTTCTAAAAACGCTTATGAGAGCAAACCACCGGGACGGAAATTAGTAGGAAGATCTAAGAAAAGATGGTCGTCGGAGGAAGATATCAAAACCTTGGATGTTAAAAGAGGCGTTTAATCGTACAAGCAGATAATTGCTCTTTAAATGGCTGTTGGGCGACAAAAGTAGCAGAATATATCGGTGAGTCGAAGCCCACTTTAAGCTGCTGGCCCAGTCGTTAATAGTCTCAGTTGATGAAGTTCTTTTACAAAATTATATTAAGCTGTGACTTTACGAGAATATGGGTGGTTAAGTGTATATTGTATTTTAATAGTGTAAGATAATTGTTCGGAAATTTCATACAAAAAAAACAAAATAATAAAACAATAGCCAAATATCGATTTATCTGTCATTATAGAAGCTAAAAATATTACCCATTATAATTAAACGGCGTCATTAATAACATTTCTAGAGCTAAACTATAAAATTTTGCTTTTAGTAAGCATAACTTTATTTTCAATTAACAATTAATAAACGTAAATTAGTTTGGCACAATTTCTAAGCTCATGTCACATATTCTAAAGTCCAACTTCTTTGAATTAGCTCATGAAACATAGCAAAATCGAAAATGTAACAAAACTATTCTCTCTCCGTTCAAATTGGCAAGTTCAGCTGCAAATGGAACTAATTTAAACTTCACTACATATTAAGCGAGCGGACGTGACCCTCGGCTTTTTACTTTTCTTCTGTTTTTGCCATTTAATCTGCTACGACGGTGAGAGTATTGTATGCGTATTTTGCTTTTGTACTGACTGAAGTTTCATTTGTGGTCGAGCACAAAGCAATAATGACAAATCGATATTTTCATTAGGTTTCTTTGCTTTGCATATGCCTTTTCCATTAATTAATTTAATATGAATTTCTTATTGATTATATTTAGGTGGATTTATTGATTATATTTAGGATTATACAAGGTGTTTAAATTATATATCCATCTATTGCTTTATAAAAAATTACCTTTCTGAATACATTAATTTATTTGCCTTAAATTAGCCTTCTCTGCAACAATACAATATTTATTTTTTAAAAGTAACCTTCTAACAGGTGGGGTAAATATCTATTATTTTAATTATTTATGACTTTTAGAAGAAACAAAACAGAATATTTTTGTTACAAAATGTTTATTTCGCCTTCAAATTTTGTGATAATTAATTTTTGAAAACTGCACCAATCAAATTTAAGCCATTAGCAGCAATGCAAGTTTGTGCGCTTTTAACACGTTTTCCATCACTTTTGCCAACATATCTGGTATTAATGCAGCGTCTTCAGAACGAAGGTTTTCCTTGACTTGCTGCATGGTTTGGGGATTATTTATTTAAACCTTTTCCTTAAAAAATCCCCATTCAAAACAACCCGGAGCGATCAAATTAATTTTGTCAAATTGTCAATTTGGCGGAAGTGGTTTATGATGGTATTACTGTATTTTAATCGCTTATTATTGTTTGTAGGAAACAGATCTTCAACAATTTGAATCTTATAGGGAATCATGTGCAAGACACTTGCTAAAATTCAACCTAAACTGCATCGAGAAATTCGCAATTAGGCTTTTCTCTAATTTCGCAATTCTCGATTTTTTTACTTTATTTTAAAACTTTATCATAAATAATATTGATAATCGATGCGAAAAACTTTTTAAAAACTTGTTACAATTAATTATAAATGAATTAAAATGTATGAAATTTAAATAAACATCACGTGATTACGAACACACCACGATTGGCTGTTATGTTTGTGACGTCGTTCTATTCGCATATATATATATATATATATATATATATATATATATATATATATATATATATATATATATATATATATATATATATATATATATATATATATATACTGCCAAAATGATTGTTGGTTAAGTGCAAAGTAAAATCTCGTTGATTACTAATTTAGTTCAGTAATGTGTGGACAAAGAGTTCGTGCAGGCTAATTCTAATAATATACCTGCTGTGGATATTTTTATGGTCACAGATTTTCTAAAAAATGACATTCGGTTCAATTCAGCTGAAGTTCAAGGTGTTAAAGCATCGATGTAATTTTTTAAAAAGTAATAATAATGTAAATGTAAATAAGAAGCAAAATATTTCTATTATATATAATTAAACTATTTGTAAGGTGTCACGAGAAAGTTATCCTGACAAGGTGTAAAGTACGTGTATCTCCAGAACGTAAAGTTCGAAGTAAAGCTTATACAGTTGTCTTGATTCATTATTGAGTGTTATTAGTTGGATTATTATAAATTCACTTATGTACACAATTATTGCAAGCTGATATTTTATGGGAATATAAGTGATCAAATGTAATATATTAGAGGGTGGCTCAAATTGATTAAAAATTTCGCTTAATTTTTTTTTTATTTTGCGGTGGGTAAGTCTGAAAATTTAACAGCTATAATCTATGATTCTTCCGATCAGGAAACATGGAAGGTTATGTGAAAGAACAGAGTGTTATTATTGTTAAAATGCAATACAAATTTGGTGAACATTTTACAGAGATGATGGAAAATGCCGGAATTTTTAGAACAGTCAACTGTTCAAAGGTTTATTAAAATATTTGATGAAATTGTATCCTTAATGGATCCAGTAACTGAGCAGTAATTAACTTACTGCACCAACCATTTTCTAGTCATACACAACAGTACATACAAAACAAACAAAACCAAACCAAACCAAATGCTGAAATCAACTAGTCAGTAAGATCTTGTAATCCATACGACTTCTTTTTGTGAGGTTATCTAATATATAATATCTTTGCTAGCATTCCACAAACAGTTGACGACCTCAAAAGCTAAATCCAACGTGTTATCTAGATGAACAATAAGCCTCATATTTTAATATATTAATATAAGTAAAAATATGGCGTAAGGGTTAACATAATTAAGCATTTTTAGAGTTAAGGCTACAAAGTTACAGTTTTAGAAAGTACAACTTTATATTTAATTACACATTACTCTGTGTGATATAGTTTGGGGAACTTTCTAAGCTCATGTCGTATTATTATCCTAGTCTAATTTTATAAAATTGACTTCTAATATTGAATAAAGTCGAAAATGTAACAGAACTATAATATTATTTCTCTGTTGAGTTTGGCAAGTTCACCACAAACTCAAAAGTTCACTCAAACTTCACCACAGATTAAGCGATGTAGATTAATATATGTACCACAGATTAATATATGTACCACAGATTAATATATGTAGTCCCTGACATTTTTAATTTTCTTTTATTTTGGCCATTGAACGTTCTACGACTAAGGGGAGAGTATTTTATGCATATTTTGCTTTTGTTCCATATTTAGCTTCATTTGTAAATGTAAAGGATTTTTAATTATAGGGGCAAATTTCATTTGTGACTAAATATAAAGAAACATGTAAAAGATGGATATATTCAAATTGCATTAATTATTAATTTTATACAGAGTATGGATTAGTTCAAAATTTACTTAATTATACAGAGTGTATAATAATTACCTCTACAAGAGTACATTATTCAAAACGAATAATTCGCATATAAAAAATCAGTTTCTATTTCCCGTCGTTTAATTATTATGTAATAATTCATACCATGCTTGTAAATAATCGAAAATTATTAGCATACATAACATTATATTATGTAGTGTACTCTGAGGGGGTGACAAAAATTACTTCTGTAAATTTGTTCCCTCTGTAACAAAAGAATATCCAGAAAAAGTATTAGGTTGAGGTATAATTATCCGCAGCATATTTTTGAGAGTTTTTTGCTTATTAAAATTGGCGTTTTGTTTGCCTTTTTTTCATAAAAATATTCTTCTATATTTAGTTAATAAAAATGTCGGAAGTTATATTAATATTCGTTATATTATAAAACCATTTCGAGAAAGAACGGAAAACGGTACAGTCATTCCACAATTTCAACGAACTGTTGCTAAGGAGACAATTAGCGAATTACTATGTCAGAAATAGTTTGCACATTTCTAATCAGTTGATACTAGCGTGGAGAATAAACCAGGAATAGGTCGGCCATTCTATAATCAGGCATTCTATAATCATGCAGACGACGAAAGCTTGATAACCCGAATGTTAGCCGAAGATTTCAATGTCGACCAATCCACGATCATTCATCGTCTCAGAAAGTTCAGCAAAGTATGGAAACTGGAGGGATGGGTACCGCATGAGCGAGACAAAAGCAAAGCTGACCCTGTCAAAAGACCGCGTAAAAAGAACCAAATTGTCTTCCACCAGGACAACGTACGTCCACATGTCAAGGGTCGCGTAGTCGAATGCATTGCTAATGAGGGAGGGTATCTTCTCCCTTATCCTCCTTATTTCCGTACTGAAACTCCTGCGGACTGCCATGTTAATTGTTCACGAAAAAACTAGAAGGTCGGCAAAGTTTATGATTATTTCGATGAGATGCTGGTCAATGTCAAAGCGTGGATTGCCTCCAAGAACCTGCCCTTTTGTGCCCATCGAATCGACCAACTGCCAAGCAAACGAAAAGCGGTTATTCAAGTTAAAGTTTTAATATCTATATATTTATGTTTTGAAATACTCCCCCTCTGAAATACTATAATTTTCAAAATGACTAACAAGCGAGATTTTTTATTATCGTGTTTTTTATTATACATCTGAAAATTGATAAACAATATATTAAATTATTTTTTGCATTTCGAGGAGATAAACAAGGATACTCTAAATTGTTGAAAGTGGATATAAAGCAATTAAAGTGAATCGAAGATAAAAAATTTTAAATATCAAAATATAAGATTTTAAATTATAATAATGTTTAACATGTGCTTAATCAGCAACCCGTGGGAATCACTTCGATAAGATGTCTTGTCCTACTCGCTATTTACTAGAATTGGTTGCTTCCTGCATTTTTATTTAATTTTGTACATATTTTGAATTGAATGGGATTTGAAAACCCACTTTTATGTTTTGGAATAATTATATTTATTAAATTATATTTATGTTATTATTATATTAATAATTTATATTACATTATATTATTTTATTATTTTATTTAGACTATTTTTAAAGTCTACTTCTCCAAGTCCAACTTAATCGAGATATGTGAAAAATGATTTTTAAAAATTTGAAGGGATTTTTCATAAAAGTGATAATAAAAAAAATTAATAGATTTACTTCCAATTTAACGAACCTGTTGGTAGTTCTTGCAATATTATGCGCTAATAAATATGCCGATTGAAAAATCATAGTTCAGAGAAAAATTCTCTAATTCGTTCGCGTTCTGATGGAATCCTTTACTCCATAGTTTTTTTTTTTCACTCAAAATGAACGTAGAAAATATAAATTTACTACGTTCATTTTTGAATTTGAATCCTGAATATCATTTTTATTAAATTATTTACATCCACAATATGAAAATCGTAAATATTAGGGGTAGACATAAGTAACATCGCTTTTTGATATTGTAATAAAAACTTTAATTTATTTAAGCAATAAAACAGTTTTAATTTACAATATAATCTCCATGGCTATTGCAAACTTTTATTCATCTCTAAGGCACCAGGATAAATAGCTTCAATGGCCATTTGTGGCATTAGTGGCATTGTTATGCTTTCGAAATTTAAGCCATCAAATGTATAACTTATCTACACTTTGAGCTTCCATTCCAAGAAAAACTTCTTAACTTAAAATTTTATTATCTTTAATATCACTATGTATTATTTAAATATCACTATGTATTTTAAATTAAAACGAAATAAATCATGTTACAAAAATATAATTTCTTAGTAAACACTCAAGATTTTCTTAACATTATTTTTTTGTTTTAGGTAAGCCAGCACTCAAGTCATTATAATTTTTCTAGGTAAATATTAACATATTTTTGTATTGAAAATTATGCATAAATGTTTTAAGAAACATCTTTCTCGGTATCATATACAGCCTGAAAGTTGTCTGAATATTTGTGTAAACAGGAGCGCTGTATTTGAACGAATCCACACAAGCTTTATGTAATAACATATTTAGATTGTAACCACCAGAAATTTCAAGGTGCTAACTTATCCGTCCCTTCATATTGATATAACAGTGGCAGTATCATGTGAATGTTAGTTGGAAAAACAAGTTTTATTTTTGTTTTAATTTAGAAAAAGTTCTGACAATTTCTAGCATTTTCTTGATTCATATAGCCTATTTGGAATAAAATAAAAATTCAACTTATTGATTAATTTGTCTGTTACTTTGTGATTATATAGTTTAACTATGTGAAAGAAAGCACTTCAACGTTATATTAGATCGCTATATTTAATAGAATAATATTTGGCGTGACGCTTAACGCTTGAAAATCAAGCGTCTCGATGATGTAGTTGTTACTGCGAAATGGCCGTCACGCCCAATATTACTCTATTAAATATAGTGATCTAAAACAAAGTTGAAGTGCTTTCTTTCACATAGTAAATATAAAAAATATTTACGTCTTCTATTTAATTTCGCATCAATTCAGGATATATTGTGTTAGATCTTTTTCTAAGGATAGATTGTGTGAGATTTATTAGCTGTATTAAAAATTATATATTTGAACAATTTGAATAATTTGAACAATTAATCAGTCACAAATGATTGTGATTTGAATGTGAATTTTAGGATGCACAAAATTAAATTTTATGATATACTCTGCACCTTTCTAGACGTATTACGGTGTTTTAAAAATGATAAAAGACCCTAGTCATAAAACATTTGACAGCCGTAGCTCTGACCACAATGGTTTCGGTCCATTGTTAAATAAATGGATTATCCCTTTCTTTATTCTAGAAGAAGCTACCTTAAAGTAACGATTTAAAAACATGTTTTATTTTATGTTAAAGGAATCATATACCTTGGACGCAGTCCAAGGAAATCTAACACTGCACATATACGCCATCCATGCGCCGCCAAAATATGCGTTCATTTTACACCACTTTATTTTCGACAAACCTGTTTTTTAATTAACGTAATAATACAAATTTTCATCTTACATTATACAGAAATACTTTCTGGAATTGCAGTAATATTACATATCTTTAAGTGGTTTTCTACAATAGGAAGGCCAGAAAGTACAATCTTTTTTTAAGTTAGACTGGTCATATTCAAAAGCTAGTGACAAGTATTGCCTTTTCCAAAGATAAATAAATTTTATACCTCTGTAACAAATTTGACATAAAATTCTTAAGCCTCGATAATAATAGACAGTGTGTAAAGAAAAGTACTTTCGTAAACTTGACTAAAAATTGTTCGGATCATTTTAAAGAAACAAAGTCCTTACAAAGTTCGTAAAAAACCTAAGAGTTCTCGAGAAAAAACTTTATTGAATCGCCAATCGATACGCTATGATAAGAATTGACATTTTAAACTTATATGTGTAAAAGCATATTTGGCAAATGTTAAATGGTTATTACTTAATGAATAAACTAATGAACATTATTAAAACAACTTAAAAAATTATGAATCACTTCATACATCAGCCAATATCGGTGAGAGAACGTCGCACACCTATCGCAAAGAATGTTATTTCAATATTGCGAGAAAAAGTAGTTCAGTGTATGTCACTGCATGTAATTAACTTCTATTTAAAACCAAAAATGTATTCTGTACGCGAATATTGACTGAATGGTTCTTATTTATGAACAAGCTCTTCACAAATCGAAAGAGGCTATGCGTTTTTATTATTTATTGACAGGCAACGATACCCAAAAATACCGCTTCAGCTCGGCAAATATTTGTCCACGCTTCTCAAAGACTTTTAGATAAGGGTAGTGTGGTTCCAAAATTGGGACAATGTGAGAGGTAGCAGAAAATCCTGAAGTCGAAGAGCAAATTTTACAACTTGTTGAAGAGAATTCAACTAGAAATGGTCGACCTGTTGCCCAACAAGTTGAAGTTTCTTACTGTATTATACATGGAACACTAAAAGGGCCAACCTAACCAAACCTATTATGTACGAGGGTAATATCAAAAGTTTCCAGCTTCCACATAAAGATGGCGTTACTCGTCAAAAACATTCTTGTAATATAATGGAGCATGCGTTAAAAGATAACCTTCAACATTTCAGCCATATTAGATGCTGAGTTGTTATTTAATAGTAATTTATGTCAGTTGATGTTAGTGTTTCTGTAAAGATGGAAAAAGTCAAATATCGAGCCGTCGTTAAATTATTGCATTTGAAAGGCATTACGCCTACGCAAATTAACTTTCGGCTATAATTTGCATATGGCGTTAATTTGCATTTTTACCTTCTATATTCTCACACAGGCAAAAAAATTTTGAATGGTTTATTGCCCAAAATCAGAGGAATCCACATTTTGAACAATTGATTTAACATAACAATTAGTCAGGTATTTTCCAATGTGACGTGAATCATTTAAAACGTGTTATGATGTGAAAAATTAGTGCTAGTAATTTCAACTTTCACATTAAACAACAATAATGTGCAATTTTCCTTTTTTTGAAACAAAGCAAATCAAATGTATACTGAAACGTATGGAATGAATGGTTATTAAAATATTACATTTTATTTCCAATTATTAAGAATTTCCATAATTTCTGACCTGTTTTCTGCGGAAATGATTGCATTTTGGATGCATGATTGTAGGACGCTTTTTGTTCAAACTGTTCTAAAGAATCATTGGTTAAATTTAGGATTCGATTCGAAAAAATAGGATCGATCGATTAGTATTCTCCTTTACGTCTTGTATACCGCTGTGGCTATAACATTATCTCGTACAGAGTCAGCATAAATAGTTTGACACAAATATCAGTATAATGATTAAAATATGTACATTGATGTCTGAACATTATGATATAAATAATTATTATTGGCGATCATATCATAATGGGCATTAAGGCTTTCAAAACTCGGATTAACATATCTTTTAGTACACCTCTTAATTCAAAATCATGTCCACGAAGTGATTACTTTCATTTAGATTATGATTTCACTAGGAAGTTCGTTCTTATTCGCCATATTCTGGTGGATTGATAAATGTCTCCGTGACTGTTTTCAGTTTAAAACCGTTATCTCTCTTCCTTGGTGTTTTTGCTGCTTGACCGCCGACGGACTAGGTTAAGCCGCTTCGCAACACTCTTCTTTTGCATGGCAAGTAAATATTTCAAAATATTTATTTAATTTTTAATATACATATCTTATTTGCCGATCACACTTAGGGAGCTTTAGTTATCTAAAACACAATTAGCTAGGACTGGTAAGACCAGATTACCATTTTCACTACATTTTATCACTTTAACTTTGCTCATTATGGCATTTCTTTCTATTTTTCCAAACCAAACCCTGGAACTATCACCTTCATAGGAGTTCTATTATTTGTGGGCGCCCACGAGCATTCTTCTCATCGATGCGCCTCTGAGCACTCTCAAAAAGCTCTTCTCTATTCGATTCACCGATGTGAACTGGTATTGCATACGAAGTTAGGCAATTATACGAGGGTTGCTATTTATATATCCGGAATTGGCAAACAATGACGTTGCTATGCGACATATGACATATACATCGTAAAGTTTGATATTGTTGACTGTATACATACTCACAACGTTTTGTCATACGAACGCTATATGTGTTGTTTTCGTGATAATTTTCGTGCGATGATTTACTACGATTTTCGACGTTGATTATTTCAACAACCGTGCATCGATCAACTCAATTCGACTTTTGCAATGAAGCACCATCTAATAACGCTGTATATTATTGGTTATATACATTGTATATAACAACACTGTATATTGTATTTAAAGAAAGTCCTCTAAAATTGGTTGTTGTGACAGAAAACATCGATACTGTGTGCGAACTGATAAAGCAAGATCGTCATGTGACATACCGTGAGATTGAGGTATCCCTGGACATTAATATGAGAAGCGTACACAAGATTTTACATGAACAGTTAGTCATGAAAAATATTTGTGCGTGTTGGATTCCGCATAATTTAACAATCTCTCAAAAAAGGATCGTGTCGATTGATGCAAAGAAATGCTCAAAAAATATAATCGTGGTACGTTAAAAGTATGTACGTATAACATCTACACAGGTGACGAATCTTGGATCTATGCATATAACCCCGAAAGTAAACAGCAGTCGACTGTATAAATTCTTCAAAATGAACCAAACCAGAAATCTTTGAAGAAATAAGGAAAAACCAGCGACTCAGGATCATGACAACGCCATGACTTCGCCATGACAACGCGAACTCTCACACTTCTGGTCAAACAACACAATATTTGACCGATCAAAACATCGAATTGATGGGTTATCCGCAGTACAGTCCTGATTTAGCACCCAACGATTTATTTTTTCCCCGTCCGTGAAGAATAAAGTAAACTACCTTAAAATAAACTACCTTAAAACGCATGTTTTGGAGATATCTCAATCGGAATGAAAAAAGTGCTATGAAAATGGTTCAAAAGTATGCAAAAATATAACGATCATGGCGGAGGATATTTTGCAAAACAGTGAAACCATTTCCAATGATAAATATTTGTTTTTATTTATCATTCTGAATGCATATATAGTCATGCATAAAGTGGTCTTTCTACATCTCAACGAAACCGAAATTACCAGCGAGGTAACTACGCCAATACGATCACAATACTACTGATATCACAATACTATGATCGTCGAACAACGGCAGCTCAAATACAAGGTCATTTAACAAGGGCAGCTCAAATACAAGGTCATTTTATAAGAACATTAGAGTTTTGTTCTATCTATAAGAATAAATATCGACATATTTTATTAATAAATGTACTGAACCTTCATATATTTATCAAACAATAGAACAATTGATTGTTATTCTGAAAAATACGGCCCAAACGATAAGACCACCTCGTTTACCCTCACCACACGGTAGATCTTAACACAAAAGGAGACGTAATGTAAAGCCATAGCACATCCATCATTCTTGCATTGTACCACGTACAAATATTGAAGCCAAATCGAGGTTAAAAGCCCTGTAGAGCTTGGAAAAGCACTGTGTGCATCAATCATTATTAATTCGCGTAACGCGATATAGAGGGCGTTATTATGATTACCTAAATTTAAGTTACATGATGCCTATTTTGTAACATCCTATCAAAGTTATTGTCGAGAAAATAACAAATGGAGATTATGTGAATTGATATTAAAATGACTGAATAGTTTTTATTAGGATGATCATAAGTTCGATCATAAGTTGATCATCGTATTTCGCTGAAATTATAATTTTTAACATACATTTTGCAGGTAAAAAGGCTAATTTTCATGTTTTCATTCTTAGAGGCAATATTTTAGAGTAGATTGAAAATCCACCCAGATACCATATGTTCTAATGAATGGGATATATTAGTCCTATCTGACCTATATACTTTATGAATAGCCTAATATTTATCTAAACAGAAAAATTATATCGTAGCACTTAAATTTTAATAACAGTAGTACAGGTAAACCTACACAGGTAGATACGTCTTGCCAGTTTCGTGGTCAGTCCATGTAGATTCGCCTTGATTTTTTTCTATGAATTGCAAAAGCGTTTCACCTCATTTAAATCAACATTCCACATAATCTGAGCTAACAGAAGTTTTTCCATTTTATAAAAACTGTTTGTAAATTTTAAGACCTTCTCGTTTAATAATATTGCTTTGCTTTTTTTGGCAGCTTTCATCAGTCTAAGTGCTTAGTTTCTTAGTGTCTGGCTTATATCTGAATTACTGGTGCACGGGCACAACCTGCATATTTTGCTGATATGCAATATCCTACAGCAGTAGTTTCCTTTTTTTTTTAATGGAATTGACTCTTACTTTATTTAATTTTTTTATAGTTTTTGCAACGTGTGATGTTTTTTCTCTTTTTATAAGACAAAATTTACATTCTCTTATTTAGAGAAATAAACGTTTTCGTTAATATAATAATAAACGTTTTTGAAATTTTTTATCGGAGAGAGTAGATATAGGTGTAAATGGCCTGTATATGGCTAACATATATGTGATATCATTGAAAGTGTAAAATAATTGCAATGGAGGTGGAGCATTGATTGTAAACTTCTACGAAGAAGACCGAAAACATGATAGATTGATGATATCGTTAAGTTAAGCACCCGAGTTAGTCAAATTGTAAGAAAAGCCGTTTCGAGAAGTCAAAAATCGAAATAATATTGATTTGCTTCGGAGAGAAATGTGCACAAGGAGTTAGTTCCACCTGGACAAACGATCAATGCTGAGTTTTGAAGCTTCTGTTGTCGCGTATTCGTCGTGTGCAGCCCCAATTCCGTCAACAAGGCAGCTGGCTTTTGTTGCTCGATAATGTGCCATCCCATCGCTCGATGTTCATCACATATTTTTTGTCCAAAAATGGCTTTCATCAATCATACTCGCCTGAGTTGGCTCCCTGCGACTTTTACCTCTTCGAAAAACTTCATTTGACGATGAAAACACAACTTTATGTTGATATTGAAGGCATTCAAAAGGCTCCGACCGCCATCCTTAAGAACATATCTTTGGCCAAGTTCAAAAATTCATTCGTCAATCTAGTTGACCGTGTAAAACATTGTATTACATTGACGTACAATGAGACTAAATAAAAATAATGATTTATGGCGAAAAAATAAATATTTGTGATTTTTTTTGAAAAAGTCTGTTTTTCATGAGGCGCACCTTACGTATATACGTACCTTACGTATACGCGTATACGTATACGCACCTTACGTATATATATATATATATATATATATATATATATATATATATATATATATATATATATATATATATATATATATATATATATTATATATATATATATATATATATATATATATATATATATATATATATATATATATATATATATATATATATATTTTTTTTTTTTATAGTTTTTGCAACGTGTGATGTTTTTTCTCTTTTTATAAGACAAAATTTACATTTTCTTATTTAGAGAAATAAACGTTTTCGTTAATATAATAATAAACGTTTTTGAAATTTTTTATCGGAGAGAGTAGATATAGGTGTAAATGGCCTGTATATGGCTAACATATATGTGATATCATTGAAAGTGTAAAATAATTGCAATGGAGGTGGAGCATTGATTGTAAACTTCTACGAAGAAGACCGAAAACATGATAGATTGATGATATCGTTAAGTTAAGCACCCGAGTTAGTCAAATTGTAAGAAAAGCCGTTTCGAGAAGTCAAAAATCGAAATAATATTGATTTGCTTCGGAGAGAAATGTGCACAAGGAGTTAGTTCCACCTGGACAAACGATCAATGCTGAGTTTTGAAGCTTCTGTTGTCGCGTATTCGTCGTGTGCAGCCCCAATTCCGTCAACAAGGCAGCTGGCTTTTGTTGCTCGATAATGTGCCATCCCATCGCTCGATGTTCATCACATATTTTTTGTCCAAAAATGGCTTTCATCAATCATACTCGCCTGAGTTGGCTCCCTGCGACTTTTACCTCTTCGAAAAACTTCATTTGACGATGAAAACACAACTTTATGTTGATATTGAAGGCATTCAAAAGGCTCCGACCGCCATCCTTAAGAACATATCTTTGGCCAAGTTCAAAAATTCATTCGTCAATCTAGTTGACCGTGTAAAACATTGTATTACATTGACGTACAATGAGACTAAATAAAAATAATGATTTATGGCGAAAAAATAAATATTTGTGATTTTTTTTGAAAAAGTCTGTTTTTCATGAGGCGCACCTTACGTATATACGTACCTTACGTATACGCGTATACGTATACGCACCTTACGTATATATATATATATATATATATATATATATATATATATATATATATATATATATATATATATATATATATATATATATATATATATATATATTATATATATATATATATATATATATATATATATATATATATATATATATATATATATATATATATATATATATATATATTTTTTTTTTTTTTATAGTTTTTGCAACGTGTGATGTTTTTTCTCTTTTTATAAGACAAAATTTACATTTTCTTATTTAGAGAAATAAACGTTTTCGTTAATATAATAATAAACGTTTTTGAAATTTTTTATCGGAGAGAGTAGATATAGGTGTAAATGGCCTGTATATGGCTAACATATATGTGATATCATTGAAAGTGTAAAATAATTGCAATGGAGGTGGAGCATTGATTGTAAACTTCTACGAAGAAGACCGAAAACATGATAGATTGATCATATCGTTAAGTTAAGCACCCGAGTTAGTCAAATCGTAAGAAAAGCCGTTTCGAGAAGTCAAAAATCGAAATAATATTGATTTGCTTCGGAGAGAAATGTGCACAAGGAGTTAGTTCCACCTGGACAAACGATCAATGCTGAGTTTTGAAGCTTCTGTTGTCGCGTATTCGTCGTGTGCAGCCCTAATTCCGTCAACAAGGCAGCTGGCTCTTGTTGCTCGATAATGTGCCATCCCATCGCTCGATGTTCATCACATATTTTTTGTCCAAAAATGGCTTTCATCAATCATACTCGCCTGAGTTGGCTCCCTGCGACTTTTACCTCTTCGAAAAACTTCATTTGACGATGAAAACACAACTTTATGTTGATATTGAAGGTATTCAAAAGGCGCCGACCGCCATCCTTAAGAACATATCTTTGGCCAAGTTCAAAAATTCATTCGTCAATCTAGTTGACCGTGTAAAACATTGTATTACATTGACGTACAATGAGACTAAATAAAAATAATGATTTATGGCGAAAAAATAAATATTTGTGATTTTTTTTGAAAAAGTCTGTTTTTCATGAGGCGCACCTTACGTATATACGTACCTTACGTATACGCGTATACGTATACGCACCTTACGTGTATATATATATATATATATATATATATATATATATATATATATATATATATATATATATATATTTATATATATATATATTTATATATATATATATATATATATATATATATATATATATATATATATATTTCGTCAGCCCTAGAAATAGCGAAATTTGCCAATTTGTTTTAGAAGTTAATCCTAATTGTTAATTGTTAATCCTTACCCTTATCCTAATTGTTATTGTTAATCCTAATCTTTAATTGTTTAGGAATCCACCCTATGGTATCTATGGTCCTTTCGGCTTTTTTTCTTTTTCAAACATGAAGAAATGGATGACTGTTAAGAAATTCATATCAAACGAAGAGATCATCGTCGGAGCATAGGATTATTTTGTCAAGCTGGACAAATCATGTTTTTTGGAATGTTTAAAAAGCTGGAAAATCATTAGGCGAGGTGTATGAAGCTAAAATGGGATTACGTTGGAGAAAAATCAATTTTTGATCAAAAAATAATATTTATTTAAAAAAGTATCAGACTTTTTTCTTTACCCTTGTATTGTTAGAGCAAGAGCAAGGAATTATATTTAGATCAAAATGTATGTTGTTGATCAATTTTTCTATTGGAACCTTCGGTGTGACACACTGAACCCGAAATGATTTACCACTAAACACCAAATTACTTTTTTAAACTTCTCCACGCGCATTTCGCTAACATGGTTCATTATACGAGATTGAAGTATTTCTTGATGATGCAAACATGGTCAGCGAGACGCGCGTTAAGTAATGTATGTTGTAGTATAAACACAAATCTGCATTAAGCATATGGACACTCGGACAAATATTGTGTTAAACCAAAAAAAAAAATCTCTTTTACTTTATTGGGAACATGAAAAATTATAACCGACTAGACAACTGTTTTCAAATGGTTATATTAGATCTTCAAATTAATTCTCGGCTTTTCCAGACTACTATTTTTTTTACTACTAAATTATAATAATGTAATATTTATCATCGAAGTAATCTCCTTCACTATGTATAAAATTTTACAATCTTTCGAATCCCACATCTAAAACATACATTATAGTTTTTGATATGATACGTCCATTGAGGCTTTTTTCGAGTTCCTCAAGAGATGTGAAACGGCTATCAGTCAGGTGATGTTGCAAGAATCGGAAAATATGAAAATCCGAAGGGATCAGGTCTAAAGAATACACTGGATGCGACTAAATCCCTCAGCCCTCTGTGATCGTTTCCAGAATAATTTCTCCTATATGTTGCTATGCGTTCTCCTAAAGCAAAATTACTTCTTTTTTACCTTGTCACTATAAGGCATATTTTTCCAGACCATCACTGATACGAATGAGTTACTGATGATAGGGATCATCAGTGATCACTTTACCAAATTGGAGTAACTTATAATGCACGATGCCTAGCTAATTCCACCATGTACTCAAAAACGCCTTTCCACCGTGAATACTTACTTTTGATAGGGAGATTAGAGGAGGTTTAGAGAGGGAGATACGATATCATCGAAACTGTTTAATCAGACACTTGAAGATGTATTTAAAAACTGAAATGGGATAAATGCTAGATTCATATAAACGGACAATACCTGAACGATCTGAGATACGCAGATTAATATTGTACTGATAACGAATAAAAAGAATAACCTACAAAAATAGAGAAGAACTAAATATCGAAGCAGCAAGGAGGAAATTAATTAAAAGTTGCATAGTGGACCCGTGGAAAATATTAAAAATTTCAAAAATAAGAAAAATTCATCCACACTCCACGTAATAATTGCCGGTTCATTGAGCCACCTACCTACAGGAAAAACTTACACTTATTTAGCTCTTACCTACAAGAAATACCTACCCAAGCACAAAGTGGCTGCTAGAAACAACATCGACGTAAAGTAGCATGCACAACGTGGGGTACCCAACCCAGGATAATAAGAACTACAGCTTTGGCCTTATGTTATTCAGCCGCGGATTACGCATGCCCTGTGTGGTAGAACTCTACCCACGCCAAACAAGTGGTTATACTACTCAACGAATGCTGTCGTATTATCACCGACTGTCTGAGACCAACACCGAATGATAAACTATACTGCCTTCCCGGTATTTCCCCCCCTTCCTGCATCAAACGCGAATTGGCAGCCAGGAAGTGAAAACCTAAATCATCTACGTCTACGAGTCATCCCAGATCCGGACATCAATCTGCCCGTTACCGACTCAAATCGAGAAAGAGTTTCCTGCACACAACAGAGAATTTTATCAACACACCACAACAAACTAGATTAGAAACGTAGCAAGACAGAAATGCCCATCTTCCAGACCAGTTTATACCAAGGCAGGAACTTCTCCCAGGACACACAGGGGAATGATTGATATGGAAATGCTTGATTAGGCTAAGCTCCAGAGTTGCAAGGTCCAAAAGTAAAGAGTCATCGGTGCTGTGCGACTGTGGACATGAGGAGACTATTACCCATCTCATGCAATGCGAGGTTTTCCCAAACAACTGCACCGAGGAGTTCATGAAGGCTACCCCAAACGCGTTAGGCGTGGCCAGTTTCTGGTGTAAAACTTATTAGTACTTATGTTCTGTGTTACTTTGTATGTTTTGCCTTATACAATTTTATCTTTACAAATTTTAACTACGGACCTTCATATGGTTTCGATGGTTTGTGACACGATTAAATATTTATTTAAATTGAGCCGTTACATAAGTCTAAGTCTATCGAGATAGGTTTCTGGCCTTAAACCCGTATAAGTCGGCCTCCAGCTGAATATCTGAAAAGCAGCTGAATGAATGATCATATAGATCGGCCTCATTAGATGTAGGCTGCAAGCCATCCTGTGCTCAAGCACAGCAGCTCAAGCCATCCTGTGGTGAACATCCGTAACATCCAGATTGTGTGCGACCGGACAGTTACTATGTGCATCAAGCATGAATTTTCCTTGTTTTTGAATATTTTCCACGGACCCACTATGCATCTTTTTATTCATACCGGCGGTGATGCTAGGCAAAAATCTTAAGGAACAAACTGAAGTACGATGGGTACAAATTGTCCAAGACAGAGAAATTTGGAGGAAGAAAAAGAGAAACCAATATCTAAACATAGATGTTTAAGGCTGAATAAATAGATATATAAATATATTTGGTTTTGTGGTACTGGTTGATGGTTTACCAGGATTAAACCACGATTTTTGCCTTTTCGGATTATCGTGGAGGCTCTACTTTTCATTACAGGTCACAGTATAATGCAGAAAGTTCTCATTCTTGAATCGTACCTACCCTTATTCTCAGCTGTGAGTTCATAGAAGACCCAACGACTCTCTTTTTAAATGACGTTTAGAAGTGGCTTGGGGTGTTAATTTGAGTTCCTGTCTGAGCTTTGGCAGTGTAGGACAAGGATTTTCTTCAAACATTGCTTCCAATTCTCTATTCTCAACTTTTCTAGCCTGTTCCGGCCTTTCTGCATCATTTAAGTCAAAAATTACCAGTTCGGAATTGCTGGAACAACTATTTGGTGTGATTTATGGATCAAAAAAGTCATAGGTCCGTTTTTGTTGAAAAATGAGGTATTTTTGAGGATCGATTGTAAAGAAGTATAACTGACAGCTACCATACCATGGTATTAATAATATATAATATAATAACCATGTTGACCAATAAATAACCTATAATAAAAATTCCTGTTGAACAACTTGATTTTTAAAATTCCTTGTTGAACAACTTCAGTAATTTGTTAACAGTATCTGCTACTTTCTACATATTCTTATTATGGGCCACATTTAGGCAAAAGTTATTATTAACATCGTTTTTTATCTTTACTAATATGCATTTTATTTTTCGGGCGTTTTCAACAATAAAAAAAACTAAAATTTGCAGTTTAACTTATAATAAGGTTACTTAAGAATATAAATAATAGACATATCAACAAAATAATGAGTATTTCTTAAAGTCCTCTTACAATGAAATTTAAACCCCAAAATATTACTACATTGATCAAAGTGAAAATATCCAGCGAACCGTTTCATACACAAAGAGGCGTGAATATTAAAAGACATATGATTAATGCGGCAACAATCATTATTAATGATATAAACATTATGTATGAATATACCCAGTGTAAACAAGTTCAAAACAAACTTATTTTTAGCGTATATTCAGTGTGAAACATCAAAAATAAAATACTGTAATAAAATATACATAAGTACTTTTTTAATGAACGAGTTCCTGAAAAAAAATCAGTATCAATATTTTTTATCTATAGCATGACGAATTTTTTAATAAATAAACCTTTCCTTTCTAACCTAATTCTTTAGGTTAAATAAATGTTTATGCGCAAAAAAGTCGTAAACCAAAATTCGATCTTTTCAAAAAGGTATATTGTCTGCCCAAAGAAAATCGCGAAGGATGCAAAATGAAAAACAAAACGTTATTTAATTTTAGCGTGCATTATCTTTTATTCAAAATACAGATCTCGTGAATCAACGTAAAATTGAACTTGGTGGTATAATTTTGTGGGGAGCCCCTAGTACCCGATTTTTGAATGCTGATGATTTATAACACAGGCAAAAATATATTGAATGGTTTATTGGCTAAAACCAAAGAAAACGTAAATTTTTGTTCAATATTTTACCGAGATTAAATCATCTCCTGATGATGCTAACATGGTTGGCGAAACGTGCGTCGAGCAGTTCAAAAAAAGTGTTTTGGTGTTTAGTGGTAAATCTCTTCAAAAACAAATAATCATGAGTTTAAAACGTTAATGATATGAAAAATTAGTGCTAGTAATTTCCACTTTGACATTAAATGACAATACCAAACAAAATGTATGCTGAAACGTTTTAATAAATGGCTATAGAAATATTGTATTTTATTTTTAAATAATATCTTAACAGGAAATACAACAACAAATATTCGATGAATCTAAAAAAACAAGGCGATGAGATGTTACCAATTGTTAAGAAAATAAAAAAAGTTCAAACCTGTATTGCAAATTTACGAATATCGACTCGGCAACATGCACAAACAATTATACATTCGAGAGGCTTCCTTAAGCGAATACTCACTAAAGACTTCCTTCCACCTTCATGTATACAAAATTCAACTACTACATAACTTCAGTAACAATTGATTTCTTACACCAGCAATTTTCGGGACTCGTCAGTTCACGAAATGTGGAAATCAATTGAGCAGTAAGATCCTGGGATTTAACGCAATGCATTTTTCTTTTGTGGGGTTATTGATGAAATTGTGCGAAATTAAAATCGAGAATTTTGTGAAAATAACCAAGATGCGAGATTTGTGAGGTGACCATTTATTCGAGATAATTTTTATTATTTAATCGGAAAGTGTGTAGTTCAATATACAATAAAAATCCAATCATAAAATCAATAAACAAAAGTCGTTTTTTTTCCAATTTATAATTCAATGTCTACATTTATAATATAATTTTAAAAGAAGTGCTGTGAACTGTATCCAATCGAAAACCTAGCGAAACAAAACGCCTCAGTTTTTCCCGTCTTTTTCCTTTTATTGCCCATGAACTATCCTTATAATATCCTCAAAATATTGGTTTTTGATAGTGTATAGATGATAAATAACTAAAAATTTACCATTCAAAATTTCAAAAACGTATCACTATTATCATGGATAAGGAGAAATTGAAGACGTTGATACTTTGATCTACTTTTAACTCTGGATCAATCCAAATGACAAACATAAACTTTTACCCAATGTATCGACTAATTTGTGCAATGCAAACTAAATTTGCAGATATATTTAATAACAACTATCACTCCAATTTTATACATTTTTGAATAACTTCCAAAACCGGTATTAAATGAATGAAATAGAAAAGATACTTGAAGCTTTTTATGCAGAAACGTATATTCATTGCAACTGCTCTTTTACAACCCCATTACATGTTTCTCTTCGAATATTTCGTTTAAACGTTTACTTTAAACGTTTAAACCTACTTGTTAGTTTGTCTGTAACCTTTCAGGTTCTCAAATCTGGAAACATGTCTTTCAATGTGTTCATTGCGCTTCGAGTTAAATGAAAAGTTGTAATGTGCCGTTAACTACATGTACATAAGCTATGACACAGGTCTACAAAATTAAAAAAAAATGTTTGTGTCGCCGAGACTTTAGAAAAGGTAGTAAATAAAACCTGGAATACGTCATCGTCAAAAAGATCCCTGTTTGCGGCGAGTATATGGTAAAAGTTTCGAAAACCTATATCTGAAATTGTGCAAAATGCGTATTTCGCTTACTTACTTGAAAATCAAAGACGTTGATAAGCCATAAATTCCAAACAATGTTTGCAAAATGTGTAGTGAACATTCAAGGCAATGGACGAATGTTAAAAGAAGTTAATTGAACTTTCGTTTGTCTATGATTTGGAGAGAACCAAAAAATTACTACGATTATTGTTATTTTTGCTTAATCAAGGGAGTTAAGGTAGGCCTAAAAGGCCTGTTTTTCATTCAGAAGACATACCTGTTCCAACTTTTCGTGGCCTGTCTAATCTTTCAGATACATAATGTAGTACATCGGCAAATAGGCAAGCTTGTACTAGCAAAGAAAGTGATACTTTTGAAGCTATGTCCTCAAAACCCCTACTTTTACTCAAGACACTTTAAGTGACTTCATTAGAGACCTCGACCTTTCAAAAGAAAAATCAGAACTGTTGGCATCCAGACTCAAAGAGAGGAATTTTCTTTCTGCAATCACTAAAATTACATGTTATCGTACTCAAGAAAAAAAAACTGCTTCCGTTTTTTTGCTCAGAAAATGATGCTTTTTGTAATGATGTCGGTGGACTTTTATCAAAAAAAGTGTTTCTTGAACTACCAGGCAAAAGAATGGAGACTTTTTATAGACGTTATAAACGTAGATTATAGTGTTTTGCTACATAATAGGAATAAGCATGGTGCGGTTTCCATTGTTCATTCCAGTCTTGTATTGGTAAAACGCAAGTACCATGTTTATAAGTGGGTTATATGCGTTGATTTAAACATGCTAAGCTCTTTATTGGATCAAATACTTTTTACTTTTTATTGTAGCAGAGCTAAAAGCGAACATTGGATTAAAACAATTTAGCCTGAAAGAAAAGGCTTGACAGTTGAGAAACAAAATATTATAAATTCAGCGTTAGTTACTAGAGAGAAAATAATTTTGCCTCCATTGCACATAAAATTAGGACTAATGAAACAGTATGTCAAAGCACTGCATAAAAATGGTTCCTTTTTTAATTATATATCAAGAAAATTTCCTGGTTTAAGCAAGGAGAAACTTAAGGCTGGTATTTTCGATGGACTGCAAATTAGGCTTTTGATGAAAGATAACAATTTCGTGCATTCAGTGAATGATATATAATCATTAGGCTGGTTTTCTTTCGTCAATGTTGTAAAAAATTTCCTATGGGATTATAAGTCCGAAAGTTATCACGAACTGATACAATATATACTGGAAAATTTCAGAAAGCTTATATGTAACACGAGCATCAAAGTTCACTACCTCCACAATCATTTGACAAATTTTCGGACAACCTTGGTTCTTACAATAATAAACCAGGAGAGCGGTTTCAACAGGACCTAAAAATATGGAAGAAGCGTACCACGGTCAATGGGATGAACACATGATGGCTGATTAGTGCTGGAGTATCATGAGTGAGTGCCTGGAAGGAACTCACTGGAAGAAATCGCGAAAATGAAGCTTTCTTCATGTTCAATGATGAAACAAAAGGTAAAACATATGAAATATTAATATTTTTTTGACATCTATCATATCTCGAAAACTACACGTACATTTCAAAAAATGTATGATCCGCTAGAACCAGCATAATGAGCATATTCAAAAACAGTTTTAGTATTTTCTGCACCATATCCGCTGTAGCACTGTGTGATTCTTAATTTTGTCGGCTAAAAAATATTTGGATTGTACAGCCATAGAGCAGTGGATCTAACGATAAATTTTAAGCCCAACTTACTCGGTCTTTTTTAATAATTCCTTCATGTTAAAGAAATGTACTTGCTTCATTATATACAGGAGAGCAAAAATGCAACACTTTAAAATACATTTTATTGAAATAATTTTTTAATTTTTGTGTACTCCTTGATGATCAATGCTTCTTTTAGAACCTCCGGTGTGAAACACTAAACTCGAAGAGGTTTGCCGTTAAACAACATATACGAGACATGGACTGAATTAAAGTGTTGCATTTTTTTTTTGCACCGAAGGTTACTAGAGATGACCTAGTATACAGCCCCTCTACCATAATTCCTGGAGAAATAGCTGCATGCCGTTATGGGAGAGCTAAGATTCGCTTTTTTACCTCGAAAACATCTGACCCTTCTATATCCATTATGACTACCTAATAAAATCTATTCTTAATACCAAACCAAACATAGTTTCATTCCAGGTTCTATATGATGCTCTTAAGGTGGACTGTAAGAGGAAGTAAACCAGTAAATGTGCTTAATAAATAGGGTAAACATGCAAATTAATGCCTATTGTTTCCCTGGCAAGTAAATGTCGATTGACTCTCATCACCGAAACAGTCCTACCTACACAAGCAGCAAAGGTATCACGCACTTGCTGGATATTTCCATGCCGACTTCCTGCTGCAAAAATTCTGAGGTGCTGTTCGTCACGTTTTTAAATTGTGATTAAATGATCACCTGTGCTATACAAAATTTCCAAAGCACAACTAACAGAGAAAAAGCATTGAAAATGGCACAATATTAGTAAAATATCAGTTACCTATCACACATTATAAAAACGGGACACAAACTCTATATAAAGGGTGATATTTTTAGTGTATCCGAACTTCCAATAGGGATCGCTGTCAAATCATTATGGCAAATGTCATCATGGCAATCATCGTGGCACATCAGATGTATTTTAGAGTCTTTTATGGTGTACTTAATCGCCCAATCCTTGATATTGAAACAAAAACAAAACAAAAAACTGTGCATTCCGAAGAAATTATCGCCGCTGTTGCTGGTAGTGTTGATCGCAATTCGCTAATGCAGATCGTTACAGAGCGATGATCCATGAATAATTTCGAATTTGTGTGTCATACAGCCAACGCAGCAATCGATTTGTTGAGAGAACCAATCGGTGAAATAATTATTTTGAGGAACGGTCCTGTTAATTGGCCACCAAGGCTATGTGATTTAACGCCTTTAGCGTATTTTCTGGGGGGTTATGTTAAATCGTTGGTCTATGTCGATAAACCAGCAACCATTGACCCTTGGAAGTCAACTTAACACGGACAGTTGCGGACATAAGATCCCAATTGTTGAAAAAAAAAATGGTGGGAAATAGGATTGACGAAATACGCTGTATCAGAAATAGCCGCGGTTCGACATTTGTCCGAAATTGTTCTCAAATACTAATGCCATTGAATGATATTTCATATAAAATAAATAGTTTCAAGGCTTCTAACGACTTCCTGCTGCAAGAATTCTAAATTGCTATTTATCACGTTCTTAAATCTGGATTAAATGATCACACGTGCTCTACAAAATTTCCAAATCAGAACAGCACAATATTAAAACACTCAAGAGAAGCTTTTCTGTGCTTCCCGATTCACATGGTTATGATATATGTCTTTGAATATTAATATATTTTGATTAAATTATCCAATTTACTATATTTATTTTTTTTAATTTAAACCTCAATCAATATAGAAAAAGACTATATCTATAGAATGTTCCAAAAATAATAGTATTGCTAATACCATCGAAAAAATCAGCAAAAATAAAAGAAATGTTAAAATGAGGTGTTCTATTCAAACTATCATATCTAGACGATATGATAGTTTGATATATAGATATGATAGACATTAAAAGATAGAAACTTTCTTCCAACGGCCTTTAGAAGGAGGCTTAATGTACTTTCACATACTGATTATATAATTTAGCTTTATTTAAAAAAATATATTTATTTAGTTAGGTAAAGTTCCTGGTACGATGCTCTTCAAAAACCGATTCGGTCTCGCTTTCACTCTCTTTGTCGTCTAAAAAAATATCAGTTGCCTCATATAACGCTTCTACTTCAGACGCACAGCGAGTACGAGAACGCGTGTTCATTTTGTGCTAAATAGAAAATGACAGAAACTGATAAATAAATGTTAAAAATATAAAAATCAAAGTTTTTAATAAAAATACTATAGAAAATATAATATTTATGATTGACTTACCACAAACTTTGTCAAGATCGAAAAAAAACACACTATTTGTGTAAAAAGGTTATTTAACGGTTTTTATTTATTGACAAAGTACTGTCACAACAACAGCACTAGGGTAAACGCCACACCCATGGCACGGGGTATTATTTTTGTTAGTATTCACATCTTAAGATGGCTATGGTGGCGGATCTGTAGTGGGGATAGTTAAATCTTTCCCCCATTCAAAGTCATCCCCGCAACGTGGCCATTTATAAGGCAAAAACACTTTTAATTCAACCCTGGGTATCTCTTATCCAGTGCTTCGCTTGATGGTTAATAAAGTATCCGTTACGTATCACACACTTTGTAAAAAGGGATACTCACACTATGTTTTATTATTAATTATTTCGCTATTACTAGTAGTATTTTAGTGTAGCAACTTAGCTAGTAGAATTTTATTGAACAGTATATATATATATATATATATATATATATATATATATATATATATATATATATATATACATATATATATATATATATATATATATATATATATATATATATATATATATATATATATATATATATATATATATATATATATATATATATATATATATATATATATAGATATATATATATATGTATATATATATGTATATATATATACATATATATATATATATATATATATATATATATATATATATATATATATATATATATATATATATATATATATATATATACATATATATATATATATATATATATATATATATATATATATATATATATATATATATATATATGTATATATATATATATATATATATATATATATATATATATATATATATATATATATATATATATATATATATACATATATGTATATATATATATACATATATGTACATATATATATATATATATATATATATATATGTACATATACATATATGTATTTATATATGTATATATATAAAAAAGCTGCAAATCATATAATAATAACAAACAAAACTTTAGTTATTTGTATACGTCTCACCTAACAACAAATAAAACAGAACCTAATTTTGCAGCATTGCGTAACTAGAAATAATCCAAGACGGATTTATTGTATGTCGAATTTTGTGCAAATTAATTTGAACCTACGCCAGTGTTTTTACGACACGACCTTGTCTGGCGGATTGACAATAAAGATGGAAGTATGAGTTTGTGTAATAGAAAGTTGAAAAATAATTCTTACAATTAAAAGCGCGAAGAGTTTGATGAAATTTCGAATTCCTTTTGGTCGTTCGAGTTTGGTACAAACTTTAATTAGACTAGAGGTACATTTTTTTTTTTAAGTTTGAATTTTAGCAATGTTAATTCATTTTGAAAAATCTCATTTTGCCATTAAGAGTGAGTGAGAGTGAATTCTCAATGCATACTTTTCGCTTTAAAAAAATATTTATAAAATAAACTCTACAGGATTGAAATAGATGTTTTAAAATAAGCAGTACCCTGTTAATTTTCATTCTACCTGTTTAAGATGATTAGGTATAAAAGCTAATGCCACTTAGGTTGTAGATTTTCACCTTCACTTTCTCCAGTATATGTTGGTCGATTTACTTGGTTGTTTAGCAAATGGCGGCCTTTAGCTCTTCAATATTCACATTTCCTTTAAATATATATACCTTTCTTATCTAGGATCTATCGCCTTTCTGACCCTCTCTGCAATTTCTACATTATAAGTTTGTGCAAATTTATTAGAGCCTAATGGTTTTTTCTTCATTACCATTTCTCTTATCTGAAACAAAGAAACACATCATAGAATGGTATGGGGAGCCAAAACGTGCCCCCACTCGCAATAGTCATTCTTATATCATCTCATTCTAACGAAATATTTGGAAAAAACTAAAAGTCTGTCTGATGATTTTCTTAACTAAAAAATATGTTTTTTTTTGCCAAATAAGTATAATATTGCTCGATTCTGTACAATTTCTGGTTGTTAGTGAAAATGAAACTGGTGATGAAAGAATAAGTGAAATCGATGCAATTTCAGATATCCACTAGACTTCGACTGCGACTTTGGAACCGATACCCAAAAATTAATCCTAAGATTGCTTTCAAAAATTGTACGACTGCTTGTAGCACAAACAGTTCATTTCTAATTTTTAAAAATATAGAAAAATTCGTATCAATTACATATTAAGAAACCCAAAGTTTTTGAGGATGTTTTTTTTCAAGGTAGTCATCTTACAATTCAATACATTTAGTCCAACGACGTTCTAACTTTTTAATACCCTATGAATAATGCCATCTTACTGAGATCATACTGATCAACTTTTTGAATTATTAATGTACCGCTTGGTTAACTTAACGGTTCATAAATTTTTCACGCTTCATTCGGCTGGTGATATAGAGGAAAACAGAGGATGATTTTTTAATGCATCTGAACTTTAAATTAAAAAAAAAAATGGTAACCAAATTAGATGCCTTTGAACTGTTTATTTTATGTGAAATAACATTCAATTGCATTAATGTTTGAAAACAATTTCGGACGAATGTCCGCGCGGGGCTACGTCTGACAAAGCACATTCTGTTAATCCAATTTCCAACCACTTTTTCCAGTGACTGGGGTTTTAGTCCGCAATCATTTGAGTTATGTTAGCTTTCAAGGCGTCAATAGTTGTAGGTTTATTGGCCAAACCAAAAATTTAACATAATCCAAAAGAAAATATTATAAAGGCGTTATCACATGGCTTTGGTGGCCACTTAACAGGTCTGTTCCTCAAAATAATTTTCTCACTGAATTGTTTCTTCAATAAGTCGATTATTGCGTTGATTGTAGGACATATGGAGCCGTTTTCTTGCATCGCTCTCTAACGATCCCCATTAACGAATTGATAAATTGAATCTTCATTAACACTGCCAGCAACAGCGGCGATATTTTCTTCGGAACGCACAGGTTTTTGTCTCGTTTTTGTTTTAATATCAAGCAGCGTGAAATGAGCTCGAAATTTGTCGATAGTTCGGCGAATGCATTGCTCGCTTGGGCGATTTTGGTAATAAATTTCGATAATTTGCAAGCGTTGCTCTGATGTTAAACGTTCCGTGATGATATGCCAGACATTTGATACACGATGATTGGCATAATGATTTGACAGCGACCCCAGTCATCAGAAGTTCATGCATACTAAAAAATCACCCTTTATTTTAGGTTTTATAATTAGATTGAATGATTCCCTGATGGTGCTAACATGGTTAGCGAAACGCGCATCGTGAAGTTAAAAAAGTGATTTCACACCAAAAATTCCAATAGAAGATTTGAAATAGTCATTTTAACCAGATTTGCGCCACTTCTGTTTTAGGGCGAAAACATGTTCGAACGACCCTCGTATATTTTTATGGTTATATTGAATAGTTTTTGGAATAATTTAATTTACAAGTTGAAAAACTGCAACAGGTAATTGTATATATACTATTAATTGAAGTCATTGCTTTACATAACAAAGGTATATTTTATTTATTCACAAGATATAGCAAGTACAATATATATTATGTATTACCATGCCACCGTAATTATATCATTATTCAATAATTCTATATTATAATTATATTATTTATTTAAAAGGCAAATATCTCAATAGGAACTTGAAATATACCTTTTAATAAGAAGAAGCAAAACTAATTATATAGATGCCCTCAACAACTCATTGGAATAAGTAATAAATTTTTATGTACCGACATTTGCCGTAAATGGTGTTAACGCCCAGCTAATTGGCTTTTTCTGACTAAAAAAAAATGACAAGTACCTTAAGGAGACCATAAATTTTATTTATCGTTGGATCGTATTTTGTTTTAGCGATTTCACAACCTATAAATCTTCAAAATTAAGGTAAGGCACACCTAATTCTTAGAAAACGAAATCACTACCAGAACATAAAAACACTGGCATCACCCTATTTATTTTTGTTTTATAAGAAAAACTTCCTGTTTAGAAAAAAACATTAATACACTCACTCTCCTGTAAAATCAGTGCAAACTAAATTATTTGCACTAGTCAATATTTTAAATATCCTCAAAATGTATTTTGGAAGAAAAACAACTGCAGTGGTGTAAACCATCTGTGGTGATCATGTGGACAGGCATGAGTTGACTTACATCATGGCTGGTTTACACATTCAGGGTAGCTGTAAACCTAAGCTAAATTCGTCCAAATTATTGCTGAATATTAATGTTTTATCAGTAACAATAGTTGTTTTTGAAGACATTCTTTTCAAAAATCGTGAGCATTTAATGTTCCCTATGTAAAAAACGAAAAACTTAATACGAATATCCTAGAAACAACAGTGATAAAACAAAGCAAACACTGTCGCGACGCATTGAAAAGAAGCACATGGTGTGGCCAATGAATGTGGAAGGGAAACTTGGTACATGGGATCATGCGCCAGTTCCTTTGATGTGAGACAAAACACCGATAACTCTCGGCAAGTAGTCAATGCAAGCGTCAACTTTACCATCCACATGTTGGCCAAGTGACACTTACTGTATCGTATCGCCAATGTGTCGAACCAGCTTAACCTTCGGTTAGTGGCGTCTCGTGGTCGAAAACAAAACAAGACAAAAATGTGTACAAATAATCCTTTTTTGTGATAAAACTTTGATATTTCTTTGAATTTTTCGAACTTCTCATGATTTTTCTATATTATATTCAATTTCTCTATTGATCTGCAGTTACAATAAACTGTTTGAATGGTTTACTCTTCGGGAAACGGCCAGTATCTACTTATTCATTCCTTTATCTGCGCAACAAGCAACAACTCATCCTCCAATGTCCTTGTAAATAGTAACGATACAAAATTTTAATGTTTTCCTGGTTCACCACCTGTATAGGGTTTGAATAGCTCAAAAAATAAAAAGGAGGAAGCCACTGTTAAAAATGCTCTCATGTATTAGAATGATTTTTTAATTTTCTTGGGCTTTTATGCTTCTAAAATAAAGCATCGAAAATAAATTTGAGTTTGTGTGTTAATTAATTAATAAAATGCATCCTTATATGCTTTAAAAAAATAATCTCCGGCCTGTCAGACCTACGCCACTAATGTACTAGAAATTAGACACTCCACTAAAGGAAGGTTACGTCATCACATATTTTTGGTCATCGTAATTTAAATTAAACTGAAAATATATTAAATTTATAGCCTATCTCGAATAAAAAATATGCTTTTGCTTGTTGACCTTTCCGTTTCTGTATACGATTGCCGAAAGATGTGAGAAAGCAAATGTTTAAAAAAAAACATTTTAACCTACTGTTAGGTATTTTTCGTATGCTACTAAGCTGAACAATATTCTTATGTATTTAAAGCACTGAAATTCGATGAGGCCGTACACGTTGTTGTTTCAGACCATTTAAAAATAAACTAGTTACTGCTATGAAAGAAGCCGGTTTATGTTTTTGTGAACTAGAGAGGATTGTTGCTACTGCTGTTAAGATATTTATGAGATGGTTATGAGACTTATTGACCTGTACAAAGTTTTGGTCATTCTAGAAATATACGAAAATATCCGTCAAGTGCTTAATGATATTGTTTCAGCCACACGTAGGATAGTTACTCTTGTGGTGCACCACAAGGCACGTAGCTTAAAATGGTGCTAAGCCAGAATGAAATAGAATCTGGAATTCAACTCTATTTACTTTAGTGATGAGTTAAGATTTTATTAAGTAGTTATGGTAGACTTAGAAATTTTAGACGTTTTCGGGATGAAAGATAAAATCTTACTTTCCGTTTTAATACCAACGTTAGAGATACATAGAAGTATCACGCAAGTAATTATAGTTTTGCGGAGCAATAAGTGGGAATTAGGTCACTCTTAGTAACCATAGAGGAAGTTTAAATAGGAACCGTTATTTTTCAAATGGTAAGAAGACCCTGCGATTGCGACATTGGAAGGGCTGACGAACTTCTCAGATTTATCGCTGCTAGAACATGTATTGCATAGAATTAATCGAATTATTGAGTGATTGCTCCTGGTAGGAACTTTAAACGAATTTGAGACATGTACATAACGCGCCGGGGATGTTTTGTCAGAAGAATATCTGACGATATGATCGGGGATGTTTTGTCTACCATATCACATAATTTGGACCTCCGTAGATGGTTAATTAAGAAGTATAATAAAAGCTCATCAATTATTTGTTAACCAATGACCTCTTGTTATTTTTTTACACACATCATTATGCCGTACTCATAAAACCTCTGTCTTATGACGAATAACCTCACAACATTTTCCTAATTAATTCCTAATTAATGTTGTTTCGCTTTAGTTAAAATTTAATAGCACCTTCAGATGGTTCACCGCCATTATCGTGGTGAAAGATGAAGTCAATTTAATGTTTCATAATTCTGAAACTTTTGCACCGCATTCATGGCCCAAAATAAAAACATATCCGAATTGTTTAAATAGGCCGAAAATGCAAAAATAAAGAGGATTAGACTGAATCTGCACTGAAAAATGATTCGAACCAAACCTATTTGGCATTAAAATACTTTCATATATATTGATAAATATACCAAAATCCATTTTGAATACTAAACTTTAGATAAGCAGAGCTGCTTCGGAATCCAGTTTTATTATATATGCAAAATAATCTATTAATAATGGAGGTTGATATGCAATATGTATCATAAATATAGGCGTGATACACTAGCCTAAAAGTGTTTAACTAATGATACAATTTGTTAAAATTTTTATTGGCATTTAATTAAAATCGTGACGTCAACTGGTCTGTTGATAATTTTGCCAGTATACTTTATTAAAAATGTTAAAAAAATGGACTATTTTATCAGAAAAAAAAATTGTTTTGAATATTTTGGTTTAACTTGAAGTAATTTCACAATTTGATACTTGGCATTTTACATAATTCCTTTTGTAATCATGTGACAGTAAGCTCAGATTCAATTGGCGTACTGGTGAATGAAAATATAGGTTTGACGAAAACAAAGAAAAAGATGATTTTTGAAGAACAAATTGGCAAAATTATGCAACCAACTTTATATTAGTTCTGAATTATGTAAAAAGCAAAGTATAATCCTTTTCTTTAAATAATTTGAATACATGTACATCTCAATATATTTATAAATGTTTTCCATTTCTATTACTTACTACTAATAAAATCGTAGCAAGCTTGTAGTTATAATGGTTTACGAGTCTTGTTTCATTTCAAAAATGAGTTTATTTGACAAATAGTTTAATACATATAGGGTAATTTTTTACTGCATTCGAACTTTACATTCAAATAAAACAAAAACCAAATTAGACACCTTGAAACTATTTATTTTATGTGAAATAATATTCAAAGGCATTAATATTTGAAAACAATTTCGGACAAATATCCTCAGCGGCTAATTCTGACAAAGCGCATTCTCTCAATCCAATTTCCGATCACTTTTTCAAGCAATTGGAACCTTATATCCGTAATTATTCGAGTTATGGTTGGCTTCCAAGACGTCAATAGTTGCTGGTTTATCGGCATAGACCAATTATTTAACATGACCCCAAAGTAAATATTATATAGCCAATTAACAAGTCCTTTTCTCGCTGACATGTTCCTTCCATAAATCGATTACAGTATTGGCTGTGGAGGCATCCTGTTGACGGATCCACAGCCAACAACATGAAATATGGAGCCGTCCTGTTAAAAACCACATCTTCTCCAGATCAATATTATTTAATTTAATAACCATTCAATTAAATAATCATTCATCGCAGTGTGACGATCCCCCTTAACGAATTGATGTATTTGGATCTTCATCAATACTGCCAGCAAAAGCGGCGATATTTTCTTCGAAACGCACAGTCTTGTTTTTATTTTAGGATCGAGCAATGCGATATGCATTCGGAATTTGTTCATAATTCAGCATAAAATTAAATCGCATAAAATACATCGCATAAAATTCATGAACATGCTCTATGAGTTTGGCGCATAAAAAACTGATTTTGATAATAAATTTAAACAATTAATTAAAAATTTTGACAATAGAGGCGCGTAAACTCAGTTCTTTTGACAAGGACCCTTATTGGAAGTTTGGACACACTAAAAAATCACCCTTTATAATGAAACAAATCCATAACCACTAAGCAATGAATTAAACTTAATCAAAGTTAAAACTGTAATTTTCACATTTGTAGTTGTTTTATAATTTCTGTTATACGGTTTTATAATTTCTATTATATGGTTTTATAATTTATATTATATGGTTTTATAATTTATATTCATAACGAAGGGTACTTTTTGGTTTGTTTACTTAAGGAAGGTTAAGTGAACCTAGGTTCACCACCATCAACCTAGGTTGAAGGTTAAGTGAACCCCACTAAAGGTATGCAAATCAAGGCGAATCTAGACGTAACCATGGTAAATACAATGGTAATTAATAATATGACAATAATTTTTATCGCTAATTTGCTTTTTATCGCTATCTACTTTTTATCGCTAAGTTGGCGCAACAGTCCTCTATACTGACGTGGAGTTTGAACGTCATTTGTCTTTACAGTGCTCAATTTTGTCACTTCATCTCAAGTGTGTTTTGCGATTTTTAGAATGGATAAAAACATAGAACAAAGAATTTGTCTTAAATTTTGCATTGCAAATGGAATTTCGTATGCCCAGTCTCTGAAAATGTTGAAGAAGGGTTACTGTGAATCGACTTTATCAAAAACACGTGCTTATAAGTGGTACGTGAAAGGAAATGTTGACAGAAAATCGTCATTTAAGTTTGAAAAAGATAGTCGCTGATCTTTCTGTGTCTCACAAATCAATTCGTATCATTTTAAGCAATTTTTTTGGCATGAAACTCGTTGCCGCTCGACTAGTGCCGAAAGACCTAAATTTTCTTCAGAAACCCAATCGTGTAAAGGTCGCTGAAGACATGCTAGAACGAGTCAATTTCGACCACAGATTAATAGAACGCATTGTAACTGGTGATAAGATATGGGTATACGAGTTTGACATGCTAACCAGTGAACAAGCTCCAAAATGGCGCCTACCAAATGAGTCCAAATCGAAAAAAACACTTCAAATTCGAGCAAAGTCCTTATATGTTGAATGTTTTCTTTGATTATCGCGCTATTGTGCACTAGGAATTCTTGCCAGAAGGTCAGATGGTAAATAAAGAATATTATCTGAGCATTATGCGGTATTTGAGAGAGCAAATTCGTCGAAAAAGGCCAGATTCGTGGAAAAAAAAACTCTTGGATTTTGCATCACTATAACACACCATCTTACAAGGCTAATAGTGTAAACGAATTCCTGGCCATAAACTCAACAAATACCATCGACCATCGTATTCACCTGATATGGCTCTGACCGACTTCTTCTTCTTCCCAAAACTAAAATTGCCACTTCGAGGCCCCTGTTTTCAGTCGTTAGAAGACATAAAAGAGAATTCGCGGCGAGATCTGAAGTTGATTCCGGAAAATATGTTTAAAAAATGTTTTGACAAATGGATTATTCATTGGCATAAGTGTATTATTTCGGAAGGGGCCTACTTTGAAGGGGATACAATAAATTTGGATAAATATATATATATATATATATATATATATATATATATATATATATATATATATATATATATATATATATATATATATATATAAATATATAAATATATATATATATATATATATATATATATATATATATATATATATATATATATATATATATATATATATATATATGCTTTTTGGTTTACAAGCATTAAAAGACTAATGGAAAATCGCTAGGAAGTTTCTGCATGAGCCAATACAAATTGCAGAATTGAAACAAGGTGTTAAATATTATAATTTTTTTTTTATTGAGTTTTAACCTTACACAGTAATTCACAGTAATTGAAAAAAAATACAAATATTGAATATATATTCACTTCAAATTTCCATTATACAAGCAGCCAGTCATAAAACGATTTGACATTAACATCTTCATTACGCTTGCAAAACGTATTCTAGCTTAGACCAGAGTATCTGTACATATATTGTTAAATTTTATTACCTTCGGCATGGTTTTATTGTTCTATTTACTGACTTGTTATATCTGTTATATGATCAAATTGGAAATCTTTTGAGAACCATTTGTATCTGTTTCATTCATCAATCTTCCTTAGAAAATAAACAACAATTAAAATCCTAGTATTACATTAAAGAAAAAACATATATAATCCAACTCACAAATGCGATGAAAAAGTTACAAAAACAATTTGTAACTTGATCTGGAAAATCGTATTTGTTTATTGGATTCAATATTAGCTCATGGTCACTTTAAAATATAAACTAAATCGTATGCAACATATTATAATGTGCTGTGCAAAAAAAGACGCTTGTTTTTCAAGTAAATTGTGTAAGTGTTTCAAGAGAAAATATTTTATACCAAAAGTATCTATAATAAATGCAATCTTGGTAAGTATACATTGACTATTTAATTAAGGATAATTCTATAGGAAAGCTGATGTCCTATTTGCTAGGCATATCTCCGGAGCCTCTCTCCAAATTTTATATCGTCCTACCAACATTTCTTTTAGCTCGTTTAAAATCTGTAGGAGACAAGCTGAAAGTTACTATATAATAAATATTTTTTCATATAAAATCAAGGAAATTTGACCATCAGCATTTATTGTCGGTTTTGTTAGCCCTGACTGATGACTAATTGTTGGTGGTTAGTCTTGAAATGTTCTATTGAAGATTAATTACTCATAATAAACTAAGGATTGAGCTGTAATTCCTACTTAAAACATAAACCCCCGGTCTGATAAATAAAACACACTTTTCTTTGCAAATTTCGACTTTATTCATCAATATATTCTCCTTGAATAGCATTACAATCATTCCAATGCTTTTCTAGCATTTCTACACCTTTTTGATAGAACGATTTCTCTTTGCCTTCAAATATCCTTCAGTTTAGGCAATTATCTCTTTATTGGAGCGATTTTTTTTCCAATGAGTACCTTTTGATGTTTAAGAACAGAAACTAGTTGCTAGGGGGCATATCTGAAGAATACGGTGGATGAGGAAACAATTTGAAGTGCAATCCTTTTTGCCTTTTTGCGATCTCGTCCTTCAAACGCTATGTAATATTCGCTATTGATGGTTTTTACCTTTCTCGAGATAATCGGTGAACAATATCCCATGCGCATCCCAAAATACAGAGGCCATAAACTTGGCTGCCGATGGTTGTGTTTTTGGTAGTTTTGGACGGCTTTCACCGGTTGCTATCCATTCAGCTAACTGCCGATTTGACTCCGGAGTGTAGTATGGATCCATGCTTTATTCATTGCCACATACCGCATGAAAACATCCATTTTATTTCACTTAAACAGCGTCAAACATTGGTCAGAATCATCAATATGTTATGTAAACATATCATATGTTATGTAAACATATCATATGTTATGTAAACATATCATATGTTATGTAAACGCCGTACCGAATTCGATAACAATTTACGCATTCCAAATTATTCATGCAAAATGGTGTAAGACTTCGTATTCGAGATGTACAATTTTCGATGGCTCGACCGTATAAATCGGTCTCTATATCCTCAGGCATTGGTTATATTGAATTTTAAGGTATGAATAGTTTGCGGATTATTCGCATAGACCCGTGATTTAACGTTGCCCCACAAAAAAAAAGTCTAATGGCGTTAAATCACACGGTCTCGATGGCCAGTTGAAGTCGCTGAAACGCAAGATAACCATACCATCGAATTTGTCGTGCAAAACATCCATTATTGCATAGCTATGTGGCACCTAGCGCCGTCTTGTTGGAACCACCATGTCGTTGAGATTCACATGTTCCAATTTATGTCACAAAAAATTGGCTATCATCGATCTGTACTTCTCGATGGTAACAGTTATGGCGGCGCCAGCTTCATTTTAGAATAAGTATGAGCCAATGACCCCGCCGGATCAAAATCCACACCAAACAGTGACTTTTTCTGGAACCAATTAATGGGACTCATGTGGATTGTTATCTCCCCAAATGCGACAATTTTGCTTGTTGACATAGCCATTCATCCAAAAATGGGCCTCGTCGCCGAAGACAATTTTCAGTCCACTTCAGAAATCAGGGTCCACTTCCAACTACTTCAGAGCCCAGTCAGCGAATGATCGACGCTCCCTATGATCTTTTACCTTCAGTCCCTGGGTCAATTGAATTTTGTACAGGTGTACACCGCAATTCCGAGGTGCGTTCTACGAAGTTGAGGTCTGCGAACACCGCAATTATTTCGTAATTTTCCATACTGATGTGCCCAAGAATTTTTAATATTACTTCCAAATTTGATAATTGCAGCTTCACCAACATGACCGCTATACACTGTCAAACTTCGAGCGCCCCTATTGAAAAACCTGTATTAAATTATGTCGTCGGTACATGGCAATGTTTTAATTTTTGAAAACAATTCATTAGTTATGGGTACCCGTGAAAATATTGATATATTATTTATTTAATTATAATTGGGCATGTACGATTTGGAGTTGGGGAATGTACGAAATTAGAAGAGTCTCAGTTTAGCGAATAAATCCGGAACAATATTCGCTAATCGATGTGATACTACGACAGCATCTTGTCCTTAGTTTTTCGGAATCATGTCTAACCTGCCTTATTGCAGTTTTCGTTCGCTGTTGCGTTGTAAAGTCTTTTATTGGCTAAAAACAATCCATCGGTCAATTCTTGAAGTTTATTGTCTAGCAAACTAAATGATATAACATTTTTGTTTGTTTTATGTTTTGAGATTTTTTCATATGCTACTCTACCCAAGCAGTTTTCTAGTGGTGCTAAACTGCCCTGACTTCCTGCACTACATCATTTAACAGATAATTATCAAAATTTGAATAGCGCCGAGCTATTGGTATGAAAACAGCCGATTTAAGTATTTGTGAAATAGCGAGACGATAGAAATGACTCTTTTTACTGTTATGAATGCTGATTAAGATGGTTTGAAGAATAGAGTTATGCACAGCTATGATGTTCTAGTCGTTTTAGAAATATTCAATAACTTCTTGCTATATGAAATCTACATAACAATATACAGTAATTGCAAAATGTTTTTGTTACAGCTGTAGGTAATATTATTTGTTACCAGTAAATATTAGTCGATATATATTAGCGATGAGAGTTTATGATCCTTAGGTATTTCGACTTACAGCGCGCGGCAAATTGCATAGTGCCACAATAATAGTCCCGATCTAAAATTCACTGAGACCTGGAATCGAACTTTAGTATGTAATTGAATATTTCAGCAATCTTCCGGCCGTATCTATAAGCTCGCTCAAATATCATCTTTCAGCAAGATAACACCAGATCGCATAAAATTCGTCAAATATTGCAGAATTTTGAAAAACTCTACAATATCTACACTCGACTGGCCAGCGAGATCCCTAGATTTATAGCTAAAGGAAGATATATGGGATGACATTTGCCGGATTATTGAAACATTGCATTGGCCTCTAGTAATTTTAAAATAACTTTCAAAAATCATACAATCCGCCTGAGATACGTTACAAAAATAAGGATTAGATCTTTTAATTGGGTTCATGCCGAGCAAAATTGCAAACTGTTGTAGTAGGCTAATTGAAAAGTTCGCAGAGCGACACATATAGAGCAATAAAAGAACTATATAATCTACAATATTTGAAATTTCATTCTTCATACGAACATATGTGAGGTTTCAAGTCAATCTGTCAATTAATTGGTATAATAAACACAGCAGCTTAAACTAAACGTATCAATGTTATTTTTTAAAATGAAAAATATTGAAAATCGTGGGGTGATTAAATTATTTGTAAAAAATGTTGCAAGGTAATTGAAATTCATAATGAAATGGTAAATTAATTAAGGGAGTCTGCTCCTTCGAAAAGAAACAACGTGGCGTACAAGCCTAGATGGTGATCCTCGTTCTGGAGGCCCAACAAGTGTAACTATTGAACAAATAATTAATTCTATACATGATATGATTATGGATGACAGACAATTGACTTTGAGTGAAATAACCATAGCACATCTCAACAGAATGAGTATTTCATATTTTGAAAAAGGAATTGGGAATGCTATGTGCAAGATGGGTGCCGCATATGTTAAATTATGATCAAAAACGACTTCGAGTAAACCTTTTTTGAAAGAATAAAATAGATTTTAAACGTAGTTTTGAAACTATGGATAAGACTTCGGTTTACCACTATGATCCTGAACTGCGACAACAAACCGTAGAGTGCAGTTTATTTTGCCCCGAGAAAAGGTATTTTTTAATTGACTACCTTCAAACCAGTACAAAAATAACAGGACAGTATTACTCAAACCTTTTGAATCAATTGGATGAAAAAATTCGTGAGAAAAGACCTGGTTTAGCGAAGATTTTTTTTTTATTCATCAAGACAATGCACCGGCTCATAGAGGTGTTCTTGTAATGACTAAATTGAAGGAGTTACACTATGAATTGTAACATCCACCATATTCACCAGATCTGACCCCCTCTGACTTTCATCTGTTTCCAATCTTCAAAAAATTCCTACTTAGTAAGCGTTTTTCATCAAATGAAGAAGTTATAGTAGTCGTACATGAGTATTTTGAAGGACTTCCAGAACATCATTTCAGAGATGGAATAAATGAATTGGAGAACCACTGGAAAAATGTATGAGCTTAGGGGAGAATATACGGAAGAATAAAATCATTTTTTCAACTATACACTTGTTTTGTCATTTCTGCCCCGCGAACTTTTCAATTAGCATAGTAAAAAGTATTATTTCAACACTCATGATTTACGGAAAAATTATAAAATGAATTCAATACAATATAAAAGGCGGTCTAATAAGGGCATCAGAAATCTAAAATGAGGCATGATGATAACTACAAGTGATAATCTTGACTTTACCTGCACATCCGGATACGTTCGGTATTATTTATTTTATCTTGACGAACAAATAGTACCATTATATTTTGAAAATAATGTCGTTCAAATGTTCTCGTTCACACAGCTCGTGTGGTGGTATATTTTCAATGGGGGCCTGAATGTTTCGATAAGGTTAAGAATTGTTCGCGTTTTATTTCTGTAAACCAGAAATTTAACACAATCTCACAAAAAAAAATCCTATTGCGCGAGATCGCATAACCTTGGTAGCCATTTGACATTATTTCGTTAAATAACGAATATAGGAAACTTTTCTTTCTTCAATAAATCGATTTTCTGACAAGATATGTAACAAGTCGCACCATCAATTAAAAAAAAACATTGTTTATATCCACATTTATCAGTTACCTTTAACAGTAATACGATTTACACCATCGCCTTCAAAAATATAAGGTCCTATCCCTCCTTCGGTCCCAAAATTGCAGCAAATAGTAACTTTCTAATTATAAAGAGGTAACTCATAAACAATTGAGGATTTTCAAAGGCCAAACCCCTGCAGTTATGTTTGTTCACAAAGAAATGATTATTTTTCCCCAAAACTGGGTTTTTAGAATAAACTCTATTACCCGAAGCCAAGGGAGACATTGAGAACGACTTTAGTTTCGAAATATACTTCCATTACTTATTCTTCAAGATAAAACAAAAATTACTAGATTATCACTCTTATTGGATAATCCTTTATTTGTCAGTTTTCGTTCTTATTTACTGTTTTCAATTTACCTGGAGTATATATATATATATATATATATATATATATATATATATATATATATATATATATATATATATATATATATATATATACTCTAAAGCTCTGGAAAGCTCTGGAGGGATTAGGAAATGCCGAAAGGTCTTAATCCCGATGAAAGAAAAATCCGAACCTACACCTCCGTGCGGTGGAGAGCGGGAAACACCTTAGGGTGGCAAACGTAGGTAGGGACCGAGTAACTGTCGGTATAAACAGTTCACTCTTGCTAAGAGAGGAAGAGCTAGCAAGAGCTGGGGCACCCACTTGCCCCTAGGGCGAGAAATCGTCCTTAAAGGCGGAGGAACCAGAAATTGGTCAACGGCAGGAGGCTGGAGTGGCAACGGGAAACCGCTACAGTAAAGATCTACGGATATCCCTAGTAAATCTACCATGGAATGGCTAATCTCAAGATGAAATGTTCCGGAGTAAGAAGTCCTCCGATCGGATCTCCGGGGAGGACGGTTTTGAGAGTTACCAATAAAGACATAAACAGGGAAACAACTAACTTATTCAGAACACAACTTAGAATAGGAACCTGGAATGTGCAAAGTATGTATCAAGCAGGGAAAACTCACAATAGCATACAGGAAATCGAAAGGCTACATATAGACATTCTGACATGCACTGAGGCAAGATGGCCAGGAACAGGGCAATGTCAAGTGGGAGACTATAATATATATTATGCGGGCGAAGATGGTACACACCATCGAAACGGTACAGCGATAATAACGCATAACCGAATAGCAAATACACTGCTAGGATATTTACCCATCTCAGACAGAGTGGCAATAATGAAGATCAGAGCCGTACCATACAATCTGAACATAATAGCCGCATACGCACCAACAACTCAAAGTACAGAGGAAGAAAATGAGCTTTTCTATGAACACCTCAAGAAGGCACTCCAGAATACAAAAAACAAAGAAGTCACCATTGTAATGGGTGACTTCAACGCAAAAATAGGACAAGGAGCGGACGGCGATGTGATTGGTAAATTTGGTCTGGGTCACCGAAATGAAAGAGGAGAAAGACTGGCTCAGTTCTGTAAAGAAAATAGATTGTCGGTCATGAACACATACTTCCAACTACCCTCCCGAAGGCTGTATACATGGCAAGCTCCAGGTGAAAGGAATATTAGAAACCAAATTGACTTCATAATGGTCAACAAAAGATTCCAAAACTCGATAACATCCGCAAAAACGTACCCAGGAGCTGACATCGCCTCGGATCATAATATACTACTAGCAAGGGTCAAACTGAGACTCAAGATAGCGACCAATCAACCACAGAGACCCAGGCGCCCAGACATGAATCTATTGAAAGATACAACAATTATCGAAAGGGTGAAACAAGAAATAAACAACAACTTAGCTACACTTCAAGTATGTCCAGCCGAAACAATAAACAACAAATGGGAAAGCATAAAAAGTATAATAACAACAACAATAAACAACAATTTAAAGTCTCAGAACAACAGAACAAGGAACAAAAAATGGATGAATAGCGAAATCTTGGAGCTAATGGCAGAGAGACGGAAACTAAAAAACAGAGATGAACTGGAATACAAAAAACTGAATATAACGATCAAGGAAAGAATAAAAGAAGCAAAGTCAGAGTACCTGCATGAACAATGCACCGAGATAGAAAACTTAGGCGCAAAGCATGATACACTGAACATGCACAAGAAAATCAAAGAAGCAGCTGGCGTATTCAAAAGTAATGGGAGAACGCTACTTGCAGACAAGCAAGGCAACATAGTCTGGGATCCCACAACTCGTTTAAAAACATGGGAAACCTATATAGAAACACTTTTTGAGGACACAAGTAGAGGGGATATAGCAACGAACAACGACATAACTGGGCCTTATATCCCTCGAGAAGAAGTGATCACAGCCATAAAGCGACTAAAGAATGGAAAGTCCCCTGGTCCGGATAACACCTATATAGAAGTTATAAAACTTATAGACGAAGAACATCTAGACACAATAATACAACTGTTTAACCAAATATATGATTCTGGATCAATCCCAGAGGAATGGTTAACCTCGACGTTTATACCTATTCCTAAGAGTACACGGGCAAAAAAATGTGACGAACATCGCTTAATCAGTATAATGAGCCATTTCCTAAAGATCTTTCTGAAAATAATACATGAAAGGGTATATAGGAAAATTGAGGAACACATGGGAAACACTCAATTCGGCTTCAGGAGCGGTTTTGGTACAAGAGAAGCCTTGTTCAGTATACAGGTACTCATACAAAGAGCAAGAGATGTGAACACGGACGTATACGCATGTTTTATTGACTTTTTCGAAAGCATTCGATAAGGTCAAACACGATAAACTGTTAAGTATCCTAGAAAGAATCGGAATAGATGGACCTGAAAGGCGTATAATAGCCAACTTGTACTGGCGCCAAAATGCAACGATCAGAACAGGAAACCTAACTTCGTCTCAAATAAACATCCAAAAAGGAGTTAGACAGGGGTGCATTCTGTCACCCATGCTGTTTATCATATATTCAGAGGAACTGTTCAAGGAGGCACTCGAGGGAACAGACGAGGGACTAATTGTTAACGGAGTAAACATCAATAACATCCGCTACGCCGATGATTCTACACTACTAGCAAAGACTGCAGAAGAACTGCAAATACTAATCAATAGAATAGCAGAAAAGAGCAAAGAATACGGTCTAAGTCTCAATATAGAGAAAACAAAAGTTATGATTATCAGCAAACAGAACATAATCGCTGATTTCTACTTGCATGACAGGAAACTAGAGCAGGTACAAAACATTACATATCTGGGATGCAACCTGAACGCAGATTGGGACCACGCTAGAGAAATAAAAATCAGAATTGAAAAAGCACGAAATGTATTTAACAGAATGAGAGGTGTATTATGCAATCTAAAACTAAACATCAGACTACGAATTAGGACTCTCCGATGCTATGTTTTCTCAATATTATACTATGGAGTGGAGGCATGGACCTTGACAGAGAACACTGTAAAACGCCTTGAAGCATTTGAATTCTGGTGCTACCGCCGCATACTTCGAATCTCCTGGACACACCACGTTACCAATGAAAAGGTTCTGGAGCGGCTGAACAAGAGAAGAGAAGTAATTGTCACCGTAAAAAAACGAAAAGCATCTTATTTTGGACATGTCATGAGAAGAGGAAAATACTCTTTACTACAAGTTATACTACAAGGAAAAGTAGAGGGAATGAGAGGACCTGGTCGAAGAAGGATATCATGGCTGAAGAACTTGAGGCAATGGACAGGAATGACATCAACCGAACTATTTAGATCAGCGGCCAACAGGATTAGATGGGCCATGGTAATTGCCAACGTCCAATGAGGATATGGTACCCCCAAGAAGAAGATATATATATATATATATATATATATATATATATATATATATATATATATATATATATATATATATATATATCTGCATAGAGTCACTCATAGTTAATAGGAAAAAAATATAATAATTATATCCACTTATTTGTAATAAAACTAATTTACGAAAACCAGAAACGGGAAAATAAATAACCAAACTATTTTTTCAAATTACCTTCGATCTTATTTAATGATCCTGAACTCGAAAAATTAAATCGGTTATGTCCAATCAAAATATCCTTCAATAAATCTCGACAAACTTTAATGCGATCTTAATTTAATTGAATAACAGTTAGAAATGTTTACCTCTTCGATTTTAATCGTCTCTTAACTCGATTAGAACGAATTTATTTCCAGTGTGTAGGTGTGTGGATGTGCAGTTAAAGTCAGTCGACATCACAAACGTTGATGTATGTGAATTTCAGTGTTTGGTAGGAGATTCTGCATTTGTAAATATGTATCGTAGTAAATTATAAGCCGCCGAGGTTACAATGTTTGAGAATAAATAGCAATAAAACTTTCTGGCATATGGTGCAGTAACAAATTATATACAAGTTAATCAAAGAAAAAAAAATTAAGTAAGTCTGACAATTTCTAGATTTTTTTCAAATATTTTAACTGTAAATTTAATATTGTAATAGTACAACCTTCTAGCATATGGTGCAGTAACAAATTATATACAAGGACAATCAAAGAAAAAACATTATTTTTATGACAATTTCTAGATTTTTTTCCCAATATTCAACTTAAAGTTTTAATACGTTCATTAGGTAGAGACATAAGTTTTACATTTTTTAAAATATACGAAATATGTTCACGTTTCATTTATTTAACATAAAATAACATATATGGGACGTTTCAGGCAATTATATTTTTTAACATAATTTTCCAATAAGTGTAACAGAATTTTAAAATGAGCTACAATGTTAACTGGAAGTAATAATCAGGTAATTTTAATTTATCTTGAAGAACAATTAATGGCTGCGTTTGGTATTCACACACATGGCTTAGTACATTTTCAACAGTGGCCTGAATGTTTCGTTTAATGTCAAGAATTTGTTGAGGTTTATTTTTGCAAATCTGAGATTTAAAATAACCCCACAAAAAATAACTTTTCTGATAAATAACATTTCTGAAATAACGCACCGAGT
>JARFXV010001157.1:0-248816 GCA_031761425.1 Cosmopolites sordidus
CGTGGGCCAAATATGTGACTAATAAGTTAAACTAAACGAAGGGTAATTTTATTACCCTTTTAATGTTTAAAATATTTTTTTTTTGTTTCATATTTCCCTTAGCGTCCCCATTTTACCCACTTTACCCTACTTTTAAATTCAGTTTACGTCACTTGGAAGGATTGAAGATAAATATTTGTCATATTAAGTACCGCCGAATATCCGTTCCCACGAAAAGGCCTGTACATTCCATAGTCAGTCCTAGTCCAGTATATTTAAACACCATATTTTTATTTTAGAAAACGCACTACTTTATATAGTTAACACCTTGTTTAACTATTTCGAAGATTGTTAACTTGTAACTAACTTTTCCAAACTTGTTAATCAATTAAGTTTGGAACAATTTTTCCACGTGATTGAACGACTGGAGTCGTTGGATTGATTAATTCGGACGATAAGGATACCATGCATGAATTAGGACCGATCGGATCATGGCTTTGTGCAAGATGATTTGATTACGGGTTGAGAGCCTGCTTCTACCATTAATTAGAGCGTACAAGGTACGGAGCATGCATGCTTTCCCGATTGCCTTGCCTAGGTGGGGCTTCCAGGTCAAGGCCCAGATAGTGTGCCGTCTTTACCCACTTGAATGGGACTCCGTAAATTCGGATAGTCTGATCTAGTATGGGTTATCGTCTGATAAAGACGATTGCTTGGGCTTAGCACGATTGGTCGCCAGTCTCCAGGCAAGAAACCAATTCTCCAATTCCGCTTTAAGCGTCTGTCTCTGGAGCCTGGACATTAAAGTCCTAGGCTCACGTGAGCATACATAGTATGCCGTGTCATCGGCATAAAATGGCGTTTCCATCAGCGGAATTTTCGGGAAGTCTGCCATATAGGCGTGGAAAAAAGTTGGTGCTGAGGGAAAACCTTGTGGGACGGCGACTTCTATGTGCTTGACGCTAGATAGTGTGCCATCGACGATCACTTGAAAAGTGCTTCCGGTCAGAAACGAAGCAATAAGGTTAACTAGATCAAAGGGAATTCCCAATCTAAGCCTCTTGACAATGAGTCAGGTGTGCCAGACACCGTCAAAAGCTTGGGTTATGTCCAGAAAGGCTGCACCGGCATGAAACTTTCTTGCGAACGTGCGCCTGATATGCGTTGCCAACCTCACCATGTGATGCACAGCGGCGTGGCCTTTGCGGAAGCCAAACTGCTCGTTGGGAAGAGTGTTATTCTCGGTTAAGACGTGGTTCAGGACGCACTAAGCAGACTTATCAGGAGCAGACTAAGCAGATCGATAGCTGCGGGGTTCATTGGTACTTTTTCCGTTTTTGGGATTTTCCTTCCATGATGTTGGGCAGTACTGAAGTGTGAAAATCGCATTAACGATATTTGTCAGTTACGCTATCTGTTTGTTAGGAAATCTTTTCAAGACCAGGAGCTTTTCTTACTATAAGGCCTCGCATGATTTCGTGAATCATTTTCCGAGAGACTATTTGGCTGAGAGAGGGCATGAGAGGGTGCCGAATTCCTCTCTTGACGAGAATCATCAGTCCATCCCACGCCCCGTCGAGTTTGTCATCCCTACAACAGAAAAAAAATCATCATACCAAATAGTTTGTTTGGCTTGAGAAATATTTCCTGGATCAGAGCCACGTCGACGGAGTGATCATGCAGAAACGCCATAAGTTCGAGTTTCTTACCCTTCAGGGAGTTGTTACCACGTTGAGTGAGGTTTTGTTACTTATTGTAGGTCTGGAATTGGGCTAGAGCAGCGTGGACCTGCTGCTGGACCACAGCAACCATCTGCTGCATGAGTGACCCTACTACGGCCGCAATGTTCGGGGGTTGGACCACCGTTGGTTGTGAAGTAACAGTTTTGGGGGCAGTTGGCGCTGAAGAGGCCCAGTTATCATTGTTCTGTTTATTTTTGGCATTGGTTTATTTTACGCGTTTAGCTTGTGAGGCTCTGGATTTTTTGCACTCACGGGATACGTTATTATCGGCACATCTAATGCGTTTGGGAGGTGCCCGACATTTTTTTGGTTGTATGGCCGAAAACTTGCCAGTTGAAGCACTGCGAAGTTTCGCAATTTGATTTGATGGCTTCAATTTTCATCCTTTGATGGATCAAATACTTGGTGTTCGTCGCGAAGTAAAGTGACGTAAACCAAAGCGAGAGGCACTCCTTTCTTAGATTTCTAACGCTGGACTTTCGTTAGGTGGAATCCTAAATCCACTAAATCATCGCTCATGTCCTTTTCAGATACGGTTTCAGCAATGTTATATATAACAGCAGCTTTAGTACAGAAGGAGTTATATGACATCTTGTCCTATTCAAGGTAGGCCGTAAGTAGTCTGTAGTCATCAGCCGTTTTAGGCTGAATATTTACAGCTTCAGACCTGTTCGAGGCTTTATCGATGTTTATTTTCTTGTTTTCGATGACGGATTTTCATGAAATCCGCCTTGTTTAGTTTCGTTTCCTCTTTTTGGGTTTTTCTACCATCACACCGCGTGGACCTGCCTCTCCGGCGATCTTTTTTCGCGGCGTTTGTTCGATTTGCTTTTCCTCATCTGAGGATTTTCTGTGCCCCCTGAAACGGTGTCTTCTATTGGGTAACTGGAATTCTTCTTCAGACTCGGATATTGCGTGACCGATGGAAATTATTTCTCCTTCGCTGACATCTTCATATGCCATCTTTACCGTCTCTTGGAGCGGTTTTTCTGATTTATTTTCATCCGTTGCTGGTATGTTGCTGCTGGCGGTGCATTTCCCTAACGCATTATAATTTTTATTTTCGTGGTCACCATTGGTGCGGGCGGTCTCCGTACCCGCTTCCAACATGGTGATTTGCTGATTTAAGGTCATGATTTGGTTTCTTAGCTCCATTATCAGCCCTTTTAATTCCTAAATAGTCTCATCCAGAACCATGGTTATCCAGCTCAGCCGCAAACCGGCAATTATCTCGTCCGCCCGACAACTGTGCTGCCATTTATGGCACCAATATCAGGCTGATAGGTATTAAAATGTTTAAACAAAATATCTAAATAAACACTAGCAATGGTTAAATAGAAACAAAAGGACCTGAGTGGTAATTAAGCGATTAATTAGGCCCAAAGACTAATCGAACACTTACCGGCCAGGATCGTCGAGGTTTTCTGCAAATTTAGAGTTTTGGTTCCCCTGCAAATCAGGAAAAACCAACACAATTCACAGCACTCGTTCGCATTGAAGCGAATAAACCGCAAACAAACTAAATAAATTGGCTATTTTTGAAGAAAATGGCCAAATTCTAATCGAACGTTACAATGCCGTCACCGAAGTGACGCCATTAATCTACTAGGATAGTTGACTAACCGGAGTGCATGGAAACACGTCCACTCTCTACAGATGTCTAGATTAGAACGGCAAGTAATGTAAGATTAGATGGCGCTGTTATACATGGTAGCTTGACCCGCGACAACCAATCAACCACGATATTATCTTCGACCAATAGAATGCACTAATCTATTTGGGTTACAACAGGGAAAAAATCCCTAATGATTTTATATCTATTTTTGACCGAGATTTTAGGTTGTTTTTGTGGTTTTTGATTATTTGTTAGGTTTTCCGGGCAGTATTAACAAATTTAATCACGCATTAAAATATTTTTATCATATTTTCATATTCTATTTTAATATAAGTAACACATAAATGTACAAGGACCGGTAATTAATCAAATTTTTAGGTGTTTTATTTATGTTTAAGGTTTTGTGTTCTTATATTTTAGTGTTATATTTTTAGGTTATCTATATATAAATATATTCTGTTATTCGGATAATACGTCTGTGATTATCTAGCAATAGCGCGTTATAAATTCGGTGATAACATTTACAAGCCTTCAGAGGATTTACGAAATTTGTTCAGTACAAGCAAATAATCTAATTATCCAGTATAATCTAGCTGATTACAATGGTCAAGAGAAAAACCCGTGTTGGAGATATACGCAGGTATCTTTTAAGGGGCCCATATCGATTTGGAAGAAGATGCCGCAATGTGTATGAAATTCTAACTAAGGCAGGAAAAAAGACTGAGGAATTGAAAATCACTGAACAAAGCGAACGCATTGGGCCAGTGGGGACCTCACAACCTGTAAGTACCTTTAAATTTCAAATAAACAAACTAAGATTTATATCTAAATTTTATTTATATTTTAATTTCATATATATCTTTATATTTATATTTTATTATCCAAATATCTTATGGTTTTTATAGAAGTAAATTCTAATTCTAAACTTCTAAGTATTTTCCAATATGACAACTTAGATAATTACAATAGGATTGTGTGATATTATTTAATAACATACCTATAATTTTCTTATTCTATCTCTGAAAGATAAGGTCTCTGAAAAAGACAAGATATCAAAAGCAGGAGATCCTAAAAAGAAATATTTTAGTTTACATCAAACAAAAGTTGGCGTCATACTCAAAAGTCTATTGGACTGTGGAATTAGGAAGTTTACCTAAATGATCTATCTTATTTTTGTTTATATTGGAGTATGCAGTAAAACCATTATTGAGCTGATTTACATTTCTGATTTGTCAGTGTGGTATGAAGGTTCCAATTTACACCAGGGTGAAACACAAATACCTGAAATTGCCTTGTTAGGATATTCTTTGTATATTCAGTGTTTTAGGATTGGTCAATCTTGTGTTGTTTAAAAATGAAAAGCTAGTTGTACAGATGTTGGAAAATATAATGTTGAGTGTAGTTGGTAGATGAGTAGTACGTGCCATTATTCCTTTCTTTACTTTGACGATTCGGTGAACAAATTTTTCTTAGTGGACAAATTGGCAAATAGGGAGAATATTATAAATATCAAAATGTGTTCGTCAAGTCCAACTTTATTAAAATGTGTAAAAAGACAGATGAAGTAATAGAGAGAAATAATTGACAGTTTTAACTTTTACTTGATGAAAATCCATTATATCCATTATAAGTTACTTTAAAATAAAAATACGGTTTTATTCTATAGTAATAGAGAGAAATGTCTGATTTGTTATTATTATAATCAAGAACCCTTGAACCATGCAGGGTGTGGAGCATTTTTATTTCGGCTTTAAATAAATTTCCTTGCCATTTATTTTCCACGCATATACACTTCGTCCTCTTTTGTCTCTTGCTACTACGGCCGCTTATTTCCAGCATTTGTCTCTCTCCTGTAGTAAGTTGCTAATCGCTTTGTTCCATGTCTGTTTTGCTCTTCCTCTTTTTCTTTTTTTTTAATTTTTGACCTCATACGCTTGTTTTGCCTGTACGTTGTGAGACATCCTTTGTATTTGTCTCCACCAACTGAGTTGACGTTTTTCGATAAATTTAGTGACTGGCTGCACTCCCTGTTTCTTTGTGATTTGTGTGTTTCTCATGCGGTCTTTTCTTTTTTACTCTAATTACACATCTTAGGTATTTCATTTTACTCTGTTATCTATCTGAGATATCCGTATATCATGTTAAAAATCTGTATTTTTAGTTTATCGTGTAGTCAAGTTTTATTGCTTTATCAATCCTCTCGTTTAGTTCGACTTTTTGTATTTCTGTATCTTCCAAGGTTAATTCCCAGATATCTAAATTCCTTTACTCGTTCTAATGTAGTTTTGTCTATTTCAGTTTTGGTGTTAGTATTCTGGTTTCCCATTGTTAGTATTTTCGTTTTATTGATGTTTATTTTCATACCTTCTTCCTTGAATTCCTTTCAGAAGTTTAAGTTTTCTTGTTGTTTTTTTTTTTCACTTCTTGCTATTACTACTACATCGTCATAAAAAAACCCGTGAGCTATCCCTACTCTCTTTAAATTCCTATATTATTTATTTTCTTTCGCATTTCTTTATTATATAGTTCATGTGCATATTAAGTAATTTTGGGCTTAGTCCGTCTCCATACTTAACCCCTCTCAGTTTTGAACCCCTTTGATTTCACGTTATTTTTATTATATAATTAGTGTTAGTTCTACATAAATCTTGGATAATTCTTAATATTTTGCAGTGCACTTCATTTTCTTTCAGACCTCTCCAAACTTTCGTTTTGGGCACTGTGTCAAATGGTTTCTCTAGGTCTACGAATACCAGACACCGATTTTTATTTTACATCTGCGGCATTTGCGTCAAAAAATAGTAACAAAATGAAAAAATATTGTTTTGCTTATCAGGAAAGAGAATTTCGCCCGACTCTCTACTTGAACTTTCAGTAAAGGGAATAATATTGCATTTTTTCGCCTGTAAATTAGCTATTTTTTTTGAATTTTGCGCCATCCTCCCGCCAAAACGATTCAATAAGCAGATATGAATTAAGCAGCCAGAATGGTCCAGAAACTAGTTCATCCGAGAAAGCACTTGAATTAGTTAAAAAGGCCCAATCGGCAAATAAATCCTGTGGCATCTGTTTAGATGTAATTTTGGAAAAAAGCGATGTTAAAGAAAAGTTATTTGGAATTTTATACAATTGTAATCGTTGCTATTGTTTCGCCTGTATAAAGAAATGCCGACGAAGCAGATATTTTTGTGGAACCAAGACGTGTCCAGCATGTAAAGTGTCTCCCGGTATGTATTATGGTTATTATTTTATGTTATCGTTTATATCACAAAGTGTTGTTATTTTTGTTTACGTTATCGTTTTTAAACAATTTTGCCGAATTCTTAGAACTGTTGCTGTATATTTTTAGTCATGCCTTATGATGTTAATATAGTTAGCGAAATGTTTCTCGAAGTGCTTGGTGTTGTAAGAAATCTTGAGATACATTTTTATCTACAACTTCTTATACGATATGAGTTTGGAAGACATATTACTGATCAATTTGAAGCCAAAATTAAAATTAATTTTAATTCAAATTAAATAATGTATATTACGGTAGAGCGGGACTAGTTGTGCAACATTTCGCCTGATCTCCCATAACTTCAAGAATATGCATCGGATTTAATTGATTCTTACTCTATCAGGTTCGTTGTTTACTCTTCTCCAAAACGCCTAGCGTTGTAAAAACGATCCGAGTACAAGTTTTAAAGTTATTGTCGGAAATACGAGAGCGCTACAAGTTGCCCAGCGTGCCCCACTAGTGGGGCTAGTTGAGTATGGGTATGGGGCTAGTTGAGCAATGGCTAAAATGAACTTGATGACTGTATAGAATGATCTGAATACAAAATAATTGTAATCAACAAGCAAATATTTATTTATTATGATTATTACAAACTCATATTGTTATTATATCTCTTGAAAAATAAAAATAAAATCAAACAAAATTCAATCTTTCCAATCTTTGAATTACTATTTCATTTTTTATATTTTAAATTTTATATTTAAGAATAATTATAACCCAAATGAATATTAAATTAAAGTAGTAACTAATTATGAGATCAAGTATATTGCTAGATTATAAATAATCCCATATTATTAATCGCCTTTGTTTCTATGACAATTAATAAAAACATAATCCTTTAAAGTCATCCTGTTAATATTAAATGGTTTAGCTGCAGCATTTACACTCATTTCTTCCTCCTCTGCAGCTTTTGCTGCATCACTCAATTGTTAAGTAGTAGCTAAGCCTTTTGACGTTTTTCTTTTACGCATCCTAAAATGTAATAATTATCATTAATACAATTATCAATATAAGTAATTTTAATTAGTAAACTTAAAAAATTAATTAATGGTTATTAATTTATTGAAGAAAAAATTGATTTTCTACAATGAACATCTAGTGGGGCTAGTTGAGCAAGCATTGAACGCGTATTGCTCAACTAGCCCTAATTGAGGCAACAAAATAAAGATTAGGTTATAAGAAAATCATAAGAGTTAAAATAAATAACCATCTATAATCGAAAGAACAATAATTAAGTAATCTTTAAATACTTACGTGGTTCTTGTCCAGTGTTTTTATACGAGTATAGTAGAAAAATGATGACCTGTAATATTTTTTTTACCACGAAAAAAAAAACAAAGCGTTCTCTTATTTTATCGGAGCACCGGACAGCAATTCTCAACAGTCTCGCTATGTATTTCCCCCCTATAACCTCTTCTTTTCGACATTTACACTTTTGTTGTAGGTTGCTTAGTTTTCGAGATATTTCAATTGAACAACTTGCCCTATGATCAACTAGCCCCGCTCTACCCAACTGAATTTCTGTATTATCTGTACTATTTCATGCACATTATGCTTATGTCTTTGAAATTTCTATTTGAATTAACATATCAATTCCACAATTATAGATACTAATTTCCTCCATTCATATCTCTAGTGGTTGTAGTGATGTCTGTGATTGTCAAGTGGAACGACAAAGTTCATAGGAGAGTTCATAGTTCAACAGTTCATAGTTCGTAGTTCAAAGTTCATAGTCTTTGATCATCTGTAGATGGTTTAGAAATGTTATCATATAACCGAGAACAGACGCTAACCAGTGTATCGACATATACAGTGCGTCGAAAAAAAAAACCGGAATTTTTAAAATAAAAAAAACAATTAGTTTTTTTTGACAAAATTAAAACGTTCCTTTCATGGTCAGTTTGAGGATGTTGAAGTACACAAACTTATTTTTTCGCCAAAAAATCTCCAACAGCGACGATCCCGTGAGATGGTGCATTATTGCGTAACAAAAACCAACTACCCCGAGCTCAATCACGTCTTGGTCGTATTTAATTCCTCCACTATCCATCTCACCTTCGAATTCACATAGTAAGCGATCATTTCACGCACTTTTTCCAACCAACTCACCGCAATTTTTGTTTTTTGACTGGCCTGGCTTGAAATCATATATGTTATATAAGCGATTCCGGAATTCATCCTGGAATCGCTTAAGGTAAGTGACTCCTCTGTCGGCCAGTTAAGCGAACTTTTTTTTCAAAATTATATTTTAAATATAAAAAACTAATATTTGTATAAAACTGTGATATAGTCTTGAAGCAATACAAAATAAAAAAGTATTTTTAAAAATCTTTATTTTTGCAATAGTTTTTTTTTCTTTTTTGGTCGTTCTCTTCAGCTATTTTTCTTTTTCGCTCTTCAGCAGTTAATAATCTTTCTTGTGTTAGTTTTCTTCTGCGGCTAATTTTTTGGTATTTACAGCTTCTTTTCTTTTATTTTTTCTTTCCTATATATCTGCAGTTTTTTTAATTTTTCCTGTTGTTTACGTTCATTAAAGTGCTTCCATTGTAAGGAAGAAATTACGGAAGACACTTTATCTCTTTGTTTTCTTTTTATCCTTTAATTAGTCGCTTTTCCAGGCCAAACTAACGCTTCTTGAAATTACTTGTTTACGGTGTTTTCAGCATGATTTTCTTTATTTTGAATCCTGAGCCGCTGGTCTTCTAATAAACTATTCTCAATATTTTGGTTTTCAGCAACTGTCTCGTCAGCATGATTTTCTCCATTTTGAATCCTGAACTCCTGGTCAATTAATAAACTGTTCTGAATATTTGGGTTTTCAACAACCGTGTCTTCAGCATAATTTTCGCTAGTTTGCATCCTGACCTGCTCATCTACAAATAAACAAACATTTTTAATGGCAACAAAAACGATTGCTCAAAATAAGAAAATATAGTATAATTTGTGGTATAAACTAAAAAATAATTCACCATGTTCATCAAATTGATTTCCAATTTTAATAATTAGCATATCATTTTCTAAGGCAAGTGCTAGTGATGATGTTTCTGAAAGCTGTTGAACCGAAAGTTCAATAGTTTGCTCCAAAGTCTCAAAATAAAGTGATTCAGAATAACTATCATCGCTGACATTAAGTTGAGAAACATAACCGTGTCAGGATCATGAGCCGAAGTACTTTCAATAATCCCATTTAAGTTATTTTTTAACGCAGACGAAGAACCTATTTTCAACAAAAAAAGATAATAGGAAAAAAAGAAAAAAAAGTATACTCAAGAATGAAACCTTAGAAACAATCACTTAAAAAACGTAAGCAAGGATTAAAATAAGATGTAAGCCAAATTGTTGAATAAGAAACGAATAAGTTAAAGGAAATTACTTTTTATGGACTCCCAAACCAAAAAAAGACTTGAATCCTCTAAATCACTATCCTACTTTCCATCAACACCGACTTCTTCAAATTTTCTCAATGTAATTGGATCAATATGTTTTTCCATAGCTGATAGTGCATTGTGATCATCATTTTGTGGTTCCGAATTATCTAGTTCTTCATTTCGTGTAGTTTTATTTCTCAATTTATTATAATTCACAGCATCTGCTGAAAATGAGTATAAACCCGTTGTTTTGAATCAATTCGTCATTATAGTTTGAATGTCAAGAGTATCAACATCACTTTTTAGCAGTTTAGCAAAATTTTCTTTTGTTATTTTATTTCCATTATTGTTCATACGCCAATCAGTCACAACTTTCCTCCAAGCTACTTTGAAAGAGTGAAAAAATGAAACATCTAATGATTGCAGAACGTGTGTCACGTTAGGATGCAATGCAATAAAAACAATCTGTTTCTCATGACAAAAATCACTTACAGCCATTCGTCAGATGAGATGAATGTCCATCAATATAAAGTATTACGAGAAATTAAAATTTATTTTCTACAAGCTATAGATAAAATATGTTTGCAATATACTCGTATATATTTTTTCTATTCATCCAGCCGTTATCTGATTTACCAGAAGCCCAGCCTTTTGGAATATTTTTTCGAATAATATTTGGAACTCGTTTTTGTAAGAAAATATGACTAATGGAGGAGACTAAGATTATCAGATGCACTAGCCACCAACGGTGTAGTCAAACATTCTTTGTCATCATTTCGAATAATGTCATAAACAGATTTTTCACCTTTCTTCACAAATACTTTTTAACTTTTGGGAGCTAGCATAAACGCAGATTCATTCAAACAGCTTCAATGTTTAGTAATAACTTTTCGATTACCTCTTCAGAAAACCAGTTTCGGATACTAGATTCAGAAATAGAGGCTCTTGATATAGTTAAATTTTGAAAAATACGTTCAGAAAGTTGTGGGTGACGAATTAAAAAAGCACTAAGCCAGCTACGACGAAGAACTTCATACTTAAAAGGATGTTCTCTATTTAGAGTTTTTAAAAGCATCTTAACACTACCAAGTAACTGTGTTTTAGATAGTGGCAATCCATTTTCACTCATCAATATCGTCCAAGAAATTAAATGCTGCTAATATTATCACTGGACCACCTTTCCTAATTTTTGGGAAATAATTCTTTGACTTTAGAATTCAATGTAGATCTTGGTATGTTGTATTTCTTACTAATCTCTCTCACTGATTGTCCACGTTTTGTTTCGGCAACTGCTGACTTTAGCTGCTGAACTGTGTATTTAAATCTTTGAGGATCCTTTTTTTTTATTTCACCATATTTATTCTGTGAAAAAAAAAAAATTTTTTCTAAATTGACTAATACAACAGTATACAATTTTGTATGGAATTTAATTGATAGATATTAAAAAATTAAATTAAATATTTTGTGTACAAATACTTATAACCTAATAATACATACCACCATCGAGAATTTACTACCACGAAGAATTTTTGGAAGCGAAAAACTAACCTAAACCTAAGTCGGCAGGATAAACAGCATCGGTGGAATTTGTGTCATTGTTATTATTTCAAAACTCACACTTTATTTTTCCATTCTTATAGGATCGCCTTTGTTCAAAACTTAACAATTAGCACATTAAATAGAACCAATATATTTAACTAGGATATAGGTTATGTTATATTGAGTTAAATTATTGTTAGTAGATGGTCAGCAATGTTTAAAATTTGAAAAAAAAAATGATATTACTTATGAGTAGCCCTAGATAGCTTAGATTAATAATTTTTATTTGTAGGATATGTCTTTCGTAGTCGTTTTTGGTACGACACAAAAGAAGAAAAATATACGTTTATCGGAAATGAAATGTCTAGAATGCAGTATAGGTATTTTAAAAGGAGTTTTGATCAGGGTCCGTTCGGAACCATGTTTTTATTTCATGCTTCCTCATCCATTACGGTGCTATCGGGAAAACTATGTCGTAAAGCCCACCACTCGTTAATCCAGATCTGGTGAACGAAATTTCCTTCTGGATGAACTTAATCGAAACGGACGGCTACGTTTGTTCCACAAGTGCCATTTGACCTAGAAATAGTAATGAAAAGCTTGTCGCTGATTTTTTTGTACATTATTTATGTATTGTAACCAATATCATATGTTAAAACCAGTGATGTAAGAGTTTGACCTTATTTATTTTTTGTATACGATGAAACTGTTAACTGTTTTTTTTTTGACAAATTTAGAATAATACTTTTTTTCAGTTATGATTAAACAATAAACTCATACCTTAATAAAATTGTAGTTTTCTTCTATTCAATCATCTTATATCAATTCTTTTATTGTAACCTTTGGCGCAAAACACTAAACCCAAACAGATTTACTCCAAAATACCAAATCACTTGTTTTAATATCTCAACGCGCGTTTTGCTAATTATCGATTACATTGAATCATCTACTGATGATGCTAACATGCTCAGCGAAACGCGCGCCCACAAGCTATAAAGAGGTGATTTGATATTTAGTGGCAAAATGTTTGAGTTTAATTTGGTAAATGTTTTACGTCTTCTTTTAAGTTTCGGTGCCGTTTCAAAAGCCACCTCAGAAATAACTGCAGGGAAAAAATTATGACATTCCTGTGGAGATGATGATCATCTCCTTGATGTCTCTGCAAAATGGCATTGAATCAATTTTTCAATAAATAAAATTGCACTAAATAGATTACTAATCATTTAAAATATCAAATCAAAGCACAAGAATGATCTATTGCAGATTATATAAGTTACATAAATCATAAACCAGCATACATAAATACAGTACAGCATATAACATAGTACAGCATATAACATAGTACAGCATATAACAACAGTAACATAAATCAACAATTTCATATTAAAACGAATTAAAAACTTTAAGAAACCCAAAACTCTAGTTACCCCCCGCACCCTTATGAATTAAGATCAAATCCACAATGGGACAGAATTGTCAAAGAAAAAAGCACTAGTTGCCGAGCCCTTAGCTCAATCCAACAACAATGATTGATATTAAGATAGAAAGTGAGTTAATCGATATTTTACGGAAAATGCCAACAATCAAACAGCTCACCACAAAAGACGTTCCTCAGGCAAATTAGCTACTTACAGAAAAATTACAAAACAATTACCAAAAAAATGTGTGGCGCTTGTTACGTGCATCTTTAATTTTATACTACTTTTAAACTGCTGGTTAAAATTGCGTAAAACTACTGAAATAATTTTGATTCCAAAACAAGGCAAAGACCATACTAGAGTTACCTCGTACAGCCTGATAAGCCTCTTACCAACTACCTTTAAAACACTGAAGGGACCACCACTGTAGAGAATAGGCCCCGCTCCTCGTAATTAATTTAGTTCATACAAAGAGAAAGTGTAGCAATCCATAGACGAACTCACAGCATAAATCTAACTCTGGACGGCAAGAAATACCGAACATGTTTTCTTGAATATTGCCAGGCATCTGGTTAAGTGTTACATAAGGTTAAAATCCACAAAATCAAAAAACATCTTTCAATAACTTACTGTAATATACTGAGATCTTTCCCAAGTGACCGAAAATTCCGAACAAGACGAAATGAATGTACCAATAACTTTCGAATTAAATCAGGTGTTCTACAAGGAGTGTTCTTAGACCAGAATAAAAATAAATGAAGCAACATTAGTCCAATTGATTTATGCTTTAAGGACAGAGCAATGCCCTCAAGTCACTTGAAGCACCATTCAAATACCACCATCCACATATACGAAATATCTAAGAATGCACCTAGATTTAAGCGTGTACCTATAAGCGTTAGTTAGTTAATTTAAAAGTTAATTTCTTATAAAGATTATACACCTGAAGTCAAGTATTCTGTTTTTACTGTGCAAATGTTAATTCAAAAATGAATTATTTCAAAGTCAAGTAATTTCTGTCGATGCCAGTCAAGTCTAATCTTCGAGTTTAATGATTCATTTCGGTTGCAATATAGATGAATTGATAGGTTATGGTGTTGTACAGATAAAACTTGAGACAATGCTCAAACACATTAACGTGAAGAATGAGAGTAGTTAGGCAAGGCAGATTCTGGGGCCAAATTCATTACATATCTTCAATCTTGGTCCACATTGCGGGACTTTTTGGTTAAGTTTCCCTACGATAGATGATAGCATATGCAATTAATGCTTTGGTTTTTTAATACATACGTGTGTATGACGTCATCATAGTGTGATTCCCCGTCGATAGATGGCAGCATATAAATATATCTGTCATTAGTTGTTTTATTTCCAGCTGATAGATGACAGAGAATGGCAGATGATGGTACGATACAAAGCGTGGTCGATAGTATGGGATATATAGGGGTATATATATATATATATATATATATATATATATATATATATATATATATATATATATATATATATATATATATATATATATAAAACTGACAGAGGAAGGATACAGACTACATTATAGAAAGACCACAGAGAGACTGTCCAACTTGTCGGCCGACATAAAAAAAGAAGGTTGAAATTGTATGGACATATCAGTAGACTCCCGCCGACAAGACTCTCCAACAGAAGTCTTACATACATACAAGGAGTCGAGTCAACAGTACCATAGGTCGCACAATTCAGAGCTGATCTGGGAAAGGCACAAATGGGCCTGATAGAGATTGAAGATAGAAGAGAAGTACAGAAATAAAATACATATGTGGAACTTTGCATCAGAGAACGAAGTTTCGAGGAGATCGAGAACAAATTGGACGGGGGAGAGAAAAAGGATCCACGGATCAGAAAGAACAAAAATCTGAATCAGAATGCTTTGCGTGATTCAACCGGGTCTATACGCACCTAATATATGACATGCGTCAAATAAAAAGGCATATTAATAAAGTTCAGGCAACGGGTCATACCAACCAATTTAATAAAGAATTGCCCCAAAATCCCAAAGTTCTTCTGCCATACATCAAGGGAGTTACTGATGAAATTTACCACTTATTCAGATCCTGTAATATCGAAACGATATTTACAAAATATACATTAATATACGTTTAAGTTTAATATACATTAATATACGTTTAAGCTTCTAAAACGACCGTAAGAGGGCGTGACGAGCTAAACATTTATAAAAATCATTTTTTGTGTGTATTTTCAAGTGTTAACCGAGTAAGAAAAATTCTCAGTTATAATTAGCAAACTGTCTCCTACAACTTTGTTTTACGACATTTTGTCGTAATTTCACGAATAGAAGGGTGGGGGGAAGTTTTACCTATTGAGATAAAAAGTCGTCTAATGTCCGTTTGCCTTAACCGATTTTCCTCAATTTGGATTCATTTAAAAGGCAATTGCTGGGACAATCAGATAATCTGGGAGATAAATTATTTAGTTTATAAATGAAACCGCGAGGTGGCGTTACATTCAACAATAGTTTTTTGAAGTTTTGGTCAGCTTTTTCAAATGGAATGGTACAGTTTTTACTACATGGCAAGAAAGGTAATTTAAAGAGGAATCGTCCGGTGAAAACCCGAAATCGATATCTCTGACATGTCAAGAGATATTTCGATTTTTCTGAAAAAAATCAGTTAGTTTTAATTTTTACCGTAATATTAAGTTAAAAATTGCTGCACCCCTATCATGTTGTCTTACAGCAAGCCCTTTTGGATAACGATTTCGACGGACGGTTAGACTATTGTCACTGGTTAAAAAATATGTCTAGTGGAAATAAACAATTCTTAAAACTCATACTATGGACTGATGAAGCTACTTTTAGCAGTGATGGAGGCGTTAATTTACATAATATGCACTACTGAGTAGTTGCTAATTCACACTGGATGTTAGAAATCAACCACCAAAATAGATGGAGTGTGAACGTATGGTGTGGTGTTTTGGGAGACAAAATTATTGGTCCCTTTATTTTTAATGGACATTTGAATAGTGAAACATATATATAATGGAAGATGTTTCGTTGGAAACAAGAAGACAAATGTGGTACCAGCATGATGGATGCCCTGCCCAGTTGTCGCAGGTGGTTCGAAACTTCTTGGATGCTTCGTTTCCAAATCGTTGGATAGGACGGGGTAGTTTATTTTCGTGGCCGGCGCGCTCACCGGATTTGACAGTCCTGACATGTCAGAGATATCGATTTCGGGTTTTCACTGGATGATTCCTCTTTAAATTACCTTTCTAGCCATGTAATAAAAGCTGTACCATTCCTTTTGAAAAAACTGAACAAAACTTCAAAAAACTATTGTTGAATGTAACGCCACCTCGCGGTTTCATTTATAAATTAAATAATTTATCTCCCAGATTATCTGATTGTCCCAGCAATTGCCTCTTAAATGAATCCAAATTGAGGAAAATCGGTTAAGGCAAACGGACATTAGACGACTTTTTATCTCAATAGGTAAAACTCCCCCCACCCCTCTATTCGTGAAATTACGACAAAATGTCATAAAACAAAGTTGTAGGAGACAGTTTGCTAATTATAATTGAGAATTTTTCTTACTCGGTTAACACTTGAAAATACACACAAAAAATTATTTTTAAAAATGTTTAGCTCGTCACGCCCTCTTGTGGTCGTTTTAGAAGCTTAAAAATATTTTTGGTGAATTTCTCATGGTCAATTTTAAATAATTTTTTTCCCCAAAGCTGTGGGATAAATAGTTTTCAAGATACGGCCGCGATCCATCCTTAATGGAACACCTGGTATATATATATATATATATATATATATATATATATATATATATATATATATATATATATATATATATATATATATATATATATATATATGTTTGGAAAGGCTTCCGCGGTTGGTAATATTAAAAATTACTAGATTTCCGGGTAGAACCGCTTTTTAGATTTGTAAAATCTCGACGTTTCGGCTTCCACTTGGTGCCATTTTCAAGAGAATGTTGATTTACTCCGAGACCTCAATCTGCCTATTCCCCACAGTTCACAACTAGAAAAGAACACGGACCTCTGTATTAACAGGAGAGGTTGTGGGTGGCGCGCTCAGTTAAGGGGTAGGGATGAGACGGAAGGTGAACGTTTGGCTATAAGGGTTTCGGATGGGCAATTTGGAAATAAGCGGTTTCCATGAATTTGGAAGGACAAGACCGTCGTCGCTCTTGTTGAAGCAGTCTAGAAGATTTTCGATCTGAATTGCTTCACGAATTATGTGGCTTTTCTAGGAATATATAGGTGCGATTACTTTAGTCTTGTCGAAATCTATTGTGACCCGTTTGGATATGATGTTTTGCTAAAGTCGAGGAGAGATCGGATTTTCGGACGGCAGGAGAATGCTCGTATATGCGATTTTGGATACGTCTTTTAGTTTGGCCTCCAGAACAAGGAATATATAGGTGCGATTACTTTAGCCTTGTCGAAATCTATTGTGTGATCCATTTGGATATGATGTTTTGCTAAAGTCGAGGAAAGATCCGATTTTCGGACGGCAGGAGAATGCTCGTATATACGATTTTGGATACGTCTTTTAGTTTGATCGCCAGAACAAGGAATCTAATACACACCAGGTGACTCTTGTGTAATATTATTCTTCACTGGTCTAAGCTGGATATATTTCTTTCTGTTGTAAATATCGTTTTGATATTACGGGATCAGAAAACGTGGTAAAATTCTATCAGTAACTCGCTTGATGTATGGCAGAAGAACTTTGGGTTTTGGGACAATTCTCTAGTAGATTGGTTGATATGACCAGCTGCCTGAACTTGATTAATATGCCTTTTTATTTGACGTATGTCATAGCCGTTTTGAATTAGTGCCGTTTCTAGGGAATTAAGTTATGTTTGCCAATGTTCTCTATCCGACAATCTTAGTGATCTCGCGACTAAAGTTTTGACTACCGAATTTAATCGTGATGGATGATGATGTGAGCTCGCATTTAAATAACGGTTTGTGTGGGTGGGTTCACGATAGACAGAATAGGAGAAGCTTTGATCTAGCCTTTTTGATCTTAGAACGTCAAGAAAAGGGAGAACAGAATTGTTTTCAGTCTCCATTGTAAACTGGACCTGCGGATGTATACTGTTCAAATGCGAAAGGAACAGATTTAAAGATTGTGGTCCGTGTGGCCAAATAACGAAGGTGTCATCTACATAACGGAACCAGCAAGTAGATTTCAACGGACTGGTTAATAGCTTGAGTTTCAAAGTGTTCCATAAAAATATTGGCTATGACAGGAGCTCCATGAATTTGTTTAAAGAATTTATTTTTGAAGATAAAATATGTATTGGACATGCAATGTTCAATAAGACTAAGAATATCCGTTGATGTGCGGTGTTTTGTTTTTTCTCACTTCATTGATCTTCTTCAAAGGCACAGTATATCCGAAAGTGACATTCTTGTTAGTTTTGATATTGTCTCGTTATTTACAAATATTCCCCTTTCAGAAACTCTAGACATTCTAGAAAACAAACACAAACACCACTGTGCGTCAACATCCGAACACCTCCACCCACCATCGATCACAAGAAATGAACATCATTGATAGACTGTGCAATGACCTCGGTATAAAGACCTACAAAGTCTAATTGGTTCAAATATTGAAGGCGGTTGACCATCTATTGCGTCTTCGCTTCGCTGAATGGGTCAATTATCGATTGGAAGAAGATGAGCATTTTTACCAAATAATCATCTTTTCCGACAAAGCTCATTTTTACTTCATTTAAAATTGCCATATTTGGGACACAGAAAATCCACATGTGACCATTGAAAAGCCAATGCCCTCAAAACAAGTAACTGTATGGTGTGGAATATGGTTCAAAGGCATCATGGGGCGATTTTTTCTTTGAAAACGAGCAAAGAGCTTTACTAAGAGTCAACGGCGATCGTTATCGTAGCATGCCAACTGACTTTCTACTCTCTAAAATTAAAGAGGAAGGCCGATATTTAGTTTCAACAGGATGGCACCACTGCCTACACAGCCAATGCTACAATCGACGTTTTTAGCCCTATCTTCGAAAATCGCATTATCAGCCGAAATTGCAATTTCAACTGGCCATCTAGCAGCTGCGACTTGATTCCGTTAGATCATCACTTAGGGGTATCCGTCAAAAACAGATGTTATATCAATCACCCAAATACGATTGTGTCTTTAAAAGATGCAATTAAAGTGCTTCTGGGTGAAATAGAGGCTCAAACGATTGAAACTGTACAAACGGTAAATTGTACTGAAAAATTGCATCGACAGAATCGGCTACTGCAAATCCAGCCGAGGCAGTCATTTAAATGTAATTGTATTCCATTCTTAATCATTAAGTGTAATCCTTATAAAGTATAAATCAATTGAAAATATTTATTGAATTTTTAAAACGAACTAAAAGTTGCCGCACCCTTTATATATATATATATATATATATATATATATATATATATATATATATATATATATATATATATATATATATATATATATATATATATATGTATATCAGATCTTGGCGTGGTAAAGGTTTCATTGACTTCAATAAGTCAATGAAACTTTGAGCTATTCCGTCTGGAACCTATGCTTCCTGGAAGGGTAACCCATGGCGGACAGGTCAAGGCACAGACCTCAGACTATCATGATCCTAAATCTGTCAACCCGCACTGGACCAACGTGGCAAATTACGGTCCAATCCCTCAACATGGCTTTACAATTTTAAACACGGTTCTCATTTCCCGAAGGCCAAGGGGCCACTACGGTTACGGGAAGACCTGCCCCAAGGCAGAGAGTGCTAAGAATCATCGGGTTAAATCAGGCTGCCAGTGGGCTTTGGACTTTGCAACTCTCAATCTTCGGACAATGAAAACAGATGAACGACTGTAAGAACTGTTAATCGAGCTTGACAGCATATATTGGGACATCATAGGGCTATGCGAAACACAAAGAAAGGGGAAGAGCTAATCAAACTGGAAACAACTGGTCAGGTACTTTACACCCGGGGTACGGAAAATGGACGATGTGGTGGAATTGGATTGTTCATTAACCGAAAGTTGAAGGACAATCATATCAATATCGTAAAATTTGAAAGTAAATCCGGCCGACTAGCCCAATGCGTCATTCAATTGAATAAAAGGTTTAAAATTTAAATCGTCCAAGCTTATGCACCAACTACAAGCTACGGTGATGAGGAAATGGAGGTATTTTATGATGATGTGGCCCAGCTTCCAGATAACGAGAAGTGCAGGTATAAAATGTTGATGGGTGACTTTAATGCTAGAATTGGAAAAGCAAGAACTGGTGAAAATGCAACTGGCTCATATGGAAGTGGTGAGCGGGACAATAGAGTTCAGAGATTGGTTGATTTTGCGGAAGGACAAGCACTGTATATTATGAACTCGTTTTATAAGAAAAAAATCAGCAGAAAATGGACATGGAAAAGTCCAACTGGTCTCACAAGTGAAATTGACTACATCATGTCAAACGATAAAACAATATTTTGCAATTGTACTGTCCATAACCGTTTTAATGTTGGAAGTGATTATAGAATGGTACGAACAAAGATTAAGACAAACTGTGTAGGATAAAATGGTAAGATCGAAGGACAAAGTGAATTCTGGGAAGTTGCTTCAGAGGGACAGCGATTTTGAGATTGCTTTGTTACGTTGCCCGTTTACCGGTTTGCTATGTTGCAAGGTCCAGAGGAGATGGAAATAACAGATCAGTATGAAAAAATTATAGACATATGCTTGAAACGGCTGCTGTAATAGCACCAGCAGAAAAATGTGTCAAACAGTCAAAAATGTCCAAGGAGACCTTTAATTTAATGAAAAAACGGCGTACAATGAGAAATGCAGGGAGTCTTTTTGGCATAGTCGAGTACGTTGAGCTTTGCAAATCTATAAGAAAACGCATTCGAGAGGAAACGCGTCGCTATAACATGCAGCTAGTTCAAAAAACACTAGAAGAAAACAAATGAATCAACAAAGCAAAACACAAGCTGAGAAATAAAAGGACACAAATGTTTGCCTTGATGCGTGAGGATAGCAGAGTGTGTAGAGAACGTACGGAAACATTAGAGGTTATCAGAAGGTTTTATTCAAAGTTATATGAAGATCAGATAGAGCAGTCAATTAGAGCAATGCTGACGGCAAATGCCAGATATCCTATTGGATGAAGTAACAAATGTTATAGAAGCGATGAAGAATGGAAATGCTCCAGGAAAAGACAGTGTAACGGTTGAAATGTTGAAAGCTGGTGGTCAAACTTTGCATAAAATACTAGCAAGATTGTACTCAAAATGCCTCAAAGAACAAAAAATACCCAAGCTATGGAAAAATGCGGAAGTGATTTTTCTTCATAAGAAAGGAGAACAGAAATATTTAAAAACTACCGCTTGACTATGAAAAGGCTTTTGACTCAATATCAAAGCAAGCCATAATGGATGCATTGCTTATCCAAAGGATAGACAAAGCCTATGTGAATCTACTGTGATCCATATATGATGACAGTTCACATAGATGATCTTGAAGTTAAAATCAATATACAGCGGGGTGTTCGGCAGGGTGACTCAATATCGCCTGTTCTTCTCTCAGCCTGCCTTGAAGTGGTATTCCGTAATCTGGATTGGGAACAGGATGGACTAAAACTGAATGGTGCATACTTAAGCCACCTTAGATTTGCGGATGATGTTCTCCTGTCACAAGACCAGATGAACTACAAAAACATATACAAGAGCTGCAAAGGGCGTTTAAACTATTCGGCTTGAAAATAAATCTGAAAAAGAGCCAGGTTATGTTCAACAAATTTGCTGAAAACAGAAGAATAAATACTTTAGGAAGCGAGTTAGAGGTGGTGGACCACTATATATGTCTTGGGCAAAGGATTTCAATGGAAGGTGGTACCGCCCGTGAAGTAGAACTGCGTGTTAAGTGTGGCTGGCAGGCATTTGGTATACTCAATATAATATTTAAGAGCAAACTCCCACTTTGTCTAAAAAGAAAAGTTTTTGATCAGTGCGTGCTTCCTGTTCTGATATACGGAAGTGAATCATGGACACTCACATCACAATCAATCCAAAGCTTCGGGTAGGGTAGAGGAGAATGGAAAGGTGTATGCTTGGCATTACAGCGGGACAGAAGGACCTGTATGATAAGATGATAGTATGTGACATTATTGGAAAGGTAAAGAAATTGAAGTGGAACTGGGCAGGCCATATAGCGAAACGATGTGACGACAAATGGACCAAAGCAATCTTGCGGTGGATGCCGCTTGATCATAAGCGTCCACGAAGAAGACCTAAAACACGATGGATCGATGACATCATCAAGTATATTGGACCCGAACGGGAGAGGAGAGCTCAGGATCGCAAGAGTTGGAAGCATGCTGGGGAGGCCGGCATCCTGCAGTGGAGTGACGATCGATGTATATATATATATATATATATATATATATATATATATATATATATATATATATATATATATATATATATATATATATATAAAAGCTAAATAAAGTAAGCTAATTTGTATAAAAGGTATATATAGGTAAGAAATGAAAACTTCCATTATTCTGAAACTAAAGTTGTATTTATAAATGAACTAATTACTAACGAACTAATTACTGACAAACTAATTACTAACGAAATAATTAGCAACGAACTAATTACTAAAGAACTAATTACTAACGAAAAATATTATAACATAAAAAAAATCTTAATGAAAACTTGGTATTTAGAAATATTGCTACATTTTAAAACTAGAGTTTTAGTTTACAAAATTCAGTCAATTAAATTTAACAAACAAAATATTTAAAAAGTAGATTCCATTGGTTCAAGATTAGCTACAGAACTAATTCGTGTGACTTTAACACCAGCTAGTTTCCTTTCTATGTCAGCTAAGCTTTGACCTCTTGTTTCTGGTACAAAGTAAATAGTAAACAGGAATCCTAGGAAGACAATTCTACCAAATATCCAAAAAGTGAAATGGAAACCTATTACTTCGGCTAACAACAGGGATATTTTAGTAACTATAAAGGTGTATGTCCAGTTAAGTGGCTACTGTCCAGTTAAGTGGCTACTGAAGCGGCTGGATCTTTGATTTTAGCTGGAAGGGTTTCTCCCATCATTAGCCATGGTATAGGTCCAAATCCCAATGAAAATCCTTGCTTTTATCATCCAAAAAACTACCTGAAATGGTATGGATAGAATAACTCCTACTAAAGCAAGTGCGTGTCATTCGTAGAAGGTACCAAACAAGTCGCACAGTAGGATACCGATGTCAATAAAAGCAGAGGGTAATAATCCCAGGGTACCTTTCACTTCTGGTTGTACAGTTTCTGCTAAATAGACTGGGAATGTTAGTGACAGAATACCCACACTGAGCCCAGCAATTACACGACTGACGTACATTTCGATGTAGCTTTGTGCAAAAATATTTACCACGAAAGCTAACATAAAAAATAAATCAGTAAACAATAGCGTCCATTTTCTTCCGAAATTTTCTATCAGTGTACCTCCAAGTATACCACCAGCTACAGCTCCCAATGGCATTAAACTTGTAATCCATGCCATAAATTGGCAAGCTTTTTGTTAGACAACTTTTCAATTAAGAATTTGCAACATTTTTAAAAGCAAACGTATAGATAAATATGATAATTTTTATATACTGTTTGAAATATTTGTGCTTATTTACTGTTATTTAAGTTGAATAATTATTTTCGATGTGGTTTTGCTGTAATGTAGATTATTTGATATCCTGGTAAGTTATCATGCAACAGGCCTACATCAAAATTTCCTGACAAAGAGGTTAATGAAATGAACTAATATATAGTTAATGCTTACCTCTGAATATTCAAGTTTGAAATCCCTTTCTAATGAGATGGATGCTGGAGAAGTGTAGGCTGAACAGTATCCTATAAATATGGAAACCCAAGATACAGCAATAGCACTTATTAACTGGAACAAAAAAACGAAAATAAGCGATGTAGAAGAAACAATCACCGTAAAGCACAGTACATCTTCAACCATATGCAGAGTAATTCTGGCTCCGATTTCGGCAAAGAAAACGTAACGTAGGTATCAGCTCGCACTGAAACTCTTATTTGTACCGAGTATATATCTCAACTTTCATCGGATTAGGGTTTTTTAACATTTATGGGTTATATCCCATCCGATTGTATGCGCATCCAATTATTAAATTGGTTTTTTTATTAAGATACAATCGCCAAATTTAGTTCCCGAACTTAATTTCGTCCCCGTCATTTTCTTTTTTTCTGACTAACGTCACCTAATTTTGATAACTCGAACTAAAGTTAATGACCTCAATATGTCATTGTAAACAATTCGCGGTGAGACGCCACTTCCTTGACAAGATATTTAAAAAAGGAAAAAACTGTTCAAGGTGACTTTTTGATTGAAATATTGTCGGAATGGTTTAATTAATTATATGTTTGACATACTTAAATTATTTTCTAGTCAAAATAAATTGTTATTGCATAGATTCAAATTGATAGGATAACGTTTAGGTTACGACATGAGTTTTTTGTTGAATGGATAGATGCCAAGGAGAAAGCTGTGGGATCTTGAAGCAATGAAAAAAGCTGTTGAAGCTGTATGAACGAAAGAAATGGGGTATAACAGGGCAGTTAAGTTATTTAGCGAGAGCTGCTTTGAAAGATTACGTAAAAAAATCTGAAAAATCTATAGAATTGCTTGCAAATGGAGAAGGATTCCTATGGTGTCACCGCTTCTGATTTAAATCGAATGGCTTTCCAATTGGCTATCAGGAATAATATTCCTCACCCATTTTCACAGACCTAAAAAAAGGCAGGCAAAAAGTGGATGAAGCTATTTATGGCACGTCATCCTGACTTATCATTTCGTAAACCGGAGTCATTATCACGAGCTCGTGTACAAGGTTTTACTGCAGAAAATGTTAAGATTTTTTTAATATATTGAAACCTGACTTGCAAAAGATGCATGTCATCTGGATGTCATCCGGATTGTCAAATGGATGTCATCCGTCTGGTTGGATCTAGCCTGAGCTGTTCACAAAATTGCTAAGACATTTCATGTCTATAGTAAAACCATCTAAAGAACACCCTGTTTTGCTAGTGTTAGATGGTTATTACAGCCATGCAAGAAATTTAGACGTGATTGACATTGCGCGTGACAATGGTGTGTCTGTGATCTGCCTCCCTTCTCATTCAACTGATCATATGCAGCTTTTGGATGTCTCATTTATGTTTCCTTCAAAAACATTTTATGCCTAAGAAATAGAGAATTGGTTGATAAATCATATAGTACGAGTTGTTACTCACTACCAAGTTGGTAAAATATTTGGAAAAGCTTATTCAAAAGCCTGCAAATATATTTGGACTTAGGAATATTTCGACTTAACGAAAACATTTTCGCCGACTCACCACATGCTCCTTCTTTCACTGATGCAAGCAGAACAACACCTTCGGTAAATAATGCCTCGTTACCTTCGGACTTCACAAGGTCGACCCCAGAAACTTCAACTACCTTCCTACGATTAGGAAACACTTCATCCCCATTGATAGTTCCAACTGATGTGCAGCCAATTCATATAGTTGAGCCACCTACGACGTTAATTAGGCCGAGCACAGCCATGATAGTCACGGCTGCACTGCATAAACAAGACATCATAGATGCAGAAAAGAAGTGAAAGGAAAAAGACGAAAAAAAAGAAGGAAAAAAAGAGCTAAAAACGTAAAAACAGGCAAAGCAGTAGGAAATATTAAAAATAGAACCAACAAGCGACGAAACAGACAGTCTTCTGATGAGAACACGTCTGATGATGACTCTATATTAACCTAACAAACTTTTACTGACGAAGAAGACAGTGACAGTGATGACGCTGAATGCCTTGTTGGTCATAAAAGCTTCTCCCAAGATAAAAAGAGATAGAAATGGATAAGATGAACAAATGTTTCCAATGGATGCATGAGGATTGCGTTGCCAATCCAGGACCTAAATTTATTTGTACATAAAATTTCTTAAACTATACCAATGACTACCAAAAGTCTGATTATATATATATATATATATATATATATATATATATATATATATATATATATATATATATATATATATATATATATATATATATATATATATATATATATATATATATATATATATATATATATATATATATATATATATATATATATATATATATATATATATATATATATAATTTTTTTTAATTAGGAGCCATATTAGCTGTGGTGTCTAAGGCGTTAGCCTTACGTTACGGCAGTTAATGTGGAGCGGGTTCGAATCCCGTACTAGGCAAAAAAAGTTTTTCTAAATTTCTTGTGAATGTTTCTAGGTAAGAGTGTAAAATTTGACAAGGAATCACCTCTCAGTCACGCCAGTTCGTGGCTGGGAAAGGCCGGATGCCTTCTGAGATGTTTTTCTACGTTGATTTGGTACCTTCGTTTTCCATAAACTTTATATCGAAATATTATTTCGGTGTTCAAGTTAGCTGCTGTTAATTTCGTGGTGGATGTGTCCACTGCCTCATAGTGAGCGGAATCCGTTGGAAAAGCCTGCCTTCATGAGTGGTATTTTCCGGCCCTCTTTCTTTCATTTAGTTCCGATGCCGTATTCTCAAGGTGGACATTGTTGATTATCTAGCTTCAAGCTAAAGGGTCTTTTAAATTGAACAGTTTTTTAAATTCTTGCATAAAACACATCACTTCATTTCAAAAAACGTCTTATTGATAATTGAAGGCATATTGTGTATGACATTAAAAGACGAAACAGAATATATGCCAAATGACCACCTCTTGCAGCTCCTCAGACGTTCACTCTTTTGTCAAAATTTTGGATGACATTTTGCCATATCCGTGGCTCTATCTCATCAAATGACTCGAATAATTTTATTTTTTAGTTTAGGAATCGATTATGGATTGTTCTTGTACACCTGACTTTTCACGTGAGCTCATACAAAATGGTGCAACCATCACAAATCACAAGATATTAATTGGTAGCAATATATATCTCTTCCGTTTTTTGTAATAACTCAGCCAAGAAATTTTTCATTAGAGGAGTGAGGTATAGAGCTAACCTGTTGGAACTACATATACTGCAGAACAATATTACTCAATTCAACCTACAAAAGTACAATTATCGTCTTACGATGTCGAACACCATTCACAATTAGAACTTCACCAGCAGCATTCTGAAAGATATAGGGCCCAGTTACACCTCCTGACCAAAATGCACATCAAACAGTGACTCGTTCAAGATGTAAAGATTTCTCATGAATCAACCGTAAATTTTCCTCACCCCTTTATTCACCTTTTGTGGATTCACTGAGTCCAAATTGTTGTGAACGTCGACTAATAGAAATTACTCGGTCTTTAACAAAACTTTCACGTACCAAATCAATATGCTGTTATGAACGAACCACTATGACTCTATATTGCTCTTCTTTTATCTTCCACCGAACCAGTTTCTTGAAATTCTTGAACAATTCGATTGATAGTGCTTTCAGATGAACGATTTTGCAAACATTTTTATATTCATAAAATTCCCATTTTCATAAAATAATTCAACAACTTTAACGCGTTGTTGTATTGTGTACGACTATATTTTTATAAATGTCATACGTTACACTTCTAAAATGAGACTAGACCTAGACAAATTTAAACGCCATTTGGCTTTTATTCAAAAATTTAAAAAATGGACCGAAGCATGATCGGGTCGTGCCTCAATTTTAAACAGGGAGCCCTTCTAGTTTTTTTATAAAATTTCGAAGAAGAAGAGAATTACCACTTGATAAATTAAATTACCACTTAAAGAGATTTACCACTAAACACTTTTTTGAACTGCTCGACGCACGTTTCGCTAACCATGTTAGCATCATCAGGAGATGATTTAATCTAATTCTAAAACTAAACTATGTTCTATTTATATGAAAACCATACCTAACGAAGCGTGTAAAAATCATGAACCGTGAAGGGTACTAAGCCTTACATTAATAATTGAAAAAGTTGACTGAAATGAATCGGTCCTTTATCTCGATTCATGATTTTCTTACATTTTTCTATTTGAATGCTTTCATATGCATCCAAAGCCCTAATATTATTAACACTTAATTAGTCTTACATTACTAATATCTATACTATGGTCATGTTCGATTGAATGTTGGGCAACACAAGATTTTTCATTTCTCCCATATCTAATGTGGGCAATATGTTCTTTAAATCTTGTCAATATGGATCTTTTTGTTTACCCAATATACTTTGGATCACAGTCTTAACAACTAATTTCGTAAATCCCCGACTTTTCATGCTGCTCTACTTTATCCTTTGGATTACCCAGAACAACACAACCTTAATGTCCACTTTTTTCAAAATTTTGTCTAGTCCTCTTGTCAACTGGGCATCAAATGGTATTACCATGAATTTCTTTGTGTTCTGATCCTTTTAAAAAGTCGAAGATTCTTTTAATAATTTTCTGAACTTATGTTTTCTAATTAGTTTATCTACAATGTTCTTATTATAACCATTCACTTCAGATACCTCCCTAATTAATTTTAATTCTTTGTTATAATTATCTTTATTTAAAGGAAAATTAATTAATCATGGTTTAGTTTGAAATAAATAAAAGAACAAAAATATACTTACATGAAAATTAATATCTATATATTCATCGGAAAAATTACGACATATTTATAAAGTTCTTAACTTTAAATGAAATGGTTAAATTAATTTCGTTCCTCTGCGCTAAATCTAAAACCATTAAAGAAGAAATCTTCGGCTTTTTCTTTCAAATATATCCACTACTTCATTTGCATGAATTTCTGTTCTATAGTGAATGTTCATGAGAGCCAAACCATTAAGTCTGTTTTCAATTGTAGTGTTTCGTAAATAGTTTTTCAGTCTCCTTAGGCTCGAGAAAGACCTTTCTGGGGTAGCAGTGGATACAGGAATGGTAGCCAAGATTTGTAGTAATGTGTAAATATTAGGATAAAGGTTTTTATCGCACATATCTAGGCATTCCAAACTAGATTTCGGGGTAGGCGAGATACTTGTCATCACTGTTTTCCATACTTCAAGTTCTGCTTTAACCACTGATATGTTGCTTTCGGGAAGCAGTGACGAGTACATGGAAATTGCTTCTTCAGTTTCAGAACTGGCAGTAAAATTTGAAGGTAGCACACCAGATAATGCTGATACTAATTTACGATGTTTGGTAAACCTTTCAACCAATTGTTGAATTGTATGATCAAGAAATGAAATGAACAAATTAATTTTGTAATATGTGCATACATCCAAGGCAGGAATGTTCGGTCTATTTAATTGTCTTCCGATGACGCGTGGCATTCGCAGTATACCACCATTTTCTTCCAGTAAAACCTTTGTGTCTTCATAGAGATGAAGATATTCGATGTCAGTGTTGTTTCTCAGGAGTCGTAAGACATTAATAACATCATGTACATGTTTGAATGCCATGATAGGATCGATGTCAATTGTCTGTAATTGTTTTGATAGCGACAATGTATAGCTCATAACTTTTTGAAGAATTACTAAACACATCACAAAATCCGAAGATCGAAGCGTACTTAGCAATTGGGCGGCTTGTTGCGATGTTTCCTTATTGTGATTAAATTGGAGTTCTTCGAGAGCATTCACAATCGTTGAATAAATTTCCCTGAATCTTATAATAGCTTCATGTTTGTGGACCCACCGTATTTCACACATTGAGAGCAAGCTTTTTTGGTTACCGACGGGTAGTAGCTCTTGAATTTTTTCTTTCAACAAAGCAATGCGTTGAGCAGAATGTCGAAAGTAGGAACCAACAGACTGAACAATCCCAATGCAATTTCGGATATTTGCTAATGAACATGTATCAGCAATAGCAAGGTTGCGAGAGTGTGCACTACAGTGTACATAAAGAGCAAAAGGACATTCTTGGCGAACATAAGCTTGGGCACCGTGCAAATACCCACTCATAGCTGCAGCCCCATCGTAACCTTGACCAACCACACGAGAACATTCAAGTCCATGCTTTTTCAGAGCTGTAGTAATAAGATTTGCGAGACCGGATTCTGAAACATCGACCGTTGGAATGTACTCAAGGAATATCTCTTTAAGTTTATGGTGTTTATTATCTGTAAAATCAACATATCGAAGACATAACGAGACTTGTTCTACACGTCCGATGTCGATGGTTTCGTCAGCCAGAATCGCAAATAGTTTGGCTTTCTTTACTTCTTCAATTATTTTATGTTGAATTAACTCACCACAAATGTCAATTATTTCGTTTTGGATCTGAGGCCTTGTGTACAGGGCATTCTTCTGTAAAGTATTCAAATGCTCGGCCAGATCTTTATCTCTAGACTCAGCCGCAAACCGCAACAGGGCTCTAAAATTACCATCATTCTGTAGTGGTTGTTCAGGTTCTGGTGATTCTGGGGTATTTTTTTTCGGGCCCGCTTGTCATCACAGTCTTCTTATCAACATGCAAGGTAGCTGAAGCTTTGATAGCTAAATCCAAATTTGTTTCTTTATTAGAAACCCCTTGACTACACCACTTTTTCCAGTAGTCCATATCTTTAAGTTTATCACCTTTCCTTTTTTTCCCTCCATTTTTCGACAGTAATAACGATTCACGTATCTATCCTTAACAAGGTCACCGAATAACGCTGCACTAAAATTACTCACTTACACGATACACTTAATTCTCTTCACTATTCGTTCACCACTTTTCACTTATATTCGCTTCGAGTTCGCATGGAACAATACTGCCGTAAGCGCGGTCACGCGCCGTTTATATAGCAGCCTGTAGTAGCCGTCCATAAACTACCACAAACTTCCACAAAGCTCCGCTCATTTCGACCGAGGGTCACATTTAACACGCCGCTTCACCTCCCGTGTCATATCCCCCTCCATTGAAATCCTCTACCGAAGATATATAAAGTGGTCCACAATCACCAAATGCCTTCCTAAAACTGAAATTCTTTTGTCATCAGCAAATTTATTGAAGATAACCTGACTCTTTCTCAGTTTTATTTTTAAGCCAAATGGTTCGCCAGCCCTTTGCAGCCCTTGTATGCGTCTTTGCAGCTCCTCTGGGTCTTGTGGAAGGAAAACTTATTATTACCCAATACCAATTACCCTTACCAATTACCCTACCCAATTACCCTTATCTTATTACCCAATCCAGATTACGGAATACTTCTTCAAGGCAGGCAGAGAAAAGAATAGGCGATATTGCATCACCCTGCCGTACACCTGGCTCTACATTAATTCAAACTTCAAGATCATCAAGGTAAATTGTTGCTGTAGCTATATCATATATCGATTCTAATAGGTTAATATATGCTTGGTCTACCCCCTGGCTAAGCAATGCATCCATTATAACCTACTTTGAGATTGAGACAAATGCTTTTTCGTAGTCGATAAAAGCTAAACACAGTGGCATGGTGTATTCGTTGTGCCTCTCTATGGCCTGCTGTACAACCTGGATGTGATCCATTGTACTTAATCCACTTCTGAATCCTTCCTTCTTGTTCTCTTGGTTGTATATATATATATATATATATATATATATATATATATATATATATATATATATATATATATATATATATATATATATATATATATGTTACATCTAATATTTTCACGGATGGTAGATAATGTTTCTAAATCATTCCGGGTGTCGATCCTTTGAATCTGTGAAGAGTCACGACGTTTCGCCAAAATCCCATTTGGCAGTATGTATATATATATATATATATATATATATATATATATATATATATATATATATATATATATATATATATATATATATATATATATATATATATATGTTGTCAAAATCTTTCCAACTGGAACTTGGACTCTTCACTCGAAACAACACTTGAAAATTTCAAAAAGTTAGAGTTTGCTGCAATATTTTTTCCATTCTTTTAAAATGCCATCGATATCTGTTATTTTTATTTTGTATTATCCATGTACATGGTGTATATTTTTCGGTTATTTTCTTCACAGCCTTATAAAACTTATAGAGGTCTTTGGTGTTGTTTGAATTAGCATGTGAGTGGAATTCTCGACAAGTCTTTTTGATGTGATCATTTTTATCTTTTCTGCAGAATCTCTGGATTTATAATAATATTTAAGGTGGCTTTTTTCGATTAAATCAAGGGCGGCATCAGTCATCAGCAATGATGGTTTGTGCACATGTCAAGACTCGGAATAAATTATGCTATTAGGCATTCAAATGGGTTGCAGTTTTCCGTAAATCTTTTCTTAAAATTCATAAATATGCTGGACTAGTGATTGATAGATGACATTTTGGGATGTACTTTCAATTTTAAATGAAGTCTAGAATAGAGTAGTTTGTGGTCACTTCCACATTCAGCTCCAAGAAAGCTTTTAGTATTCCATATTGATGATCGCCATAGAGACTTTATAAAAATATAATCAATTTGATTTCTGTAGTTGTCATCAGGGAAATGTCATGAGTACAGACTACCAATATGATGTTAAAATAAAGTGTTGGCGTTTACCAACTATTGTTCTATGCATAAATTTATAAGTCGTTCGTTTCTATCATTTCCCTTTTTTCAATCCGTATTTGCCAACAATGTTCCTGATTTGATTATCAGACAATGTTTTAGCCTCCTTGGCTTGATATATCGACGTACAATCATGATTTTTTTACTTGGAATGGTACGGAGAGTTTCTTCAAGATTTCAATAAAATTCATCTACTTCTTAAGTTAATTGACTTCTTGGAGCGTAGACCTGTATGAGGGTCAAAGTGAACGCCTTGCAATTCATTATTTTTGCTAGAATTCTATCGTTGACAGAGGGAACAAGAGGGAAATCTTTCTCAAGAAACGCTGTGCGGGGTATGTGACATACATAGTAAAAAGTATATTTCTTCTTTCCTTCTGTAAAACAGCGCATTACATCAGCCGGGAATATAATTTTCTGAATGAATGAATGTGAAATGTTTGATATCTGTGCAACGCATAAAATTGTCCAAGGCCAAGTTACCGGAATTGAGTGTTTCCTATAATTATTATAAAAACATTTTTAACTTTCAAACGGTCGCGCGGCTTTGAACCAACCGCACTTAATACATTTTCAGTCAACAAATTTTACATCTACTCAAAAGTATTTCGGATCTTTAGTCTCTTATAGGCTCACCATGTAGACAAAATACTATTTATCCCCTTCACGCGGTCCGTAACGTTCAGACAGCATTCGTTTTAATGGATGTGCTTGCTGACAAAAAAGCAAAAATGTATTCGACGTCAAGAAAAAATAACAGATGGCCTTTTACAAAAATTACAGATCGTCTTTTTTTCGTCTTTTAGATATTGTAAGAATAAACGTCTTGGTAATCTTGAGAGCAAATAAAATAGTTATTGAAAAAAAGGCAAAAATATTTACGTGAATTGGGAATGCAGCTGATAAATGAGTATGTAGAGAGATTATATCTGGTGTAAATGCAGCGATTTCAGCAGATTTCTCTTTAAAAATCCCCAAAAAAATAATCCGGAATCATCAAATCAATTTTGCGTGAAAATTGTTAAATTGACGAAAGTAGTTTATGATGCAGTACAGAATTCTAATAGCTTATAATTATCTGTAGGAAATAGGTTTTGAACAATTTGAATCTTATATGAAAACCTGTGCAAGTCGTTGCTTTAAATTCGACTTAATCCACTTAATTAATTCCCAATTGTGCACAACATCATTAAATCGATCTTTTAGGAGACTCCTCCACAGATTACTCCGCAAGTGCAATATTTGCAGGGCTTCGCACTGTTCTTGGAGCTCTGTTGTAGGGCCTATCCTCAACTGTTATGATTTTTTGAAATTGCTTGAATAAACGATAAATTGCTTAAAATTAATAATTGCTGTTTTGCTTAAATTCACAAATAAATGATTTTTTTTTAAATTTAAACAGTAATCATTTTACTTCTTTTTTTAGCGTGTATCTATAATAAAAATGGAACATCTGCACTTCACAACAGCTAAACAAACTGTGATAAATATCACCAAAAAATAATGGCGCCAAAACGAAACGGTAGCGTGATTCTTTATGTCAGACTTATTACTTAAGACTTGCTTTATAGCTACACGCAATTTAGAATACTTGAATGTGTATATATTTTAAATATTAATTTATTTTAAGAGAAAAATACTAGGAAACTTTTCGTGAATATTAAAGGTTTTTCCACTGCACAGAAATTTCAGTGCTAACGAATGGGGCCGCAAGGCCAAATAGGAGGAGCGTTTCGCTATAATCGAGCTATAAAGTGTAGGGAGACAATGGCAGTTGTACCGTTATTCGAGGCAACCTCTGGTCGGAGACCGGACGCTCTTACTCTACGGTCTTACCTGCGTACTAGGTGGGCGCACTGAGCTGAGTGGGGATTCGTCTCGGCTGCCTCGTTCATCGGCAAGTGATTTCTCGATTACCAATTGCATGATCGGGTTCGCGCCCTCCAAGCTACCCTAAGTTATTTTTTAAAATAAAATCGAACCTGCATATCTGGTTTATGGGATAAGGTTTTCGTAGGCAAAACCAAGCTTTTCCGCTGCTTGGCCGCTGACGGAGTATCCCAAACGCTTTGTACCACCCCCCTGCAAAGTGCAAGAAATACAAAACAAGATAGGGACTATGGATAAAGAAAAAAAGAGAAATAGTCATAGTAGTGCAAAGATTGAACGTATTAACTTATGATGAGAACATATTCAAGCAGGGTGAGAATTAAAAGATCGAAAAATCTGGCCAGCAAAATATGTCTAGTAGAATTAGAAAAAGGGAATGACAAACATACCAGTCCTCATATATAAATAGAAGAAAGGTCAAACAAATATGCAGGAGAAAACGAAGACAAATTTTCGAAAGAGATATGGAGAAAATCGGAAGCGAGTATTATCAAAAACAAATAAGGAATTTTTACCATGCTATTTGGAACGAAAAGAAATGATAGCAACCTAGAAACATATACTGTAAGAACGGCGATGGAAAACTACTTATAAACGAAAGGGAAAATATAAATAGTTGAGAAGATTATTTTGAGCCAATATTGAATAAGCACTGATGGAGAAGAAGAGGTGGAAACGGATATAGGTGTCGAGAGAGAACTGGAGGAAGGGGGGGGGGGGGGGTAAGTCAGAACACAACGGAACCCAGTATAGAAGAAATTAAAGAAATCATCAGTCGCATGAAAAGTAGAAGCCTAGGCGACAGCCAGATTAGTATAGAGCTGATAAAATATGGGGACGCAAAACCACTAGAGGAAAAATGCCAAGGATGCAATGGGACGAGCGGTACTGTGTTCAATTTACAAAAAAGAGTACAGAACTTCATGTGACAACTACAGTGGTATGGTGTTGCTGGAAGTGATATACAAAATACTAGCGATAGCAATTAAGAACGGTATGCCTCAGAGGATTTAGTGGGAGAGTATCAGGAGTTACAGATCAATAGTAGACCAGATAATGCTGCTAAAGCAAGTTCAGGAAAAGCACTACCGACAAGTTTTAAATATGCACATAATCTTTATAGATGTCCAACGGCCAATATTCAAAACCCTTCAAGGTAAGATCGGGCCTCATACAAGGAGACCCGTTGTCTACCTGCTTGTTTAAATTAGTGTTGTAATGTGTGCTGAAAAGAAGTTCGATATATCGAACATGACTAATATGCTGTAAAAAAAAAACAATGTCTAGCCTTCGTCGACGATGTAACAATTGTAATACGAGAATTGGGAGAAATGAGAAATATAACCCAACGATTAATGAGAGCAGCAGGAAAAGGTTAACCTAAAGTAGGAGAAACAACACTACTTTGGCTCAACCCTCATAAACAAATATGGAATGGAAGCGCGGGTTAAGGTCAGAATAGCAAAGGGAAATAAATGTTTAGTAATGCTGCAGAGACTCACTCCTGAGAAATAAGCAAGTCTAATGCAAGGAGACAGATGAATAGAAACGAACAGAGACCAATTCAGACCAATTCAACTGGCCATATTGACGTTAGACTCGAGTCAAGCTGACGATGGCTGTGAGGCCAAAAACCGGTCCTGGAAGGTACTTGTCTCGACGCGATGGCGACGGCTGATTTGAAACGACCAGATGTACGTGCAAGTACGGATGAAATATTTCTGTTATTCAAATATCTTTCTCCACGGTTCCACTACGCTATCCTTTGAGCATACCTGATACCTACATCCAAGGTTGTGGAAAGAATGCATCGCGTAGTTCCGACTGCTTCGAACATTCACCATAGGAAGGCGCGAGTTGCATTGAGATTGCGACCCGCCTTCAATATGACCAGTTCACTTGGTCTGGCTCTGTTCGTTTCTATTCAGCTGTCTCCTTGCCTTAGACTGGAGCTAAGTTGACGACGGATATGAGGCCAGAAACCGGTCCTGGGAAGTACTTCTCCTCGACGGGATAACAACGGCTGATTTGAAATGAATACAGGTACGCGGAAGTACGAATTAAATATTTCTGTTATTCATATAAACAATAAAAATGAAAAGGGAGTAAAAAATCAAGAAACAGACCAAAAAGTAAATATCAGAAACTGGAAAGTTAAGGCCCAAATAAGAACGGATGGAAAAAAACCTCGTCAAAGCCACATTAGGATTCTTGAAATAATCATGACAAACTGTCATGACTGACATGATTTTTTTTTACCGTTAGAAGTTCCAAAGCATGAGATATAGGAAGTACGAATAAGATAAGCACAAATTGACGATCTTCAATCTTGAGAACTTAAATATTAATATTTGATATCGAGAATTTTGCAACAAGAATTGATACAAATTTAATAACGAATTCATGGCCTTTCGATTTGATGTGATTCGATTTAATTGTTTTCTTTGGTACTAGGTTGGACAGTAATATTTTGTAATTGTTCTTTTCGCTGATTCCAATAGGACACATTTGGAAGTTTGTCATTTAATTAGGGACACTTCAATTAAGCCTACAGTGCGGTGAAAAATTCGACAATTTATATTCGAAATATAAAGAGGTTAAAGTCGTCCCGTATCCAAAAAATCGAAATTAAGGACTAAAGATAGTGATACGTCATAAACGTCTTCCAGCAACTTGTTATCGATCATATCTAAAAAAAACACTAAGGAATACACTACAGAAGTCTGAAATTTAACCCTTTAGCTTAGGACACTATTTATCAGGAAATGATTTTGATCCTAGAGTCTGCAGAAATTGATGAACATTTTATCATACATTTCTTCTGATGATGAGCTACATCAAACAAGTGATTTGAACTTGGTGGACAAACTCATCTAATTCTGAATGAATAAAAAAACATTCACTATCCAGAAATACTTCTCATACATAAAATGTTTTTTACTTATAATTTTTGTTCATCAAAACACACTCACGGTCAAGAGCTTTAACCACTTACGTATTGACACTCATTCTACATCCCTCATCCCTTTTTCTTCTATATAAAATAAACGAACCAAGATGTATGTCGACTATATTAAAAAGTGTCTGTATTACAATTGTTTCGATACACAGTGCCTCTTTGAAATACGAATTATATTAAACTCTTCTGTTTAATACATTAGTTCTACTCTACTTCGTATTTGATTTGTGTGTCGAAAGAATTGTATTACATACAACTTTTAAATATAGTAGATAATTAGATATAAATCTCAGTTCGTTTATTTAAAACGATTTAAAAAATTAAGTGTTGTATCATATTGTCGGTTTTCACTAATAAATATCTAAACATATAATAATTAATTAAATGCTTTCAAAATTACTGGGTAAATATCTGACCTGATAATATAAAAAATGTAACTAATTCTGAACGTAAATTCTTTTCTTTTGTGATCATTGTTGGATTGTTAAAGTAAAAAATATATAGCAAAAAGCTCAGTTTGCAATAATGCAAAAGTGGCAAATATTCCAACGCAAAATGCAGGTAGCACATATTAACACGTTGACTGCCAAGCAAAAAACACATTTTTTGTGTAGGACCAAGGGCCACAATACGTTTATTATGCTTATAATTAACTTTCCATACATTTAAAACAAAAATATTTATTAGTTTTTTGAAGTTTTTAAATGTTTACGTGCTGGTCCTATGGGACCAGCTCGGCCTTTGGAAAGGAATCTCCACTAAAATTCCCCTGTGGCGCCGCTGGTTTTGACAGCCTATAGAATCAGTAAGCAGTACGGTATGGTTGTTCTAAGCGTTAGTCATCCGTTTATTATCTTTGGTTATAGGTTATATCTGCTTGCTTTTTACAATTTTTTTTGTATGACTTAATATGACTTAATATGTTTTTGTATGACGTAATACTACGGTTTTTTTGTATATAATTATCAGAGTATATAATTTTAAACAATTTTAGATGTCTAAAATACCCCTTACACAAAAAGAATTAGAAGATCTTGCGAACAATTCTTTTGATTCAGATTCAGATGAGTCACTCATAGAGGCTTTTCCAGGCTCTAATAGCGATTCATATCGACCATCTGATTCCTCAGAAGACGATTCGGACAATGATTTATTTAAACCAGCAAGAGCAACAAAAAGTAAACCAAAGTTATCGATTCCATCATGTGATGATGTCAGCACGAGTCAATTCATAGCAGCATCTGCATCCCTAATCCAAACAAACCCAAAGCTGGGAATTCGGGGGAGTCTGATTCATCAGAAACGCTGGCGCCGACTTTTTTAGACTATATAGGGGATGGGGGCCAGTAGCAAGAGATTACAGGGCCATTCCACCTTTTACCACACCTTCTAGAATAAAACCAGAAGTTGCGGCTTTGGCATGGCAAATGGATGCAAGTAATAATTCTCGCTATCTTAGTTAGGGTACCAACAACTAAATCTAAAATGAGACATTTCTTAGGACTAGTGGCATGGATAGGACTAATCAAACTGCCTGCGTTGGCTGACTCTGGTCAGCAGATCCATTACTGAACTTACACTTTCCTCGTTCTGTACTAAGCTGTAATCGCTTTAAAATTTTACTCCGAACAATTCATTTTGCAAACAATAATCAATCTATCGCTGGAAACAAACTTGCTAAAATAAAACACCTATTAAATAAAGTCCTGAAGAACTATAAAGACCTTTATACTCCCGAAGAATACGTATGTGTCGATGAGACTATGTTGCCTTTTAGAGGAAGATTGTCGATAAAACAATTCATAAAATCGATAAGCCATGGTATCAACCTTTTTAAGTTATATTCAGGCACATGCTACACATATAAAATCAAGATTTACGCAGGAAAATAAAACGGCGAATGACTCCAGAAGCTATCGTAACATTTCTTACCCAAGATATTATCAGAATCGGCAGAACTTTAGTAACAGACATGTAGCATAATAGTTTATGTTTGTCTAAAAGAATGCATGATTGTCATACTCACTTCATTGGCATATTACGAAAAAACCGCAAAGGGCTACTAAAGGATATTGTAAATATACAACTTAAAAGAGGTGAAGTTGTGGCCATGGAGAACAAGGATGGGATAACCGTACTAAAGTGGAAAGAGCAAAGAGAAGTACTTATGTTGTCTGCAAAGCATGATGCTGAAATAGTAAAAAGAAATGGACCTAGAAATGTAGATAATATACCTAAAATCATAATAGATTACAATCAGGGCAAAAGTTCTGTGGATCTCTCCGATCAAATGGGATCGTATTCTAATCCTCTTCGTAGATCTGCAAAATGGTACAGGAAAATTGCATTTGAGCTTTTACTTAACATCTTTCATGGTAAATGCTTTTGCATTATATAAGAAGGTTAACGAAAGTAATATCACGATTACGCAGTTCAAAAAGGAAGTAATAAGATACCTAGTAAATACTGTTGAAAACGAAAACATTGATAAAGACAATGAACAAAAGATGGTAAAAATAAGCATAAAACAAGAAGTTGCAAGTACAGTTATTAAAAAAAAAAACGGGCATCGTGGCAGAAAATATGCTACAAATCGTACAATCAAAGTTGACACCTATTGCGATGATTGCGACTGTGAAATACATCACAAGGAGTAATTGGGCTTAGCTCGATATTTGGCTAGTTTATTTATGTTTTAGGTTTCTGTAAAGTTATTTTCACTATTTTTTATACTCAATCGTTTTATTTACAGGAGGGACCACACAACAACAACAAAATTAAATTTAAAAACATAGTTATTGATATCTTCTCTGAGGCCGTGCTGGGTTACAAATTGTATAAGGTTGTCCCCCAAAAATATTAAACATTCATCTTTGGACTACCATGACGACACCACAGGAGGACTTTTTGAAGATTGATTTATAAATAGCCTTTTGCTCAATGTGCTTAAGAACAGCGTAATTGTAATGGACAATGCTAATTGTCATAACCGCCAAAAAAATAAAATTTCTAATGCAAATAACACTACATTGAAAATTCAGAACTATATGTTAAAAACGATATATATTTCGAAAATACATATAAAAAATGTCATCTAGAAATATTAAAGACATTTAATATTAAAAAAGAATATGGCTGTGATAGCGCTGCTGCCGATATGGGACATACTACGGTTTTATGCCTTCCACCGTATTACTGTATTTTTAATCCAATTGAGCATATGTGGCATCAGGTTAAATCCAATGTTAGAGCAGAAAACACTTATCCGACTATAAATGCAAGTGCTGCAGCATTAATCAGGAAGGTTGTAGACAGTATTCCCAAAGAAAGTTGGATAAATTCGGGTAACCATGTTATTAAAATAGAAGATTCCTATGTATCATTTACTAATAATATAGAACCACTTATTATTAATGTATATCAAAGTGACAGTGAGAATGAAACCAAATTAAATGTAATTATAAAAAGTTATAATTTTTATTGTACTAATAGATAAATTTATTTATTTATTTTTATTGTACTAATAAATTCAAAATACACAGGCCAATAAATAATGTTTTAGTCAATAAATAATATTTAGTAATAATTTAACAATATTTTATTTTTTCCAAAATTATTCACAAATTAAACCACTCCGACTCTGGCGCCTTTGAAGAAACTAGGAATATTTTTATTGAAATTTATTGGGGCAATTAACACTTTGCCGAAGGGTAACGAAAAATCTTGAACTGGACTATACCACTTCGTTACCTTCGAAGTATTTTGGATTAACTTCTTTAAATCACAGCTATTTTTGAATTATAGCTCAATACTATACGTCCAGATGGAGCTTATGGCAGATTTGCAAAAGATAAACATATTTTCTAGCGCCAGGTTAAATTTCCTGCCGATTAATCACTAATCATTTTACCCGTAAGTCAGTTTGTTTACTTTTTTGAATATGCATCTTCTTTTCTTGTGAACTTTAAATCTAGGTGCATTTCTAGATATTGTGCGGATTGTGGTATTCGAATGTTGTTTAGACAGACTGGTAAGTATCTAAGTCTCTATCTTTCCTTAAGGTGTATGCCACTCGGACTAAGTTTGCTTCATTTCTTTTTATTCTCCACTTGAAAACCCATTCGGATATCTTTCAAGTGCCTTTGTAAGATCGTGGATCATGTAACTAGATTTTCCTAGCTTGCAAATATGACAATGTCATCGGCAAATGTTTCCATGATAGTTTCAGTATCGATTGATAAATCAGCTGTGAACAAAATACATATAGTAATGGTCTAAAAACGCCGCCTTGTAGAACCACTGATTTAATTCGAAAGTTGGTAGACGTTCATTCATTCCGCCTTGTTCGAAATTTTCTGCCACTTAGATAAGATCTCAATAGTTTAACGTAAATTATAGGAAGATATTTTTAGATTTTGTGAATGTACCGTTGTCACATTTAACCAAAGGCCCGGCTAATATCCAAGAAAGCACATGCGCAGTATTTCTTGGCCTCCAGAGTTAGATTTAGGATATGAGCTATTCTGTGGACTTGCTGCACTATATAGTATTGTTTCCAGGATCCAAATTGATTGTGAGAGTCAGAGTCTATTCTTTGTAGCAGTAGTCTCTTCAGTGTTTTACACGTAGTTGGTAAAAGATTTATTAGTTTAAACAAGGTAGCTCTATTAGGGTATTTTTCTTGTTTGGGAATTAAATTTATTTCAATAGTTCTAAACAATTCTGCCCAGTAGTTTAGACGTAGTATAGAATTGAATCGCAACACTTTTACTTGGAAATTCTTTTACCATTTTTGGGATTATTCGGTCTATTCTAGGCGCTTTTTTAGTTTTTAAGTAGCTAATTTTCTTGGTGTACATCTTTTGTGGTTATCTCTTTGATTGTTGGCGTTTTCCGTAAAATATCGATTAGCTCACTTTCTATCTCAATATCAAATTCATTGTTGTCGAGTGTAAGTACTTTAGGCGCAGCAACTAGAGGTCTAATATGAATTTGGTGTGGATTACCACTAAATTCTAAATCACCTGTTTTTAACTTTTAGGCGTGTGTTTTGCTAACCATGTTAGCATCATCAGGGGATGATTCAATCTAATAGATGGTTAACCAAAGACACATTAAAATATTAAAAGCAAGTGATTTGGTGTTTAGTGGTAAATCTGTTTGAGTTTAGGGTTTCACGCTAAAGGTTTCAATAGGAGAATTGATATAAGATGATTGAAAAAAAAAAGAAAAATACAGTTTTAGTGAGATATAAGTTTAATGGTTTAATTACAAATTAAAAAAGTATTATTCTAGACTTAACAAAAAAGAACAAAGTTTCATTGAATAAAAAAAATAAATAGCTTCAAACCCTTACATCACTGACTCCAACATGTAATATTGTTTACAAAACTTAAATAAAGCACAACAAATAATCATCAACAAGCCTTCTATTGCTATTTCTAGGTCAAATGGCACTTGTGGAACAAACATGTCGTCGTCCGTTTCGTTGAAGTTTATCTAGAAGAAAATGTTGTGCACCAGAGCAGGATTAACGAGTGATAGTCGTTTACTATGTAATTTTGGAGACCCCACATTCATTAAGGTGCTCCGTTAGCAGCGTAAAGGATATGGGAGCATGCAAGTATAAACACGTGTTTCCGAACGGACACCGACCAAAACCCTTTTTAAAATATCTACAATTTTGTGTTTGCATACGAGAATTTTCTGATAAACGTTTCCTTTTTTTCTTTTGTGTCGTACCAAATACGACTACGAAATACATAATCTACAAATAGAAATAATTAGCTGTAATTATTAGGTCTACCCATAAGTAATGTTTATTTTTTCAAATTTTAAAAACATTGCTAACCATCTACTAACAATAATTTAACTCAATATAACATAACCTCCATTCTAGTTAAACATACTGGCATTTGGTTTGCGTATTATTAAGTTAAAAAAAGGCAATCATGTAAAAATGGATAACAAAGTGTGAGTTTTAAAAGAATAACATTGCCACAAATTCCATCAGTGCTGTTTATCCTGAGGACTTATATTTCGAGGAATAACTTCCGGACACACACTAAGTACGCTTGTTACTCCCTAGTATTATGTTGGACACTGGTTATCGCCTGTTATAGTTTATGTGATAAAATTTCTAAACCGTCTACCGATAATCAAACACCTGTGTACGCAGTGGCGTAACTATAGGGCGGCAGGACTGACAAAATGTCACGGGCCACCGACCCGACGAGGGCCCCCGGTCGGATAGGCCCCGAGCTCAGAAGTAACGTAACATTTTTAACAAAATTTAGTAAAAATTATAAATTTTATATAAGTTCTTAAAATCAATTAAGTTAGACACAATTAAAGACCATATACAAATTCAAATAAATTATTAAGATTTAAACGCATTCATAAGAAAAGTATGTCGATCAATTTTAGAACCCATCCTTTGGTTGTTCCATTTTTTGTCGCGGTACTTTGGCGGCGCGGGCGAGCTAGTGATGCTCGGGAAATCCCCGCATTCGTTAACCAAGAAAGTACTTTCTCCGTGGCGCTGGCGAGGTAGCAATGCACGATTTTAGAGGAATTTCGGATTTCTATTTTTTTTGTATCTTTGATTTTTCGCAGTTTTTGTTTTGTTTTTATTGAATCTGCAAATAGAGGCAAAGTAAAGTTAATTGTGAAAGTTAGATCTCAACGTGTCTAGTTCTATAAAATATCTAAGTGGGAGCGAAAAACGGAAGAGAAAGAGGGAGTCTGAAGAAAAAAATGAAAAATTACCCAAAATTAGTCACTACTTCAAGAATGATTACTTTATTGATAAAAAAGCGAGTGAATAGTGCTCCGAAAGTGTAGAATTGGACGTAAGTAAAAGTAACAGTATAGCAGATGCAGCACCCGACACCAGTGCATATCCAGATCCAGAACAACCACAACAAGGTACAAGCAAAAATCAAAGTGAATCATATTTTAGTGTGAACAATATTGCACCATATATTACTGATAAGCGAAATTTTAACGAACTAAATGATCACGTGAAATGGGTCGTGATCGAAAATGGACATTGTAAACCTAAGAGTCCTTTCTTAAAAACCAGCGACAATAGATCTTTCCTAGAAAAACATTACTATATTGTTTCCAAGTCTGGTGTGAAACTTGAACGTACATGGCTATTCTATTCCTTAATACTTCAGAAGGCGTATTGTGAACCATCTCGTTATTCGCAAATCGGACATCTAAAAACATACAAAATGTTTGGATGGAAGGTTATGACGACTGGAAACAACTTACGTATCAACAATGGCGATTACATGGAACACTAGATGAAGATCACAAGTCCATGATTAAGAAAGTAAAATATTTTTGGCGTCAAGACTCCTTGATGTTACTCTGATACTTTCAAAGTGTGATTTAGCCTCTCGTGGCCACAGAGAAAAGGCAGATAGCAATGATCCAAGTTCCAGAGGAAATTTTTTGATTTTTGTTGAGTTATTAGCAAAATACGATCCGACTTTACAATAATTGTTAAGTTGAGCTCATTTCTGTTTTGGTTCTAAAAATAGAAAATGGACTCATAAATGAAATAAATGCCGCGCTATTTTACTCTATCATATTCGATATAACTCAAGATATTTCAAAAACAGATCAAATGTGTGAGCTTTAGCGTTATTGCATGATCGAGAAAGGCGAAAATGGAATCCCAAAGGCGCTCGTTATTAAAGAGTCATTTTTAAGTTAAAGACCAAACTGCCTTGGCAATGTCCAACCAAATTATTAAATCGACAAATGACAAAAATATACATCCAAATAAGTGTCGAGGACAAGGATATGATGGTGCTAACACAATAAAAGGCACTTATGGTGGAGCTTAAAAACTCATAAAAGATAAAACTTATATAAAATAGTGTAGCAGAAAAATGGTTCATTAACCCTGAATTTTCTAAAACTCGTCAGAGGAAGGTGAAACGCCATTTTGACGAACATTGCGAAGATGAGCGTCTCCAAGATCCGGAAAGTTTGTTCAAAGTGAACATATTTTATCGAGTATTGGATATCATTATTAATCAACTGAAATCGCCTTTCTTTTTTTTTTCAATTTCAGTGTTTTGCAACCTGCCACTTTACAAAATTTGAATGACACTGAACTATAAAAAAAAGCTCTATAATTTGTTGATATATATAAAAAAGACATATCTGAATCCTTTGACAGTGAAATTCTCGGTTAGTTTTCGGTCCACCTTCAGAGACGAAATAGAAAGGTCTTAGTGTATTAGAGAATTTGCTGATTTATTAATATTAAAGAATCATTTTATGCCGTGCAGCTTTCTTGAAGTACGTACTGCATTAATGTTGTTTGTTACAATTCCTGTGACTACAGGTAGTGCTGAAAGATCATTTTCGAAACTAAAATTAATAAAAACCTATTTAAGAAACTCTATGGGACAAGACAGGCTACGTAACTTGGCTATTTTGTCTATTGAAAATTCTGTGGCCCGATCTTTAAAATTTGATGATGTTATTGATAATTTTGCGGAACAGAAAGCTCGGAAGGATTTTATTAATAAATATCTTGTTAATATTGAATTGTTATTACATAATTTTTATGAAATAACAATTGCTTTTTTTAAACCTATGCTTTTGACAATAAAATGTATTAGATATCTTTAGATGGGGAGGGCCCCATCCAATAAATTTGCCACGGGCCTCAGATGATATAGTTACGCCACTGTGTGTACGTTTCACTTGGTTACTGATGACAACCACTTAGAACGTAGTAGCATTTCCACGAGAATGACAACTAAAGATATGAATAATGAAGAAAATTAGTTTCGATAATTGTGGAAATAGAGACGGACAATGTTTACAAAATGGTACGGATTATATATAACTTCATTATTAAGAATAATTTTCTCATTTTAATTTTGAACTTCAAACTGACCTGCAATAAATCTTCTAAACCCCCATCGAATAAGAAGTCAAGATGTATATCAAGATTTTCCATAACACAGCAAGCACTTCGAGAAACGTTTCGCTATGTTAACATCATGAGGCATGTTTAAAAATAAAGATTTGCGAAAAATCTTGAATTTTAAATTTTCACAGCAACGGTTCTAACAAAAGGAGTCATTAAACATGTTTAAAAACAATAACAAACAAAAATGGCAACATTTTGTTATATATTCGATAACACAAAATGAAGCAAATACCTACCCGAAGGCACTCTACATTCTGGACACGCCTTGGATACATTAAAATCAAAATCTTTGTTGCGCACCCATTTCTTTATTTATACACGTGAAACAATAGCAATGGTTGCAATTTGGTAAAATTCCAAAAACTGTTCCCGAACGTCACTTTTTTCCAGAATTACATCCAAACAGATACCACAGGATTTATTTGCCCACTGGACCTCTTTAACTAATTCAAGTGCTTCTTCGGATGAACTAGTTTCTGGACCATACGGACTGCTTAATTTACATTTGCTTATTGAGGCGTTTTGGTGGGAGGATGAGACAATATTCCAAAAAATTAACCAAATTATAGGCAAAAAAAAACAATATTACTCCGTAAACTTAAAATTAATATATACAAGGGTCGTGCGAAGTTCTCAGAAATAAATCAGTCCTCAGTAATAACAGAGGATGGTTGCGGCATTGGCATTTTCTTGAGGAAAATTCATACTAAATTCTATAAATAAAACAAAGTTGTTTAATTCCCACTTATATTTTTATCTAAAACAACGCGTTTCGCTACACTGTACTACACTTTGTCATAGCCCGAGAGATGAAAATACCGCCATGGACCATGTCGCACGGTAATCATTAAACATGGTGCAGGGTTCAGGGAATAGCATCAATCTAAGTAACATAAGGACCAGGAGAGCGAAGGCGTTAGTTGAGTGGCGGGCGAATAGAGGCACAGGCAAATCCTTATCACATATAACGAGATGTTTACTGTTGAAGAGAAATTTAACCAGCAAAGATTACGATGACAGAGTTTACGATTACAGTTCTCAAAAAATTGTCAAAAAAATTATGGAAGAGAAAAGTGGAAAGAGAAATAATTTTTAAATTCAAGTAGCATCAGCATTGGAGGCCATTTAGAGACAGAAAATGAAAGAGTAAATAAAGAATAAATATTAGCATATAAATAAAGCCCTAGAGAACGTAATGAATACCTAAAATACACCTATAAAAAACTACAGATCGTATCGAAATCCTTAGTTATGTCCCTTAATATTCCCTATAGTCTAACGGGTATAATTAATAAAATTCTACCTTTGTCATTTTCCCAAATAGTGGAATTAACTAATTAAAACTAAATACAAATCAGACATTTCTCTCTGTTACTCTAAAACAAAATGGTAGTAGTATGTAATTGAAAATGGATTTTCATCAAGTAAAGTTGGTTAGGGTGCCACGCTACACGAGTGAAAATTGAGTTTTAAAAATTACGTAGCAGACGGAAAGAATAAGACTAATATAATAGAATGGGATCGGAAAATATGGAGGAAATAAAAAGAATGTTTGGGCAAATATGCACACAATTAACAGCGGTTGAAGAGGAACTAGATAAGTGTACTGATACAATAAATGAGCTGAAACAAGAAAACCAAAAATTAAAGTAGACAGTTAAAGACCAAGAAGAGAGATTGGAAAAGGTTGAGAGAGAAACAAGAAGAAATAACATTATAGTGCAGGGATTGACTGATACAGATAGGGTAGAACAGGGGCAAGTAAAATAGAAGGTGCAGGAATTGCTGAGGGAAATGGGAGTAGAAATTAATCCAGCGGTAGATATAAAGGAAATCACGAAATTGGGGGCCTCCAAACCAAATAAAAAAATACTAGTTCTTCTAAAGCTACAAACATGGAACAAGAAAATTGAAATAATTGAACGGACCAAAGAACTGAAAAGGAGAGACATCTATATTAATGATGATTATACAAAAAAGGTTCAAGGGGAAAGGACACTTTTGATACCCCACTTAAAACAAGCAAAACAGCAATGATATATAGCCTATCTTAGATACAACAAGATGATTGTGAGCGGACAAAAGTATGGAACAGAAGATCTCGAAAGTCCAGAAAATGTAGAAAAGGAAAATAATAAACGCGTAGCTAACGAAAGGTCACCGGAGAGTGAGGCCCTCAATGAAGAACGGAGAAAAATTACGAGGACTGAGCGAAAAAACTGTTAAGGGAAGGTGGAGGGACGAACAAAGATGACGATGATGGGGCAATGAAAAGAAAAACGAATTAAATGACAAATAGAAAGAGGAAGAGGGAACGTGCGGTAATACGAATAGGGACCTGAAATGTAAAAACATTGTTAGCTGTAGGAAGGATGGAGGAGGTCGCCAGAAAAATGCTGGAATATATACTACAAGTATTGGTTATGCAAGAAGTAACATGGAAAGGAGAAGGAAGAATTGACAGGGAAGAATATACAATACTGTATGGAGGCTAAGATAAGCAGGGACAGAATGGAACGGGCTTTTTGATAAGCAAAACTCAAGAAAGGATTTAATGGAATTTAAGAGTATAAATGGAAGAATTTCATACATTAGATTAAAGAATGATATAGCCAACATTACAATCATAAACGCCTACGCACCAACAGAGATAGCAAATGAAGAAGAGAAGGATGAGTAGTTCTACGATAAAATAAGTAAGACTTGCGAAAAAACACCAACACATGACACAATCATCCTTATGGCAGACTTTAATGCAAAGATAGGAAAGGAAGAATACTGGGGAGAAGTGGCTGGAAGAGAAATTTTGCATCAAGACACAAACAACAATGGAACGAGACTGGGAAATTTCGCAACAGAAATGGAAATTATCATACTTAGTTACATAGTTAGCACAAAATACCAACACCAAACACAGCATAAAGTAACATGGTTAATCCCAGGCAGAAAGACAGGAAACTAGATAGACCACATCCCCATAGACAAAAGAAGACAAAAAATGATACAAGATGTAAGATCATTCCGAGGGGCAGACGTGGGTACTGATAACATTTCTAGTAATAGCGAAGCTTCGGTTAAGAATGGTAGGTGGAGTAAATTTACAAACAGATAACAGGTATGGAGTCACCATTCGAAGAAGTCAGAAAACAACTAGCAGAAAGTCGAGAAGACGAAAACAGATAATGATATGATACGCAGATAAGATAATGGGGAAAAAATAAATAGAAGGAAGGAAGGAATGGTTTGACAAAGAATGCAGAGAAATATTGCAGAGGAAGAGGGCTAATATATTGAAGTGGTTAAGAACAGGGAGTGATGTAGACTACAGGGCATATCAGGAAATTAGAAATAACAGCACTAAACTAGTAAAAACTAAGAAAACTAGATGGGCAGAGAAAATGATGGATATGAGAGAAAAATATAATAAGAATAGCATACAATTATACAGATATATCAAAAGACAAAATGCGAAAAGAAACACAACAAACATAAGTAGCACCGAATGGGCGAATCATTATAGAAAAATATTAACTGATAACAGAACGATGACGGAAAGGGAAACGGATGGAAACCTGGAAGGCAATATGGAAGAAGAAGAACTGGATATACCCACAGAAGAATTTAATGATGTAATAACTCAACTTAAATTAAATAAAGCAGGTAGATTTATAGTCAATGAGATGATAAGATATGGGGGAGAAACCTTAGAAAGAAGGATATTTAAGCTGATAATCCATATCTGTAAGAAAGAAAAAATGTCTAATGAGTGGAAAAACGGATAATAATGGCAATTTATAAGAAGGGAGATCCAAAAGATTGTGCAAATTACAGTAGAATTACCTTACTTAGTGTTGTATATAAGATACTGATTATGTTAATAAATAACAGATTGATGAGGTATACAGAAGAAAAAATTGAAGACTGTCAAGATGGCTTTAGGAGAGGTAGATCTACCATAGATCTACATATAGTAAAGCAAAAAATCGAAAAATCTCAGGAATATGCAATGGAATTACAAATTGTGTATATTGATTTTAAACAAGCTTTCGAAAGTCTGAAACGGGGACAAGTAATGAAAGCTATGACGGACATGAAAATACCGGGCAAGTTGATAAAACTAACAGAAATGACAATGAAAAAATTCACAAGCAGTAGTTAGAATAGCGGAAGGAGAAACAGAGGATTTTGAGATTAATATAGGAGTAAGAAAAGGAGATGGGCTAATAACATTGTTTATAATAACACTGGATGCAGTAATCAAAGAGTGTAATTTCATGGAAATAATCAGCAATAAACCGACACAAGCAGTTGCATACGCAGATGATCTTACTGTGCTAGCTAGAGACAGAATATGCCTGGAAGGAGCAATCCAAAAATTATACAAGAAGCAAATAAAAGAGGCCTCACAATAAATCAAGAAAAGGTAAGTACATGGAAATAAGGAAAGAAAATAGAAGAGTTACACCCAAATCAGTAAAAATACGAAATTACGAATTTGAAGTAGTGGAAAACTTTAAATATTTGGGAATATTAATAAATAGCAAAAGCGACAGAAACATAGAGATTGATCACAGAGTACAGACGGGGCACATAGCCTATTATAAATTCAAAAGTATTATGAAAAGCAAAAACATAAGTATAAATACAAAAGTGAAGTTATATAAAGCAATGAAAATATACAGGACCGAGATGCGTGGAAAAATAACGTATAAAGCAAGGACAAACAAAAGAATAGAATAAGTCCAGAATTGAGGAATGTGGATTAACTCACCACAAGAACTGAGTTTCTAGCGGTCAAAAGAATCGAGCGGCTACAATTCCTAATGGAATGTAGAGCCATGTATATATAAAGTTGAAAGCGTCAATTATTTCTCGCTATCACCTGATCTGTCTTTAACACATCTTACTAAAGTTACACAAGTTATTAATTTATGTTTGACTAGACAAACACATTATGAACTATAGTATTCTCCCTATTTGGCAATTTGCCTTTCAAGAAAAGTGCACATACTTTCGAGTTGTAGTCAAAGTAGTCTACCAACTACACTCCACATTATGGTTTCCAACATCCATTCAAGGAGCTTTTCCTTTTTAAACAACACAAGATTTTCCATTCCCAGAACCTTGAATACCCAAAGAATTTCCTAGCAAGACAAGTCAGGTATTTATGTGTCACTCTGGACTAAATTTGAATTGCACAGCACACTGACAGATCAGAAATGTAGATCAGCCGAGCTGCAATAAAACCGAACCGGAAACAATAAAAATCACCTAGATTCTTAGATAAAATTCCTAACTCCACTGTCCAATAGACTTTTTAGACCTGGCTAATAAGTATATTAACAAGGTTTCTACTATTACTGACAAATATACATGAGATATATGAAATGTTAAGGTACTTACCAGTTGCGATGTCTCTACTGACCTAATTTGTTTGCCTTGTTTAGAGCTTAACAATTTTTCTGCCATAGTTGGAATTTCGTGCGCATTGCGACATGTATTTCCAAATCGGCACGAGCCCCTTAAATAATACCTGCATATCTGTATATCTCTATTTTCTTCACCATCTACGTTATTCATGATAATTAGATTATTTACTTGCACTGAACAAATTTCGTAAATTCTCTGACGGCTTGTAAATGTTATTATAGAATTTATTTGGCCTTATTGCTGGATAATCGAAGACGAATTATTGGAATAATAGAAAATATTTACATATAAATAACCTAAAAATATAATACTGCGGCGACTTAGCACCTACAATAACTGGCGTTAGCTACCACACCAAGGCACATATCATACCCCAAGCCAAGCAGTGGCAGACCTTGGTTTTTAGTACCATTTTTGACAGTGGGAAGATGGGAACATGTATCTTAACATGTCTGCAGAGGTATCAAACTAATTCATTCTAAAATTACATCTTAGTTGTATATAAATATGAGTGTTGAGTTCTTCAGTGTTTTCTTTAGACAATAATATAGCTGCAAGGTGGGAAACCAGCACCACACCGGCAAACTAAGCTTCCAGGTGAACAATTGAAACACAGTTGATGACCTACAATTGGTTACTTTGAACGAACATCGTCTAATTCCAAAGAAACCTGAAGCGTAAGTACTCGGAATATTACAACTATGTACACAGACAACCCACAAACCAACAACGGATCTGTCAAGCACACTCATCAATGGCACTAATGCGACTAGCAAATTATCACTTATAAACGGATCCATCAATGGCCCAATGTAGCCATCAACAAATCCTTCAACAGTCACATCGTTACAGCAAAAAACCCATCAACAGTTCCATCGGGAGAGCAAATGATCCATCAACAGTCCCAATGCAATCAGCAGCGGATCCATCATCGGTTTCATTATGACCATCAGTGGTTCCGACATATTCATAAACACACCTTACAACACGACAGCAAGTGAACAAGTTTAACAATATCGCACGGCCGTCTATCGATGTAACATCAAGCAAATCTGCACCTTTACCATGGCTGAGAAAATTAACACCTCCACTATTATCAAAGAAACTACTACCACTATCAAATGGACCACAACACAACTATCGTTTCTTGGCAATGGCAAACTCACTAACGGTATGTCCTAGGTAAATACGGTATCTGCATCGCACGCACCGCAAATCGGATACGGCAGTTGCGATTGCGGCTGAACTAATACAAAAAATTATTTCAGTTCATTTACGACGATGAAAAATCGAACATGGTTCCGATAGAATCACCACATACAATGTTCCAATGGATAATAATCTGTTGAAATTAAAGATATTAAAGAAAGCACAAATAAAGAGGAATAGCAGACATGAAATTTATAGAGATAGATTAATTTTCGGAGAATTTCATCATCTGTATCCACAATTGCAAGTAGATTAAAATGCATCTTGGCAATATACAAGAATGATTCTAATTACTTTTGATTAGATAGTTGAAGCAATCTGCGATTCATACTATCATTGTCCAACAAACTTTCAGGTGCCTATTTCTCGTGGGTTTTTAAAGTGGGAGGGCGTAAAAGAAATTACTGCTGCTGTAGATTTTTTTTGCTTTCCTTTCCTCCTCTTTTACTTTTCGTGCTATTAAAACCCTATACAGTAGGTGAACCAGGAAAATGGAAGGAAGCAGGTTAAAGGAAAGAAAATGACCGAAAATTTACTTATGGTGTTTTGAACTGAAAAATTATTTACTGTGATACATGCGGGTGGAGGCGCCCTAACGCCCTCTCTCAAGAGCCGCCTCTGTTATTTCAATAGAGGAAAGGCTTTTTCTCACCTTAAAGCATCGGCGGTTCGTGGGGGAAAAAACAGTGGGGCACGTATAATCAAATTTTGGAATGGAGATAGGGAAATGCGTCGCAACCAAACATTTTACATTTCTTAGTATCATGCACACACTTTGCTGTGTAGAAATACGAGTGTAACTGTGAGGCATCAAATTTTTTTTTTATTGGTTTTGATCTTCGTATAACCGGGAATACATTTTTCTGACAACATCTAATATTTGCGTACGCGTCCTGAACACCGGCGTGTGTCCTCTCTGATACGTTTTCTTATAATTTTACAGAGCTCAGTGTACTCGACCCTGCCAAAAGGACCCCCCGTCGTTTCTTCATTAAATCAATATTCTCACTTGATATTTTTGTCTGCTTGAGACATTTTTCTTCTGGTGCTATTGAAGCAGCCGTTTCAAGCAAATTGTTTGGTAATTTCTTCATATTGAACTGATATTTCCATTTCCTCCGGGTTTTCTAACACAGCAAAGCGGTTCGACAGAGCAATCACAAAAATCGCTGTCCCTCTCCAGCAATTTCCCAGAATTTGCTCCAATCCACTCCACTTGTTGTTCCAATTCTGGTATTAAAATCACCCATCAAGATTTTGTACCTACATTTCTCCTTATATAAAAGCTCTGTAACATCATCATAAAATTAATAAATTTCCTCGTCCCTAAGGCTTATAGTTGGTGCATAGGCATGGACGATTTAAAGCCTAAACTTTTTATTCAGCTGAATAACGCACTGGGGTAGCCGGCCAGATGTACTTTCAAATTTTACTACACTGTCCTTGAGCTTTCGATAATGAGGAATCCAATACCCCCACATCGTCCATTCTCCGTACCTCGGGTGTAGAGTACGTGTTCAGTTGGTTCCAGTTTAATTAACTCTTCGCCCTTTCTTCGTGTTTCACAGAGCCCAATAATATCCCAATGTATGTTGTCAAGTTCGGTTAATAGTTCATGCAATCGGGCCTCCGTTTTCATACTCCATATATTAAACGTAGCAATGTAAAAAGTCCAATGGCAGCCTTATCTAACCCGGTGATTCCCAACACTCTCTGCCTTGGAGCAGGTCTTCCCGCTCCCATAGGTACTTGTCCCTTGTACTCCAGGCAATGAGGGCAGTGTTTGGGATTATACTGTCATTTTGAAATACCATGTTGAAGGTATGGACCACAATCTGCCACGTTGGTCCAATGCGGGTTGGCAAATTTTGGATCATGTTAGTCTGAGGCCTCTGCCTTTACATGTCCGCCAGGGGTGACCCATCTAGGAGCATGGACTCCAGACTCCAGACTCCTCATTGCTCTACTCAAACCCCTTTACCACGTCAAGGTCTGATGCACAAAGGGGATATATATACACATATTCCCCTTTACGCTATGTGTTAGGTAAATACGGTGCGATTTATTCATCGCACGCATCGCAAGCAACGGATATGGTAGTTGCGATTACGGCCAAAGTAAATACGACAAAAAATTATTTCAGTTCATTTACGACTATGAAAATACAACGTGGCTCCGATAGAGTCGCCATATACAATGTTTCTAGTGGATAATAATCTGTTGAAATTAAAGATATTAAAGAAAGTACAAAAAAGAATAATAGCAGACATGAAATTTTTAGAAATAGATTAAATTTCGGGGAATTTCATCATCTATATCCACAGTTGCGAGTATATAAAAATGCAATATACAAGAAGCTATTGATTACATAGTTGAAGCAATCTGCGATTCATATTATCATTGTCCAACAAACTTCCAGGTGCCTCTTTCAGTAGAGGAAAAGATGTTTCTAACCTTAAAGTAAGTGAAAAATACGTAACAAAAATACTTGGGCAGAATATTTCTATGAAGGGGGAAACCGCCCAGGAGGTAGAACGGCGTGTTAAATGTAGCTTGCAAGCATTTGGCGAGCTCAACATAGTGTTTAAGAGCAGACTCCTACTTTGCCTGAAAAGCAAAGTCTTCGATCAGTGCATCCTACCCGTTATATATATATATATATATATATATATATATATATATATATATATATATATATATATATATATATATATATATATATATATATATATATATATTCGTCATCCTACCCGTTATATATAGTATATATATATATATATATATATATATATATATATATATATATATATATATATATATATATATATATATATATATATATATATATACTAACCGACACAATCTCTAGAGTGAAATTTATGAGAGAAATTTTTGAACCCTGATTAAAGCCGGAGTACGCCAAGGAGATGGGTTATCCCCACTCCTCTTCAACCTGGTCCTGGACAAAGTCATAGGGGAATGGGAAAAGGAACTAAAAAATCGAGCACAATGGAAACTAATACGACTCGAATGAACCAAAAACAACATAGAAATATCATGCCTAGCCTTCGCGGACGACCTAGCCATACTGGCAGACAATGAAAAAAACGGCAACCAAACAGATCGAAGTCTTCCCGGTTTGACATATATGTTAGATGGTCAGTGGTCGATTGTGCTCACCTTCAAACGCATGTGTCAAAATTTCATAACAATCTGTCTACTGGTTTCCGACTTCTGACTTAAGTGACGCCGCTTTTATTATTTTCAAAAAAATTAAAAAAAAAAGAATTTCGTGTATTGATTAAGCATTTCTTTTTGATGAAGAAAAATGCCGTTGAAGCAAAACAATGGCTTAATAAACATTACCCGGTCTCTGATCTGGAAAATCTACCATAATGTATTGATATGGTGAATTCAAACGTACAATCACCGATGACGCTCTGGACGTCCAAATGACGTGGTTACATCATCAGAAAAATGCACAAAATTATTTCGCAGAACCGTAAATTTAAACTACAAGAGATAGCTGATATAAAGATATTGAAAGGAAGTGTTTTGCACCATTTTGTATGAACTATTGGGAATGCGTAAATTGCAATCGAAATGGTTTCCGCGATTACTCATAACGGATCAAAAACAACAATGTATTAATCATTCTGAGAAATGTTTGGAGATGTTTAAATGAAATAAAAATAATATTTTTATGCGGTATGCGACAATGGATGAAACACAGATCCATAATTACACTCCGAAGTCAAATTGGCATTCAACTGAGCGGACATCAGGCAGTGAAAGCCATTCAAAGCGACTAAAAACACAACTGTCAGTAGGCAAGGTTTGGAATGCACATGGGATATTGTTTATCGATTATCTCGAGAAGGGCAAAACCAGCGAATATTATATATTGTTATTTGTGAGTTTGAAAAACGAGATGCGATCAAAAAGGCCCCAAATAAATAAAAACGGTACTGTCACAATAAGACAATGCACCGTGTCATAAATCATTGGCAACGAGGGCTATATTTCATGAATTGCACTTCGAATTGCTTCCTCGTCCAGCGTGTTCTCTAGATCAGGCCCCAGCGATTATTATCTGTTTTCAGATGTCAAAAAAAAAAGTCGCTGAGAAGAAATTTCGCTCCAATAAACAGGTAATCCCCGAAACTGAAGGATATTTTAAAAGGCAAAGTTCTATTAAAAAAGGTGTAGAAATGTTAGAAAAGCATTGGAATGATAGTATTGCTCTTCAAGGAAAATATATTAATGAATAAAGTGGACATTTTCAAAAATAGTGTCAGACCGTGGATTTATTGACGTGTTATTGTATTTTTGTTATCAACTACAAAAGATTTTTTCAAAGTATATTTATTTAAATCCAATAACCAGTTATTTTTTTACTATGGTGAGTTCAATTTAATAATTAGCTTTACAAAAATAGTTTAGGTGCTGCATAATACCAAATATATTTTCCTTCATTTTTTTTATTATAATGTTTTTGCTTAAAAAGATTTTGATTTTTTTTTAATTGACGAGAAACACATTATATTACTTTTTATAACATATACTATTTAGAGTATTTACAAGCACTACACAATAATAAAATAAACAAATAATAAAAATAAAATAAACAATTTTTCAAGACCAACTCTAAAAGATAAATATCAGAGTACTTCTTCTTCTTCTTGTCCTGGAGGTTAAGTTGACCCGAAGGCCCTGACTTGTATTCACTGATTTTTCGAACGTCACGACAATGTCGCTTGTTCGAAGGGTTTTAGCTGCCGTCCTTTAGGCATGGAGGTGATGACCGAAGAGGATGGTCATACTGGGGCAACGGCCGGCAATGAAGCTGCCGTGGCTCTGATTAGCGGATTGTCCGAAAGGGACGCCGTCGCTAGGAATTTGTCCAGAAGTCTGGACAGGAATGTCTGAATCACTGGTATGTCAGTTTCCCGATGGATTTGCGCATTCCTTACAAACCATGGGGCACCTACTAACGTGCGAAGAACACGTGACTGGAACGATTGCAGAATTGCAATCGACGTTGGGGGGAGGTACGGAAACCAGGCCTGAGATCCGTAGGTGAGGACGGATCGGACCATGATTTTATACAAGGTTATTCGGATGTTCAGCGAGAGCTTACTTTTGCCGTTCATTAGGGGGTAAAGCAGACGAGCCATGGCTCTTGCTTTCCCGGTTACCTTCTTTAGGTGCGGCACCCACGTGAGGGCCTTGTCGAACTCAAGGCCCAGGTAGTGTGCCGATCTGGCCCATTTGATGGGGACTCCGTAGATGCGGATATTCTGTCTGATTATCGGCTGTCTTCTTGTGAAGAGGACAGCCTGGGTTTTGCTGCGATTTATTGCTAGCCTCCAATAGGCTAGCCATTTTAGGGCTTTTAACGTCTGCCTTTGGAGCCTGGTTGTGATCAGCCAGGTTCCGGTGGCTGACGTATAAAAAGCGGTATCGTCAGCATAGAATGCAGTCTTTACATGCGGAATTTTAGGAAAGTCCGCCATGTAGACGTTGAAGATTACTGGGGCAAGAGGGGATCCTTGCGGTACTCCCGCTTCGATTCGCTGGACTGAAGACAAAGTACCATCGACGAGCACTTGGAAGGTGCGTCCAGTCAGGAACGATGCCAATAGCTTGACTAGGTCTGTTGGTATACCCAGCCTGAGCATCTTGACTATGAGTCCGAGATGCCAGACTCTGTCGAAGGCTTGCGAGAGGTCTAAGAAGACTGCTCCCGTGTGGCGCCTACCACCGAAACCCTGCCTGATTTCCGTCGCGAGCCGTGCCGCCTGGTGGACGGCCGCATGCCCCCTTCGGAAACCGAGCTGTTCGTCCGGCAGTATGTTCTTGTCGGCAAGAACGAAGTTGAGAGCGCGTAAAATCGCCCTCTCGACGACCTTGCCGAGTGCGCTAAGCAAGCTAATGGGTCTGTAGCTACTTGGCTCTCTTGGGCTTTTTCCTTTTTTCAGGATTACTATGATTTGGGCCTGTTTCCATATAGCTGGAAAGTGCTGAAGTCTGAAAGAAGCGTTGACAATATTTGCCAACTGTGCTATCTGCTTGTTTGGTAGCCGTTTCAGCTGCATCGGAGAGATACGGTCGCGACCAGGAACTTTTCTAGATTTCAAACCTCGGATAATATCGTGTATTATCTTCGGCGAGACTATTTGGCTGATCAAGTAGCCGGGATTAGGAGTTCCTTGGTAAGATAGAATTTCTTTCCTGAACTGTTCAACTTTAGTCCTCTTTTCGGCTGAAGGCCGAAGAGAGGTCATCTGCTTTTGGTAGGTCACGGCGAAGAGCTCCGCTTTTTCCGCCCCCGTGACGGCGTGAGTATCACCCGTCCTCAGGGGAGGAATCGGCGCTCTCGCCTTTCCCACCAAGAGATTGGCCGTTTTCCAAATCGATCGATCGGCCCTGTCGATTGACGCTAGAAAATCGTCCCATCTGTCGATCCTGAACTCTTCGAGAGCCCGTAGGGACTCCCTTTTGGCTTCGTTTGCACGTCGCCCGAGCTCAGGGTCGCCAGTCAGTCGATAGCGTCTGTATAGTCGGTTTTTCAGACGGATCTTCTCTTTTACCTCGGACGGAATGTCTAAGGTGGTCCGAGAAGGGTCCGTCTTGAAGCTAGTCGCCACTTTCGTGGCTTCTAATATATCTTTAGTTAGTTTCTCGACCGCATCCTCTAGCTGCTGAACGTTATCAATGCGCGGGTTGGGCCCGCTGTTTTGCAAATGCTCTTGGAATTTGCTCCAACTGATGTTAGATACCTTTCGCGGTGGGAAGGTGTCCACCTTGGTACCTATGGTTAGAATGACCGGGTAATGATCCGACGTAAGCTCGTGAACAACCTGGACGGTGCAATGATTCGTTAGATTTCTCACGATGAAGAAATCTAAGAAGCTGTCGAGACGGGATGGTTCGTCCGGGACAAGCAGGTTCAGCCCGTATCTATCCGCCATAGATAACAGGTCAGCGCCCCTCTTGTTTATCCATCTCGAACCCCACACTTGGTTATGAGCGTTATAGTCCCCTCCAATGATGAATGGAGTGTTGTTAGTCAGGAACCTGCTCACTTCACCTGAATCGAAGTTGTTGCAGGTTCTCTGGTACCATGAAGATAGGTTTACTGGACTACCTTCTAGAGCCACTTGGACCGACATCACCTCTGAGGAAGTAAGGCCCGTCGGGGGCAAAAGGTTGTGTCTGATTCCTCTCCTGACGAGAATCATCAGACCACCCTTCGCTCCGCCGAGGCGATCCTCCCTATAGCAGCAAAAGTTCCTCACGCCGAACCGTTGGCTCGGCTTGAGGAAAGTTTCCTGAATCAGGGCTACGTCGATGCCGTGGTCTTCTAGAAACGCCGTTAATTCCAACTTTTTCCCGCTCAGGGAGTTGGAATTCCAAGTCACAACGCGCAATGAATCTTTATTGTTCATTGGCGGTTTGATACATGGCTAAAGCTGCGTTCAGTTGCTGCTGTACCATGGCAGCCATCTGACGCATCATGTTCTCCATCATTGCGGAGAAGTCCGGCAACTGGATTTTTGGGAGAGTGGCCTGTGTCGGGGCGACCGTCGCCTCGACCGGGGTTTTCCTATTTGTTTGAGTCCCCCAGACGAATGTAGGGGGTGGAATCTTCGGCGGAGTTTTGACCGGAGCGGCTTCCTGTGTTTTCTTGCCCTCCAACCTGTTCGGAGGTTTCCTGGGGCAAGTTTTCGCGTTTGCTGGGTGGGGACCACCGCAGTTAACGCATTTAGCCGGAGTGTTCCTCGGCTTTTTGCAGTCTTTTGAGGCGTGGTTCATCGAGCACCTCATGCATTTTGGTGGGGCGTGGCACTTCTTGGCCGTGTGCCCATAGACCTGGCAGTTGAAACACTGCGAGGTCTCACCGTTAGATTTTACACTCTCGACTTTAATTTTCTGGTGCACCAGATACTTTAGATTATATATCCCCTTTTGTGTCTTGGGGAGGATGACGTGCACCATGGCTAGTGGTCCCTTGTTATTTCTCCATCTCTGGACTTTGGATGGAGTGAACCCTAGTTCGACGAGCTCTTCTCTGACCTCGTCCTCCGTGACCGTTTCCACGATGTTGCGGAGCAAGACATGGAGCTGCTTCTCGTCTTTTGAGCAGAACGTGTGATAGGGAATTTTTTCCCCATCCAAGAACGCCGTCAATTTCCTATAATCGGTTGACGATCTAGGCTGAATTTTGACCCCTTCAGGGCGATTCAGCGCCTTGTCAGTGCCGATTTTCTCTTTTAAAATGAAGGTCATTACCTTCATGTACTGCGCTTTGCTGCGTAGTATCACCGGCGGGACTTTTTCAGTCTTCGCTGCCGGTGTTTTCTTGGTGGTGGCCTCTTTGGCTACCGGGGTTGGTTTTGCGCTAGGGCCCGCCTCTCCGACGGGTCTTTTCTTCATTGCCTGTTCTGGCTGCCTCTCTTCCTCGGAGGACGGCCTATTTCGCTTGGTGCAGCGCCTTTTTCTGCCGGTGCTGACCTCGAAATCACTGTCTGAAGAGTCTCCGCCATTGGAGACTGCTTCAGCTTCACTTCCTTCCTGTTCCATTCTGGAAACCACGGGAAGTTTATTCACTGTTTTGACTCCTTTTGGCGATTTTAATGGAGGGAAATCGGCCTCGCTCAATTTCCCGTCGCCAGCGGTTGTTGTCTTTCCCTCCTGCTGTTTGTCGCAGGCCGCCTCTTTATCTTGTTTAGGCGCCGGCCCGTTGGTGCGGCCAGTATCCTTTTTTAATATTTTTGCCGACCCTTTGGTGGTGGCGGTCTCTTTTTGGGGAGAATTTTCCGTCCCGTTGGTGCGGGCGGTCTCTGTCCTTTCCATTTTGTCTACTTTCGCATTTAGCGAAGCCACCTGGTCTCTGAGTTGTTTAACGAGCTCGTTTAGCTCGAAAATAGTCTCATTTAACCCGTGATTGTCGCTACGGGCCTGCGCTAATTCAGCCTGAAGGGCCATGATGACGTCATCGGGTCCGTTGGACGGACCCGGCAACACGAAAGCCATTTATGCCAAACAATGTACACAGTAAAATATAAAATGCAATATAAATACACAAAAGCAGCGCATAAGGCGCTGTAATGAAAATTTAAATGCCTTAAGATATTATTTATGCTTGATTTATGCCCAAAGACTATCCTATCACTTACCGGCCAGGATCGTCGAGGAAAACCTGTCGAAAATAATCCCAACACTCTCCACTTCACTCGTATCGCACTGAAGCGATATAATCCGCACTAAAAACTTTGGGAAAATAGGCCGTTTCTAAAGAAACAACCTAATTCCAGAATATTCTTTATTAGATGCCACGTGTAGCTGCACTTGGATAGTATCAGAACACATTAACCAATGGGAGCGCAGGAAATACGTCCTCACTGTACGAATGCTTCTGATTGAATCATATCAGAGTACCAAAACTGCAACGTAAGCTTTGTCACATAAGAATTTATATTGGCTGTGTTTTCACCTGTTTATAAATGATTAGCGCCACCTAGAATGATATACTGTAATATATGCTGTAATATATACTGCTGCTTCTTTTTCTTATGTCCGCCGCTACGTTGGACATTCTCTCTGTGGTCTTTCTAGAATGTAGTCTGTATCCTTCCTCTGTGAGTTTTAGGCCGAGAATTTTCCTCATAATTTTGTGTTCTTCTTTTAGTATGTTGTATGTGTAAGTGTTTCGCTTGCTTATAGTACCTCTGGTTTAATTACTGTGTTGTTGTGTCTTATTTTTACGGGTGTGGATAGGCATTGCTTATTGTAGATATTGTTTATCTTACCGTATGCCCTCTTCATCTTCTATAATCAAGTCTTCTGTGCTATCTTCTCTCCTCCTGTGGGTTTGAGGATCTCGCCCAGATATTTAAAGTCAGTGACTCTATTTATTTTGCCGTATTTGGTGTTCAAATTTTGGACATTTAGTTTTGAGCAGAAGAATTCGGTTTTTTGAAAGGATATTTGTGGGCCAACTTTCTCTGCACATTCCTTGAGGACTTCGATCTGTTTGGTTGCCGTTTTTTTCATTGTCTGCCAGTATGGCTAGGTCGTCCGCGAAGGCTAGGCATGATATTTCTATGTTGTTTTTGGTTCATTCGAGTCGTATTAGTTTCCATTGTCCTCGATTTTTTAGTATATATATATATATATATATATATATATATATATATATATATATATATATATATATATATATATATATATATATATATGTGTATATATATATTCGGCATCCTACCCGTTATATATAGATATATATATATATATATATATATATATATATATATATATATATATATATATATATATATATATATATATACTGACCGACACAATCTCTAAAGTGAAATTTATGAGAGAAATTTTTGAACCCTGATTAAAGCCGGAGTACGCCAAGGAGATGGGTTATCCCCACTCCTCTTCAACCTGGTCCTGGACAAAGTCATAAGGGAATGGGAAAAGGAACTAAAAAATCGAGGACAATGGAAACTAATACGACTCGAATGAACCAAAAACGAGCAAGCGAAACACTTACACATACAACATACTAAAAGAAGAACACAAAATTATGAGGAAAGTTCTCGGCCTAAAACTCACAGAGGAAGGATACAGACTACATTCTAGAAAGACCACAGAGAGAATGTCCAACGTAGCGGCGGACATAAGAAAAAGAAGCAGCAGTATATATTACAGTATATCATTCTAGGTGGCGCTAACATCATTTATAAACAGGTGAAAACACAGCCAATATAAATTCTTACGTGACAAAGCTTACGTTGCAGTTTTGGTACTCTCATATTTATCTTTTAGAGTTGGTCTTGAAAAATTGTTTATTTTATTTTTATTATTTGTTTATTTTATTATTGTGTAGTGCTTGTAAATACTCTAAATAGTATATGTTATAAAAAGTAATATAATGTGTTTCTCGCCAATTAAAAAAAAATCAAAATCTTTTTAAGCAAAAACATTATAATAAAAAAATGAGGGAAAATATATTTGGTATTATGCAGCACCTAAACTATTTTTGTAAAGCTAATTATTAAATTGAACTCACCATAGTAAAAAAATAACTGGTTATTGGATTTAAATAAATATACTTTGAAAAAATCTTTTGTAGTTGATAACAAAAATACAATAACACGTCAATAAATCCACGGTCTGACACTATTTTTGAAAATGTCGACTTTATTCATTAATATATTTTCCTTGAAGAGCAATACTATCATTCCAATGCTTTTCTAACATTTCTACACCTTTTTTAATAGAACTTTGCCTTTTAAAATATCCTTCAGTTTCGGGGATTACCTGTTTATTGGAGCGAAATTTCTTCTCAGCGACTTTTTTTTTGACATCTGAAAACAGATAATAATCGCTGGGGCCTGATCTAGAGAACACGCTGGACGAGGAAGCAATTCGAAGTGCAATTCATGAAATATAGCCCTCGTTGCCAACGATTTATGACACGGTGCATTGTCTTGTTGTAACAGTACCGTTTTTATTCATTTGGAGCTTTTTCGATCGCATCTCGTTTTTCAAACTCACAAATAACAATATATAATATTCGCTGGTTTTGCCCTTCTCGAGATAATCGATGAGCAATATCCCATGTGCATCCCAAAATACAGAGGCCAAACCTTGCCTACTGACAGTTGTGTTTTTAGTCGCTTTGAATGGCTTTCACTGCCTGATGTCCGCTCAGTTGAATGCCAATTTGACTTCGGAGTGTAATTATGGATCTGTGTTTCATCCATTGTTGCATACCGCATAAAAATATTATTTTTATTTCATTTAAACATCTCCAAACATTTCTCAGAATGATTAATACATTGTTATTTTCGATCTGTTATGAGTAATCGCGGAAACCATTTCGATTGCAATTTACGCATTTCCAATAGTTCATGCAAAATGGTCCAAAACACTTCCTTTCAATATCTTTATATCAGCTATCTCTTGTAGTTTAAATTTACGGTTTTGCGAAATAATTTTGTGCATTTTTCTGATGGTGTAACCACGTCATTTGGACGTCCAGAGCGTCATCGGTGATTGTACGTTTGAATTCACCATATCAATACATTATGGTAGATTTTCCAGATCAGAGACCGGGTAATGTTTATTAAGCCATTGTTTTGCTTCAACGGCATTTTTCTTCATCAAAAAGAAATGCTTAATCAATACACGAAATTCTTTTTTTTTAAGTTTTTTGAAAATAACAAAAGCGGCGTCACTTAAGTCAGAAGTCGGAAACCAGTAGACAGATTGTTATGAAATTTTGACACATGCGTTTGAAGGTGAGCACAATCGACCACTGACCATCTAACATATATGTCAAACCGGGAACTTATTGACTCATATAATACATGAATTGATTGTCTTTCTCACAAAGTGATTTAACTGATTTGTAAATGACCAGCTAATTTGGCTTTTGCAACTAGGTCGAGGGAAATGTGGTATATATTGCATAGATTATAAGGCATAGGGTTATAAAGCATAAGATCTATAAATAGTTCTCAAATTTTTATCAGTTGGGACGCTTTCTGAGAAAACGGACAATATGGTCATTTAAGTTGAAACGTACATATGCAAAACATGTTTATACAAATATAAAAATATAACATCAATATAACAAAATATATAACTAATGACATAAAAACTGATGATATAATGTTTGTAAGACGAGATTAGTCAATTTGATAATAATATCAAATCTTATAATCAATACTTGCCCTCTGGTAATCAAAGCAAATCTTTGAAATTTAATATTATAGCATAAATAATAAACTGGAGAACATGAAATAGCTATATTGATGCCAATGTATTATTGTTAGCAATTTTTACATCTCACAGGATTTTAATTTTTTTAAACGATTCAAAATATTGTTTTTTATATCTTTATGGAATGAGTTTAAAATGATTCCAATTTTTGAAAGCTTATGAAGTATTTTTGACACAATTTTTACCTTGACAAGTGGTTACAACCTGTCTAGTCATTTATGCAAATATATTACCATTATAAATAAGAAATAATAAATGTTGAAATATTGAAATGTTAATACACAGTACAGCGGAAAAATTAGGCACGTTTTTAATAAAAAAACAATTAGTTATTTTGCCAAAATTATTTATTTTTATTCAAAATACATGCCTTCTGCATCAATACATCGCTGAACATGTTCACCCAATGCTAATATAGAGTTTGTATGACGTTTTACGAAATCGCCCTAATGACCTCATCATGACATTTTGGACTTGTATAACACTATCATAAAACGTTCTTTTCACGGCCAGTTTGGGTTTCGGGAAAAGAAAATAATCACAAGGAGATAAATCAGGCAAATACGGAGGATATAGAAGCGAAAAATCACGAACAGCGACGGTCCTGAGGGGTGCATTATCACGCAACAAAAATGAACTTCCCGGCGCTCGATATTTAGTACTCACTCGAACGATTCTCTTCCACAAACGCTCTATAACACCCAGATAAAATTTGACAGTTATATTTTGGTTCTGTAGAACAAATTGCCGAAGTATTATACCTTCAAAATCGTAAAAAACAGATCAACATTGTCTTTTCTCCTGACTTCTGGATACGGAATTTCGGAGAGCCTGATTTTGGGGATTTCCTCATAGTACTTTCAAGCTGTGCTTGAGGATCACACTTGAAGCACCAAGTCTCGTCTCTAGTTACAATCGATTTCAAGAATGTGCAGCTCCCTCTGGCTATATCAATAAAATTCTTGTAATATTCAACGCGAGCAATTTCTTTGTCTTTATTTAAGGCATGAGGAACAAGTGAGCACAGACTTTCCATCTATTTAAACACTTTGTCAAAATTTTGTGAATCATGTATTTGGTCATATTTAATTCCTCCATTATCTACTTCACAATCAAATGGGCATAGTAGGCGATCGTTTCACGCACTTTTTCCACCAACTCTTCACGATTTCTGTTTTGTAGTCGGTCTGGTTTTGAGTCACCTTTTGAAGCATCACAACCGTTCTAGAATCACTTATATCACTCCAATACACGTGCAGGGGATATGAAATCATCACAATAAACTTTTTTCATCAATTCAAATGTTTCTGTAAAAATATTACCGAACTTGAAACAAAATTTCATATTAGCTCTTTGTTCCATCGTATTTTGGTTACGAGATGACAACATCCTGACAACACATTCTGTCACTTTAAGCGCTATAACTTGACAATCCGTTGATCGATTCTAATGACGACAGTCTAATTTTATAGGGATTATTAATTTTATAGAGATTTACAACTTTCAGATTATACATTTTGTTTTAATAGATGGCGTTAATAGTTTTCTTTAAATTTAAGTTCTATTCATACCAACTAAAACAAGGCCGAAGCTTCAAAGTAGTCCTATGAATAAATGGAGGAAACTGCTGGGTAACATGTCAATACGGCTTTTATCACATCAATTATTGAATAAAGTTGAGGGAGCATAAATTGTAATAAACTGGGACTTAAACAAAATTTTAAGGGACGATATTACAAGTTATTTTTCAAGGGACCCCTAAGGTTTTATTGGCAGTTTTGCCGTTACAAGTCGCTTAGTAATCATCTGGCTTATGGGTCTAGATCATAGCTTCATCTGGATATAAGGTTAAAAGACGTCAAATCCTGCACATAATTAGCAAAGTTCGAACTAGAAATCTTCTGTAAATAACAGTTCCTTCTATAAATGAGCTTCGAATTATACCCCATAACTTTAAAAATCACTTGGAGACCCCAATAAAGCATACAACATACAACGCAATAAACTAACATTTGATTAGAAATTTATTCAAAATCAAAAAATATTGCTAGAAATGGCATATATGGATTTCAAAATACGTAGTTATTTCTTTTAGATAAATATAAGGCTAAAAAAGTTAATATAATTAGTATTTCAAAAAAATCTATTAAATTAGCTTGATATAGGAGGCTTAGCTTTTATAAGTTGCTTAGTGATTGTGTTTGTATTTAACCCCGTTCAAATAGTTCTTAAAATTATAGATTGGCCCTAGTTAAGCTATAATAACTTTCTATATAAGCTATAATAGATAAAAGTAATTAACTTAAATGAAACAATTAATACATTAAGTAGGATAATTATAGATGAAATCCTTCACCTTTTTAATTTATGCGTTAGTGTAAACTTTACTTTAAAGTTAAAGATAAAATAATCTTTACTTTCACTTCAACAATAACATTTTCAAATAAAGATCTTTGCATAGGCATAGTGCATAGGCGATATTTTGATATATGGTATCCGAGACAACGCAGATCGACAAAAATACTTAAATTACATTAACAACACACTCCGGAAGATTATATTTAACGCACAAATATAAAAAGATGATACCATTAACTTCTTAGGTCTATGTATAATAAGGAATGTTATTAAACTAGAATTTGTTATTTATGAAAATCCACCTTTTTAGATATCATAATTCCAATATTCATAAAAATTCCCTTTTAAACATTACAGAACAGAAAATCGGCCTCGTTAATGCTTGCGTTAACAAAATAGTTTCAGTTCAGTCAAAATAGCTTTAGGTGTTTGGTATTGCATATTCACTCTGGCAACACTGGCGGATCTCGTATTGTGTGTATATTATTTATAAGCTAACCTATATATTAGATCAGATCTTGTCTTTGTATATTGTGGTAACAGATCTCATATTAAAAGATAGATTTCTTGTATAAAAAAAATAATTAAAACTTACCCCTCTATTAACCCCACAAATTGGCTAAGTTTAAATTTACTTGGTCAAAAAGGAAAATTTAATATAACCACTCTCTCAGCCAATATATATATATATATATATATTTATAATTTATATATATATATTTATAATTTATATATATATATATATATATATATATATATATATATATATTTTGGAAGGTTGGCCAGAGAGAAAAATGTAGGAAGACTGGAACAACTTGGTCTGACGAAAGAAAAAAAGCTCATAGCGAAAGAATGAAATTAGTATGGGCGCAAAGGAAGGCTAACAACAACAAACGCCTCTAATTGTACTTCGCGTGGTTCACCCGGGCCCATACGTGAATAATAATATATATCTATATATATATATATATATATATATATATATATATATATATATATATATATATATATATATATATATATATATATATATATATATATATATAGCGTAGTGGGGCCGTGGAGAGAGATATTTGAAAAACAGAAATTTTTCATCCGTACTTCCACGTACCTCTACTCGTCTCAAATCAGCTCGTTTCAGCTGTCTCACTGCGTTGAGCTCGAGCCCAGCTGATGACGGCTGTGAGGCTAGAAACCGGTCCTGGGAGGTACTTGTCTCGGCATGGTGACGGCGACTGATTTGAGACGAGCAGAGGTACGTGGAAGTACGGATGAAAAATTTCTGTTTTTTTTTAGCAACGCTATATTTTGAGCAAACCTTATACCTACATCCAAGGTTGTGGGAACAATGTGTCACGTAGTTTTTGACTGCCGCGAACATTCACCGTAGGATGGCGCGAGTTTCATTGAGATTGCGACCCGCCATCGATATGACCAGTTGACTTGGTCTTGCTCTGTTCGTTTCGTTTCAGCTGTCTCACTGCGTTGAGCTCGAGCCCAGCTGATGACGGCTGTGAGGCTAGAAACCGGTCCTGGGAGGTACTTGTCTCGGCATGGTGACTATATATATCTCGGTATAGTAATATATATATATATATATATATATATATATATATATATATATATATATATATATATATATATATATATATATATATATATAAGACGAGTTTCGGAGCCTATATCTCTCACCACGTCGCTTCAGAGAGAAGAATTGGTTTGGGAATTATCGATACTTTTTCTGATTTCGTTGGCCATATACTACTATGATCAAAAGAAAGGTGACTTTTTAAATAAAAAAAAAATATTTATTTTCTCATTTAAATATATTGTGTATCCTTTAAAGTAATCCATTTTCAATGCAATACACTTGGTTTTTTAAATCGAGATAAAAAGGAAAAAGGTCACAATGAAACATATCTGGTGAATATGGTATTTGTTTGATTTTTAGCGAGAAATTGACTAATAATTATTACAATATGTGCTAGTACGTTATGGTGATGCCAAAACAACGAACTGTTTTGTCACAAATGGACGGTTTTTCGCCAAAATAATAATTAACAATCACAAAAGCTGTTTGCTTCCACTGAAGAGTTTTACTGACTCTTCACTTGAAGAGAAGAATACTTAAGAATGCCAACTGATGATTTGCTTATTGCCGAAAAGTCGCTATCCTTCACAGAACGAAATAATTAATACTCGGAATGATTTACAAATGTTTTTTTATTGATCCTATACTATGAAACTAATTACACTATATTTAATATTTTTATCGTATGTTAGATAGTGTTCCAATATAATTATTGGAACACTATAATTAGTTTGTTTTATTGAAGACTATATATAGAAAGCTACATAGAAAGCTATATAGAAAAAAGTATTTTCGAAATTGTCTGGTCTTAGAGAAAATCACAAAATGTTTTTTTTATTGATCCTATACTATAAAACTAATGTCACTATATTTAATATTCTTATCCTATGTTAGATAGTGTTCCAATATAATTATCGGAACACTATAATTAGTTTGTTTTATTGAACACTATATACAGAAAACTATATCGAAAAAAGTATTTTCGAAATTGTCTGTGAATGTCTGAATCGTCTATAAAACTAATTACACAACATATACACCGACAAAAATGCATCCAATGTTCCAGTTCTGAAGCAATTTTGCCCTTTATAATTGGTTCCCGCTTAAATGTAGGTGGATCTGATTTGTAGATCTTTCTAGATCTAGTGTTTGCTTCAACGCAACGCGTTTTGGATTCTCCGGCCCTACTTTTGGCACTAATACAGATACGATATTTTGTGTTATTCTTTTATAAATGGTCACGTTGAGGGACTTTGTGTGGAGGAAAACATTTTACTATCCCCACTACAGATACCCCACCATAGCTATCTTAAGATGTGAATACTAACAAAAATATAAGCAACCGTAGTCCGTCGATACGCAAACCAGTGCTGTTGTGTCAGAGTTTTTTCCAATTTCAATTTATTTAAATAACCTTTTTGCACAAATAGTGTGTTTTTTTTTTCGATCGTTACATAGTTTGTGTGAAGCAAATCATAAATATTATATTTTCTATAGTATTTTTATTGAAAATTTTGATTTTTAATTTTTTTAACATTTATTTATCGGTTTCTTTTATTTTCTATTTAGCTCAAAATGAACACGCGTTCTAGTACTCGCTGTGCGTCTAAAGTAGAAGCGTTATATGAGGCAGCTGATATTTTCGTTGACAAATAAATTGAAAGCGAGACCGAATCGGTTTTTGAAGAGCATCATACCAGTGAACTTTACCTAACTAAATAAATATATTTTTTAAAATAAAGCTAAATTATGTAATAAGTTTCTGAAAGTACATTAAGTCCCCTTTTAAATGTTGGAAGAAAGTTTTTATCAAATTATTGATTGATTTGTCCGTTACTTTGTGATAGTTTATTAAAAAAAAAAAGATTTATTCCTTTTTTAAAGTTTTTATCTATTAATTTCGCGTAGTTTCAATAGAACATCTCATTTTAACATTTTTAAAAATTTTTGCTGATTTTTTTGAGGGAATTAGGAATACTATTATTTTTTGGAACATACTATATATATATATATATATATATATATATATATATATATATATATATATATATATATATATATATATATATATATATCTTTTTCTATACTGATTGAGGTTTTAATAAAAAAAATATATTAAATTGGATAATTTAATCAAAAGATATTAATAATCAAAGACATATTGGTAATAATACCCATGTGCTCCTCGGAAAGCTCGACGTTCTCGGTTCGCTCGTCTCGAAAGACCTTGATGAGTCTGAACCTCGAGAGATGAAACATATGTCGTCCAGTTGAAGGGATAGGTGGGGCTCCTTCCCGGTCAAGCAACCAACAAAAATGTTCATTTAGGCGGAGACGCAGGTTGTTGTGTGTTCCACATGAGATTGTGGAACCCAACGGTTGGGTGTGTGATGACACTCAGCTACTGTTGTCTCATTGGACGCAGTCCAAGAAAATCTAATACTACATATATATATATATATATATATATATATATATATATATATATATATATATATATATATATATATATATATATACATTTATTCAGGAAAAAATCAAATTTTAATATATTTTTTGAAATATTTACCAACTCAACATTCTCAATCAAAATTTATTTATTTATTGACATATAATGATAAAAATAATACTTACATAAATATAGCCTCAAATCTTGATACACAATCTTTACAACGGAAAATAAATATACACTTCAATATGAGTGAAGTTTTATAAATATAAAATAATAGTGTAGAATGTTAGCCTCCAGAAATTTGTATATAAACAAGTCTTTACAAATGGCAAAAGTGTAAAAATTTTAAAAAGAAAATAAATTATGTGTTACATCGGCGCGCGCAACTTCATTCCCAGCTAAAAAATATACTCTGATCTGTTTTCCCAAATGCGCTAAAAGAAGTATAACTGTAAAAAATATATTTGACCTTCAAATTTTGCTATAAATCTATTTGGATCTTGAATTTGAGGATTTCTAGGAATTACTCTTCGTGCTTTTAAAGTATTGTCAACATGTAATATGTGTTATATCCAATAGATTGCCGTTAGGTCTCTCAGGCTTCCCCATTTTAAGAGCAAAGCAGAATACCCCAAATGCGATGCTTCCAATGATTCAATTTCGCCAGGAATACCTAGCACTGTAAGATGATCAAATTTAACCAAAGCTATGAATACACAAAACTACCGGCTGGCGTATGGAAACTGAGTGTTTTACTTGGAGGCCCTTTATATTTTCCATTGTACCCGTATACTTGAGCACAGTTCTTTGCATTAGGAACAAAACTATTTACAAGAACTTTAGATGAACCGCCTTGAACTCGACTTTCATTTCCGACAGGAGATCGATCGCTATAAGTTTGATTTTTGTAACCTTCGAAATTTCCTGCAAATTAAATTTATTTTTGCAGAAATATGCTTTGAGATAAGGCAAAAATACTTTTAACAAAATCTAAAGGTACTGGAATCCAACTGACAATGGCATCTGTTAAACTTTGTACATTACCAATATTAACGTTTTGTGGGGCTAGTTCTGGTTCGCTTTTACCAGAGAAACATATAATTTCTAGTGGAGAAACATTGGTTTTTCCTTCATCGTTAACAGCGATTACTTTGATTACATATGGTTGGAAGGAAGGTTGATTAGAAATTTCAAGTCTGCACACTTTACCAAATAAAACCCAAGTCAAGAAAATTGAAATAGAAGGTCATGAGTTTGTAATTTCAAACAAAAATAAAGTGTTGTCTAATAAGAGTGTCACAAGTTTTGAAATGTAAATGTCAGTGTTTACATACTGTATGTATGCGTTTTCAAGCTGTTTGAAAAAAATATTAATAAACATAGTTTTTGTTTCTTGATTTAGTCATTTTAATAAAAAATATGTGCTATTGATATTAAAATTATTAAATCCCTAAAAAAAGTTACCCCGTGTTTGGGGTGTCATTGGCAGGTGAACGCAAATGCACATTTATAATTAACTGTGACTAGGTAACTTAAAATAATGGGTGAAAAAGTAAACAATATTAAGTATTAAACATGTCTTTATTACAACATGTTACAAACAAAAAATCATTATCTTCACAAAATGCACATACAAAATATGGATCTTTACTTTCTTTATAACAGATACCACAGACCCATTTCTTGCATGTGCCACACTGTAACCAGTCTACTCCTTATATGTGCTCTACTTTCTTTTACAAATAGAGCATACATCGTCATCTTCTTTTTTCTTCTTTGATTGAGAAGGTTTAGGCTGAGACTCAACTGACTGCGTCGGGTTTTCTTCAGACAGTTGCATCACTTGACCTGGCCTAATTTTTTTACCATGGTGACGACTTCGTTGATTCGTCACACCCCGATTTTCTCATAAGAGATCAATGAGAGATGAATCCAAAATACGAGCGTGAGACGAGGAAGTGCTTACTACATTAGTTAGTCCATTTTCTTCAACGACTTCATAAGTATATCTAGTTCTTTTGATATTAGATGCTGTTCTGATAGAGAGATTATTCAGACGCATGAAGTTTACGATATAATCGGGTCCTGGTAATTTTTTTTAAATTTTTTAATAGTCCTACCTTGTTTATCCAGATATTTTTGTATTACTGTACCCAAATCTCAAGGTTCAATGGGAAAGCCCCATATAGCAACTTGACGTAAAATGTCCACAATCAAAGTTTCTTCTTCGAGATTTAATGTAAAAGGACCCCCAACATTTTTATTGTGTGTGTTCCTTAATAAGTTTTGAATAGTTGTCACAATCACAACAACATTAATGCCACTGAATGTTATTATATTTCACATAAAATAAATGGCTTTTTAAAATTAGGTTTTTGCTTTTTTGAATTTAAATTTCGATAGCACTAAAACATTACCCTATATTTTCCGAGACAATAAATTAAATTTATTACATAGTCTAACATTACACCTCTAACAAAACTGAAGATAGTGTCCACAGCGCCAGTGTTTCGTCCAAAACACCGAGCGCTAAGGCAAAAAAAAGAAAAAACTTCAGACACCATACAACCAATATTAGTGATGATATCAGTAGATGACCTTTCGATCTAAAAGACGCAAAAAGATCAATGATATCAGTAGATGACCTTTCGATCTAAAAGACGCAAAAAGATCAAGCGTCAGCTTCCAAGGCAAATCAGCCCTTGAAAGAGCCGATCGCCTTCCTTCCGTCCACTTCGTTTGCCAAAAATGAAGAACCGCCGAAGGCACAAGAACCAGTCGAAGAGACACAGCACCATCAACTGCTGCCACGACCAAACCTAAACCAGTAGTCCTGCAGAACAAATCAATATTCCATGATGTCACGTGCATCCTAAATAAATCCAAAATAGTTGTCGGACCAGCTAAAACGAGGCCGGACGGAGTCTTTATGGTCCCCGAAATGGAATCCCACCGAAAAGCCATCATAGAGCTTTTCAATGAGAGAGAGTACCGGTACACCAACCGGTAATACCGGTACACCAACCGGAGCGTGCTAGAAACCATTCCATCTGAGGATGTCAAATCAGAGCTCCAACAAGTAAACTGTACTTCGTAATGAGGAAAATATCCTGAATACAATGCACTTCCAGCCCGTTAGAGTGGAGTGTTGGTTTCTTTTCAACACTTAACTCCGCTACGAAGACCCAGCCGTTGCAGTGTCACCAAAATCAAACCAAGAAAACCATCCCAACGTCGTCGTTTTCGAAGTCAGAGAGCGCTGGAAAACATTAGAGCTCTGTCAACCAAGCAGAGCAAAATCAACAGCAAGTAAAAACTATCGCCGAACTTGCGAACAAGCTTCAGAGAGTACTGGATTTAATTCAGATGCAATTAGATCCTTTCCAATTGCAATTAGATCCACTAAAACCAGTGGTGGCTCGTGGGGAAGGGCTTTGGGGCGCCGCCCCTTCAACTTTTAATACAGTAAACAATTTTTTAGAGCAAAATGCCATATTTTATTTCAGTATAGGGTTTCAATAGCACGAAAAGTAAAAAGGAGGAGGGGCAAAAAAAAACAAAATCAGCACACTATTTTCTTTTACGCCCTCTCACTTTGAAAACCCCCGAGCCGGTACTACCTAAAATCCTGATTAATAAGTCGAAGTTGCGGATAATCTCTCGTTAAAAATAAACTTGGACCTGAAGTAACAACCTGAACCATATGCACGGGAGCATTGCCTTGCTGAAATAAAAAATGATCGACATTTCCCTAGTTATGTGTGCCCTAGTTGAATGTATGAATGATATTTAAGTCATGACTGTTCATTCAGAAATGAAAACGAAATCTTTTTTCATACTCGATGCCTGTCCAACTCATAGCGTTACCACTTGCCCCAGCCCCCACTTGTCTCTTTAAGAAAAACATTTCTTCTTTCCTCAAGTTATGGGCAACATAATTGACACATGTTTTACTATTACTAACACAAAATATTATTTCACTCTAAAATTATAAAATATAGATATTTTTCGAGTGAAATGTGGTCTTTATAATTGATTAAATACCAGACAGCTAGCGGTGAAGCGAGTTGTTAAATAAGAAAAAATCTAATTCGCGGGAATATTTAAAATCCTGTTAGCATGTGTTACCAAATGTTTTCCTATTGCACATGCGTATCTACTGACGGCCGAGCTATTCCCAAAGATGGTTTTATCGAAAAAATTATAGTTGTTTGTGCATGTTTCTATGTGTCCGGTAAGTTCATTTAATTATGGGCAAATCTAATTTTAGATATATATTGTGATGTAGATGGATAGTCAACTTTAATTCTAGTGTCAGATGAGGCTCCTGGGAGGCGTAAGCTTGCGCGTCACTCGACCAAAATCGAACCATTTTGATCATCTTGTCCGACCGTGGCTTAAGAAGGGTGGGATTATAGGAAAAATTATTTTTAAATATAATCTATGTGTTTATTTGAATTAAGTTGTTTATTATATAAATATTAATATAATTATTCATTGTAAATAAAAATACTGGACTGTTTATTTCCGATTGCAATTTTTTTACAATATACATTTCAAGTAATATTACAAACTTTTAACTGCATACAATTAATACAATAAAATAAATAATAAAATGTAAGCACTTGTTTCAGCAACGTATTAATAATTTAAAAAATAACTTCTATATGCTAATGTTTATATATTCTTATAAGCACAAAGAATAACCTTTATTAATGACTTATAATTGGTTATTTTTTAACCTAACAGAATCGCCATTGCAAGGACATTCTAAAGAAAAATATTTAGACTTAGACCTAGAAATAGGGGAACGAAAACGACCTAGAGATTACTATTTTCGATTAGCCAGTGAAAGTTCAAAAACTTCCAAAGATGGCACAGAGAGTATTTGTAGTTTACAAGATAAAGAAACTGGTAGGAACTCAAGGGACCCTTTGTTCAAAAAGGACTAATTGTAATAACTATTTTTGATGTTGTAAGAAGATACTTCAGATACAGAATCGCAAAACGATGAATCGCAAATCGACAAAGATGAGACAGAGCTTGAATATGAAGTTGCTAGCTTGAAGATTTCATGTGTCGTCTAGTGATCCCGAAGTAAGATTTTGGTTTGTTAGGGTTGTATTAGTGTTAACCTAACTTTTTAACCTCAAATTGTTAAACGAATTAATAATAGTATTATTCTAGTTTGATTTAATATTGAATCTATGACTAGTGTGATCTATTTCAAAATAAATTATAGTGTAAATACTTGTTACATTATTATAGTGTGCAAAGGCTGGTTATAAAACTAATAAATAGGCCTGTTTATTTTTGGGATCAGTTGCGGCTTGTGGGTTTTTAAAGTGGGAGGGCGTAGAAGAAAATAGTGCTGCTGAAGATTTATTTTGTTTTCCTTTTTCTCCTTTTTACTTTTCGTGCTATTAAAACCCCATACAGGAGGTAAACCAGGAAAATGAGTTAAATGAATGAAACTCAACGAAAATAAAATATGGTATTTTGCTCTGGAAAATTGTTTACTGTGATAAAGGCTGGAGGGGCGGCGGCCCAACGCCCTCCCTCACGAGCCACCACTGATTGAATCCATGACTAGTGTGATCTATTTCATGATAAATTAGTGTAAATATTTGTTACATTATTATAATGTGCAAAGACTGGTTATAAAACTCATAAATAAGGCCTGTTTATTTTTGTATACAGTGTCTCGTTAAGGTGTTCTTGTTTTGTAGAATATGGTGTTAACACCAGCATCAGCTGTGATATGCCAGAGTGATACAGAAGTAGAGGTAACTGATTGTGAGAATTCAGAGAGCTCTTCGGGTGAAACGTTTTTCGAAGGGACGTGTTTTTCCACATGCGCGCAATATCGGGTCGAAAATGCTAACCCTATGTACAGATATTGCGAAAAGTGTTTCCAGGTAGATATTCGAGATGTGGAAAGTTTGGTGGCAGATCAGTTTGGTTTTCGATGAAAACTATTCTATATTACTATTCTATATTGTAACAAACTTTACTGCCTCAAGATGTCCCCCCAAAACTATACAGATCTTCTGCGAAACTCTCCACGTGTAGTGGTGTAAAATCGCCCATTAGAATAATTACTGTTGTGTGGATTTTGCATTATTCTTTAAAAAGAGAGACTAGAAGCCTGCCAAGGATTAAACAAATGCCAATTCATGAAGACATTTTTCGAAATTTGACTTTGTATGTTTCTTAAAATATATAGAATCTGTAGAATAAAAAGGGTTCTTTAAAGGACCTGGGGTGTTAAGATACTGGGTCATGTTAATATGGACCATGTTTTAGGGGAATATAGCTGGAAAAATAAAGGTTTCTAGTAACCGTTGTTGACATTCGTTGCTGTTTTGACATTCAGCTAATGTTGTCTCATTGGACAGTCCAAAGAAATTTAACACGACATGTATACGCCATTCAGCGGGAAGTCAGCGAAAGTATGGGTTGTTGACTGTGGATAGGTCTCCCTATTCTTGCCTAGAGTTGCCCTTTGATTGAAGGGATGGGTGGGGCTCGTCTCCAGTCATGCAACTAACAATTATGTATGTTTCGAGGCTTCGGCGGTCGGTGTTGTTAGAATTACTAGGTTCTTGAGTAGAACCGCGTTTGTAAAATCTCGACATTTCGGCTTCCACTTTGAAGCCAGTATAAAGTGAATCTTGTTGTTTTGCCCCGAGGCCTCAATCCGCCTACTTCCCAGGGTTCACAACTAGAAAAGTAGATGTAAATCTGGCGTGTAAGTAAGTAGTAACCTTTTTTAGTTGTGAACCCTGGGAGTATTCAAATTGAGGCCAAGGGACAAATCAACTAGATTGCCCTGTAAATTTTGAGCGTATAAATTTTGAGCCTTTTTTCCATAAAATCAATATTTAATTATACAAAATCAACATACACATCAGTCTTGAAAATAATCTCCATCACTTTCGATACATTTCTACCATTTCTCGGGCAGCTGGCTCCCTACTCGGAAAAACGATTGCGGTTCTGATTCCATGAATTCGGTAATCAAATTTTGGACCTTTTCGATATCGCAAAAGTACGTATCACTAAGATAATGTTGCACAGAACGAAAGAGGTGGAAATCTGAAGGGGCCATATGTGGAGAATAGGGCGCATAAGGGAGAACTTCCCAGCCCAAAGTATCGATAAGTTGTTTGGTTGCTGCACCCTCATGGGGACGTGTGTTATCGAACAACAGTATCACCTGCCGAGTTTCTTTGTCAGTATATGATCGTTTTCGTTCGATTTCGTCACTTAAACGCGTCATTTGTTCTTGATAACACTCAGAAGTTACAGTTTTCCCGGGTTTTAGGAACTCAATGTATAGCACACATTTCATATTCCACCAAACACACTGCAGTACTTTTTTCGCGTAAATAATCGTCTTTGCAGTTGATGTTGATGGTTCTTCGGGATAAACCCGTACTTTTCTCTTTTTAGGGTTATCGTATATAACCCACTTCTCATCACCTGTCATGATTTTAAATAGAAAATCCTTCTGTTTAAATTTTCTTCCAAAGCAGAGCAAATCATTTATTTCGCTTCGAGAACACTGATTTTAGCTGAAAAGCGAACAGAATACAGTGCCTCATGTGGCTGTCGGACGATATCGTGCTCACTTGTGACATTTGTAAGGTTATGCCGTGCAGCAAAGATTTCCTATACGGTTTTTTTGTATGTTAATAATTGGTACTACGAATTTCCAAAGCAAGATTTGAACTTAAAATAATGTTATAGTTGATTAATTCGGAAACTTCAGTCTTATTTGTATACCTAATACTTATTGTCTATCTTGTATACATTGTAAGGACGTTTTTGATTATCGGCCATAAGTAAACACACAGTTTATTTATAATATTTTACAGTTTCTAAGACAACTTTTACACTGCCATCCGAACTAAGCCGAGCAGAGCTTTGTTCTGCTTTGAGAAACAAACTCATGAATCAGTATGTGGCTATTCACATTGAACGACAAGGGCGTCCAAGTTGGACTGAGTCGTTTCATCTTTCAACTCTACAATTAACTCTGATTCAACAGGAGGATATAAATAATTGACTGTGGCAATAAATGATTTTGTAAGTTTTCTTCTTTGTAGTATTTGACCTTAATCGACGTTTGTTTCATTTCAAACTTTAATGGCAAGGGGTTGTTGAATCCGACTGCTTCCTCAGGCCAGCATTACTGTTTTATTTTGAAAACGAATTCCATTTGTTTTGTTACAATAACTTACTGTTACTAACTTACTTAATACTGTATCGAGGGCATAGTTTATTTATTTGACGATCATTCACTTACCGGTTTGTTATCAGGACCGAAAAAACTTTTACCCACCACGACCTCGCAGGAGGAATCGGAAGAAGAAACCCAGCGTGAATGCACCGCAATGCCTCATCAAATCGTCCGCACAGAATTGTTTGGGCGGAATGTCGCAGGATTTTGGTGCAGGATCTAGTCAGAATCCTCAGTTGAACTTAGAGAGCTTTCATGTCCCGGAGGATGCCAGCAGCAGAAAAGGTGAGTGCTGTTTTTTTGCTACACTTTATTTTTCCAATTATGACTTGTACGGGTACAAGCTAATGTATTCAGTTTCGGTTGCTTTTGATAGAATAATGTGTTACATTTGCATTGTCTGAGATCGATAATTTTGGTCCTTTTTGTACATAAAAATAAACCAGATATTGTTTGTGACATATAATTTTGAATTAAGTTAATGATTAATTGTTTATCAAAGTATGTAATGGTACATACTTTGATAAACAATTACCACAATTATCGCAATCACTTGTTTTTCATCTGTTGACGCGCGTTTTTAGAAGCTGATTCAATCTCATAGATTAAATTACTTGTTTTTGATGAAGTGGAACAGTCAGAATATAGAGTAAAGAAACTGAAATTTGAGGAAATTAAAAAGATAAATAAACATTTAGATATAATTTAAATTAAACATTGAAGTTATGTATTAGGCGGTACTGTTATGGTATAGGGTGAAATCATTAGCAATAGAATGGATTATTGACAACTCAGCAATATTTGGATAATATTCTTCAACCCATCGTGTATCCATTTGCCGGAGATGTTGGTGAAAACTTTCATCTCATGCACCACGACAACGCTCGGCCACTAACCGTGCGTGTTGTGACAACCTGGTTAATCAACCAGGGAATTGACGTATTCCCATGGCCAGCACAATCTCCGGACCTGAATCCAATCGAGCATGTATGGGACATACTCTTTAATACATTGGTTACTGTTTAACAAAAAAAAACAAACTGTGTTCTACGTATAGGGTCGTCTTCTTCAAGACTTTGTACACCTGTTCCTTGAAAATGCTGTTTTTCTTCAGTATGTATGGTGTTCCAAACCTTCCATGTCGACAAGCCAAGAATACGAGCTGCTTCTCTGATGGTTGTGGTGGGATCTTGTTCTAACACTTCCAGTTTCGTATTTTATTGTGCCAGCGATTTTCGATATCGACATAGACCAAAGATGTAACATAATCAGAAAGGAAATTTATCTAAAGGCGTTAAATGACATGATCTTAGTGGTCAATTAATAGATTTTTTTTCAACATTTTGCGGCATTTTCGCAATTTTTTAGACATTTTTCGATATTTTCAACAATTTGCAGGCTTTCTGATATTAAACATTTCATGGTGATTCTATACTGCAGAATTTTGATACTATTGGCGCACAAACTCACAGTTCGTTTGACAGCGAGTCCTATCGGAAGTTCGGACATCACCCTTTATAAGAGGATACAAAACAAGAGTTAAAAATATTATGGCGCAGTTTCGTGTCGTTTCATTTATCTTATACTTTTGGAAAAAGCGATAATTCTGGAAAATGTTTAATCTGACCTTGTAAGAGACAATTAGTATTTTAGTCTACACTCATCAGATAGTGTTATTTTTAAAAATGCCTATATATTGAGATCACATTCGGACATGTTTGACATATACTTCTTTAGAGACGATTTTATTAGGTCTTTATATCTGCTTTTTCGACAACGTAAATTTCTTTTCTTGCTTTTTATTAAGCCACAGAGGATCTGCTTCGGTGTCCTAGTGTCCTGCATAATTTGGCAATGATCCAACCATCTCATCTGAGCTTTCACGATCAAAAAATTTCCTGCAGCAGAGAGCAATGATGTACCCCGGTAATTGTTGCAGTCAGCTCTCTATCTATTTTTTTAAAAATAGGTATAATGCAAGCCTTTCTAAAGTCCGATGGTATTTCCTGCATTCTCCAGCAAAGGTAGATTATTTTGTAGAGTTTGTTCACAATCACAGCTTAGGGCTTCCAGTCTTCACAAACTTACCCTCACCGTTACTCATTCATCGTCGCAGGACTTAATAATCCTTCTCCTCTCTGATTTAGGTTCAGCCATGGCCGAAGCCTGTGCGTGAGAGACTTGTGCAGAAAGTGAGGCTCATAATTATCCACACATACTTGACAGCCACTTTTATTGCCTGGTGGCAAGAAAGAGCTCGACGACTGGCAAAAGTAACATAGAGACAGTCTCTTTCGCTAGCCAACTTTATCGTATGTAAAAGACACAAACTACTTGGAAGATTTTTGCTTGAGTGGATGGTGCTGCTGTCTATTTTATTCATTCTTGTGTCATTGGCGGATTATTATGTTTTGTGGACGAAGTCAACGGTGGGAAGCGATCGGCACTTCCAAAGGCTAACTTGCCTTAGAAACTGCTGACTTCTAGATCAGGAGGACATCTGCTGATATCCATCTGTGGCAGAGACTTGATGGTCGTCTCAATCTCCATGAGTGGTGTTTGGATCACTGGGGTTGGTAGTGTAGTGTCCGGAGTCTTTTCTTTTTCTTTCTCTTCAACGCTTGGCGTTTTAGGCAAAACACCAACGTCGCTGACATTATCGCCAGTTTTCCTAGAAATAAACTCTTCTAGTTCATTGATTCTGGTTAGCAGTTTTTGGATTTCTGCTTTCAATTCTTTGTTTTCGAACATAAGATCCCCAATCTTGTATTGCTAGGTTTGTATTTCTTGCTACGTATAACCTGATTTTTCCGTATCTTTTATATAGGATTTGTGCTTACCCATTGCGAAAAAGCACTATTAACAACTTGACACAATAGGAACACTAAACGATTAGCATACGTTTACCACATTTAGATCTCTACCAGACAGATGTGTACTCTCTGACAGTTCAATCTAGACTTCTGGGTTTTATTTAGTAAAAGTACATTATTTATAGTGTAACACACATCTGAATTTAATTCTGTTTGGTTCTTCCTGTTAAAAATATTATTTTATTTTTTTGTCATATAGGTTCCAATTAGGACATTCATATTTGAAAGGAACTGTTGCTTTTTGGGGTTGAAATGTCAAAATGAAATACAGTTCTGTGTTGTGGAACATAACATTTTGATTAATTCTTGTATTAGAATCTTTGGTATGAAACACTAATCTCAAAAACAAGTTACATATTAGTTATACTAGTTAAAAAGTTAAACATATTAGCATCATCCGGAGATAATGCTAATATGAGTCTTTTTGAATTTAGAAAAAGTTTCTGTTAATTTAAAAAAATAGATGCATTAGTATTAATGCAAAACTGAATATAAATGAAAACCGACTAGTTTACATTGAGTCATCCAGAAAGCAATTTCGTTTTTCATTCTAAATCACAAAATAATTCATGTACTTTTATTTTAAGTTTGTTATAAACAGTAAGTTTAACAAATGGGTTTTCTATGTCATATTTATTACCTTGTTTTTATCTTTGCTGCAATTCTCCAAATGTATGTGATACACTCTGATGCAAAACCGTTAGGCCTTGAGATAACCACTTTATTACACCTTTTGGTATAAAACTTCAAACTGTATATGTATCTGTATGTATATGTATAGATATTTAAACTGAATTATACCATATATATATATATATATATATATATATATATATATATATATATATATATATATATATATATATATATATATATATATATATATATATATATATATATACAAGGTAGCGTAACGGAACCGTGGAGGGAAATATTACAGAAATCTTTCACCCTTTCTCCACGTGGTGCCACCGATCGCCTTCGCCAAACTGTCAACCATGCGACGTCACGTGTCTCTCGGGACCGGTTTCTAGCCTTTCAGCCGTCATCAGCCGATCTCTAGATGAACGCAAGGAAAGCAGTTCGGAAAGACGATCGGGGCCAGACCAGATTAACTGGCCATTTTAATGACGGGTCGTGATGGCACACAACTCACGCCATCATACGGCAAATGCTCGTAGCAGTCAGGACCGCTGTAGCAGTCAGGACAGTATCTTCTTGCACACCAATATCGGTCACCGTTGCTGATGTTACAAGTGCGCGAAAAAAACTTTGATTCTAATAAAAAGATGCCTAATTTGTAATTGTGCAGTTAATCAAATTGTTAAAATATATACTTCTTAGGAATATTCAATTCAATTATTATTTTATAAGTTATCGGGTACTTGTAAAAGGCGAATTTTCAGTTAGTTAGTGAATTGAAATTTATAACGATCTAAGTCTCAAAATGAACCGGAAGTTGTCTTTTAATATTATTTGTAAGTAGGTGAAGACTTCTCTTATAGTTATAAAATCTTTATACTGCACTATCGATCAGAAAGATTTAAGAAGCATGTCGGAGATATAGGTATTGCAGGACTAGTTATGTATATCTATCCTAATGAGATTATTCGGCAACAACTCTTTTTACATCATATTGTTTTTTCACTTCCTAATTTTATATGGTGTTTGCATAGGTCTTGGTATACAATTAGAAACGTAACATTTTCTTTACTAGTATTATGAAAGGTAAAAACCAAGTAAGCAGTATAGGTCTTACCCATGGTGAGGTACACTAACCATTTCTTCATTATGCATTATGCATTGTTCCCAAATTTAGTTTATAGCTAACTTGAGTGCTATTGGTTTGGTTTTTTTAATCCCTCTTCTATTTTGTTGCAGTGATAATGAAGGTTTGCAAGGATTTCTATGTATTATCAAAATAAGTACTTCAAAATATAATGAAAGTTCACCTATTGTTCGTTGTGTAAATAATTGTCTTACGTTTATTTCGTTCCAAATCTGAATTTAGTTTATTTACCTTTTTGTGCAGATCGAGCATTATTGCAAGCAACAGACATTCATTCCATATTTCGTTTAATCTTATTTCTATGTTACACCAGGGAGGAAAAAAGTATAAATAATTATAATTGTCCTTTTTTGCATTCACTGAAATTTTGGAGGGAATAACTAAAATGTTCCCAAAGTATTTAGTTTGCTCTTGTTTTGCCCTACTGATTAGTTGTAACTAAAATTATGAAAAAAAGTGGCCGACGAATTAACAGTAGTTAAAACAAACAGGAGTTTATATATCTAAACCCTTCCTTGTACTTTATAACACCTGCTATACAATACTATACTATACTTTACTATGCTATACTATGCTATACTACACTATACTATACCATACTATACTATGTTATACTATACTATACTATGTTATACTATACTATACTATACTATACTATTCTATACTATACGATACTATATTATACTATACTATACTATACTATACTATACTATACTATACTATACTATACTATACTATACTATACTATACTATACTATACTATACTATACTATACTATACTATACTATACTATACTATACTATACTATACTATACTATACTATACTATACTATACTATACTACATAACACCAGTAGTACTCTTGTGAATGTTATGCTTGGTTTATAGTTTTCATTTCGTTTTAAATTTAACTGGCACTGGCACTTATGAAAAACTGGACCGTTATGAAATTCAAATATCTATTATTTTTTTGAACAGTTTAATTACATTTAAAGAGTTTTTATATTGGAAATTTCCAGACACTTAACCCGAATCGCCTTTTGAAGAAATCTCCCATTATCTCTCATCTCTTAACATTAACAATATTAATTGTCAACTACGTTTTTGTTTTATTTATATATTCTGACTATATGAAATGATCTTGAAATATTTGAAGACACAAATAAGTATATATTTACTAGTTGTTTTACATCAAAAATGACACAAAAATATTAAGCCAAAATACCATATAATGATAAAATTAATTTTTTTAGGAATAAAGTATCAGATTTTAATGCTCTTATAGAAATCTTTTTCTTTTATACGTCATACGTATCGATATAATATATAGGGACGTGTTGTTAGGTAATATGAAACTATGATATTAACAGAGGTATACGAACATATATTTAAGACAAAAAAACCCTCGGTCTAAGGAAAAAAATATACTTAAAAAATATAAGGAAATAATTATGCGAAAATTAAGAGTATTAAGGCTGATTTTTTGTTTTTTTGTAAGTATGTAAATATTAATGTTTATTATTATTTTATCTAAATCCTATAAGTATTCATGTTTAGAAGATTCTCAAATTTTTGAAGAGGAAGAGGCATTGTTTATTCATAGTTTCTTCACAATGCTTTTTGTTTTCAGAACGCTTGTTTTTTTCCACATTTTATTAATAAAAAATTCGTTGTCTAGTTAATTTTAGGGCAAAACTAAAGCGAACACATTTTGGGATTGGATTTTTTTATGTTCAGTTTCATTAAAAATAATTCATTCTGTTTAGTTTCAAAATTTATTTTCAAATTCAATTTTTGTAGATTTTAATTCCTAATAAACTTTAACGTTTAACGTAATATTTGCGTAGTTTTATTCATAACTAATTATGTATAGACTTTGATATTGATTTCGATTGTTTGAGCTGATTTTATGGCTATTTTATTTTTAAAAGTAAGATATGGCATGGCGCATTCGCCAATATCTTCGCATCGCAATCCATTTTTCTTTATTTAGAAAATTTTATTCATTATTAGTGATGGGAAATACGGATCTTTTTGGAGAGTCGGATCATCGGTTCCGAATCAATTCAAAGATCCGGATCCCTGGGCCGGTTCTCGGATCCCACTGAATCTTTTATCGTATAACTGGTTGCATAACTTAGTTGCATAGTCAGATAAACAAATACTTTACGATTGGCAGTTGTATATAGCATAACATTTTAATTTCTGAAAATATCAACATGCCCGTATATGAATTATTTTTCGTATGAATTATTAAAAGGCTTCGGTATATCATTGACATCAAAAAGCAATAATTCACTCTCTCATATAGAAAAATTTTGAAAACAAATTAATGAATGTAAAAAGTTCCAGAAATCCTACGTAGGCAGCTATTAATGAAATAAAAAAATATTTAAATGAGCCCTTAATCGCTCGACACGAGGACCCCTTAATATGGTGGGTTTAAAGAAAAAATATTTATCCAAGACTATATGAATTTGTCCAAAAAAGACTCTGTCTTATGTCTACTTCAGTGCCATGTGAATGAATTTTCAGTAAAACTGGTCAAATTGTGACAGAAAAAAGAATTCGATTGAAATCTAAAAACATAAATGAAATCATATTTTTACATGTAAATATGTATGTTGTTTAAAAATTTTAATTTATAAAAATTAATTTTAAAATTTGATATACTTATATCTTTATATTTTTTTATAGTTTTTATAATTTATAATTTTCGTGTTTTACAATTTAATCTATTTATGTAATGTATATTATATATATATATATATATATATATATATATATATATATATATATATATATATATATATATATATATATATATATATATATATATATATATATATATATAAATCCATGTGAGCCATACGCTAAATAAATGTAATTGTTTCAAAATAAATTAATATATTTAATTATTATGTGTATTATTCTATATATTTATATATTTAGGTACATAAAACAATAATATATTGCAAATTTTAAGTCACAGTACGGCTCCTTTCCCCACGAATCTTTTTTCTCACGGTTCACAAATTAACGGATCTAAAAAAGACCCGAGCTCCGAGATCCGTCCGACCCGACTATCTAAGATATAACAGAACCGAGAATCGAGACCGCGATCCGAGAGCCGTCTGGGATCCAAGACAGGTCTGGGATCCGAAAGCCGCCTGGGATCCGAGATCCGTGTATCGTAGTTTTAGGAACTGGTTTATTCGGCTCTTTTAAAAGATCCGAATCTGGGAGTCGGATCAGATCCGATCCGGACATCTCTATTCATTATTGTATAAAGTTTTATGCTTTCTGTGAAATCATAATGAAAAATTGTAATTTAGCGCGTGGGGTTACGGAACCAAATATAAAAAAAAAAAACAAATTGAGTGTGGCCTAATATGGCGATTTAAATTACAATTACATTACATTTAAGTTACATATGAAAAATTTTGTTGAATGCATACTACAACAAAAATAAATAAAATATAAGTTAATTAATTTCTTGTAGTTCTTGTGTTTTGAATAGGATAACAACTGTTTAAAAAATAAAATCAGTTTGTTTTGGGACCTATATATCCTTTGTTTGTGTCAAGTAATGAATTTAGCTAAAAAATTAACAAAAAGTGTAATAATTACATAAAAGCCATTATCTAATAAGTATGTAATAATTTTTTGTTGCAATGCAACCGCGAAGTTTATAGACAGTAGGAAAATTCTATTGTAGTTTAAATGTACGGCGTATTCGCACCCAATTATTATTTGGTAAAATTTATCTGTCAAATCTAGTCAAACATGGACGTTTAAGTAAGCAAATAATTGATATTTGTTTTCTTTTTTGATTTTTTTCCTGGTTTTGCTTAAAAGATAGGCAGAAGGCTATTAAAATTTATTCATTTGTGAATAAAACTTGCGATTTTGCCATAATAGAATTCACGTTATTTTTTTTATTGGAAGATATGGGAACAATTGCAGGACAGTAAATTTTTCCATATATGGAAATAACAGTTAAAAGGTTTTTTTCTAATTACGCAATGATTAAAGGTTCAATTTGTTTTCTAGTTATAATTTGCTTAGCTATAATGTTTTGTTGTGTTCTAATTGATTGGGCATACCGCTTTATGAGAGTTAGTACGCTACGGAAGCATTCACTGTTGTAAGAAATATGTTTTATTTTTAAATAGAATCTTCAAGAAAGAAATTATTTAAATTTTCAGGTATATATCATGATTGAAATGAAGGAATAAGTAGAGAGTGAAAAGTAGGCTTTATATGAGGAAGAAGGTTTCTTGACTACTCTTAAATTAGAAACATTAAAATCCAATGTGCAGGTAATGATTGCATACAGAATTATACTCTTCTGATACGGAATTCAAAAAATTAAAGAAAACTGATCGGTCAGAATCAGCGTTGTGCATTTTTTGCAACAGCAAAGTTACCACACTATCAGTCACCATTGCTGCTGTTACAAGTGTGCGAAAAAAAAACTTTCATAGCAATAAAAAGATGCCCAAATCTCAAAATGTACCGGAAGTCGTCTTTAAATATTATTTGTAAGTAGGTAAAGACATTCTTTACAGATATAAAATCTTTATACTGCCAATGTCAATGAGAAAGGTTTAAGAAGTAAGTCAGAGATATATTGGAGGACTAGTCATGTATCTATCCTGAACTCCTTTTTCATAATTTATTGTTTTGCTCATCCATTACTAGTTAGGCTTCTCCAGCAATAAATCTTTTTTCATCCTTTATGGTTTTTTTCACACACTGGAAGTTAGAGAAATCAATCAGTACTAATATGTACATTCGTATTGTCAGGTAATAATGAAACTATGAAATTAACAGAGATACTCCAAAATATATTGAGGACAAAAATACTTTAGGTCTGAGGAAAAAATATATACATCATTTAGATTATAAACATTTATAATTTATGTAACGAAAACCCTGCAAAAATTAAGAGACTTTTTTGTATTTTTTTTAAGTATGTAAATATTAATGTTTTATGATTTAGCCTAAAAGCATTCACACTCCCTCTAAGGGGAACATTATCCCAGATATCTTAGATATTAGAAGGATTAAGCTCTGTGGGGGCCCTTTTCCTGTTATGGGGCCGCAAGGTGACGCTAGAATTCTTTCAGGTTTTTGAGTTGTTCAAGAACTTCCGAACGGTTCCCGCTGTTCCCAGTAGTGCTGTTTTCTGCAATGACTTGAAAAGTTGCTTGTTGGGACCCAATGCTTTTATATTTTTCAGCAGACTCTTTGGAATAACATCCGTTGTTGATATTATTATGGGAACTATTTCTACACTTTTCATGCCCCATCGTTTCTTAACAATATCGACACTGATCGTCCACAACACCAGCATCTCGAACAATATATTTAAGGTAATTTCTAGCGGCAATAACCTGATCTTGGATTGCCTCTCCATAAATCCCTCTGTTTCGGGGAACATCTGTCCTGCAGTCAGCCAGTAGTTCGACGTTAATATGTCGACTTTTTCTTGGTTGACCTCATTCTGTCTCCCATGCAGGGATTTTTCTCTTCATAATTGCAACTTTTCTTGATCGGTTTTCCCATACTTTTGAACCAGATTTTCTTTCAATTGCAATGGCGTTAACACATCGATCTGACATATCGTTCTATGACATATAATTCTGTTTGAAAACGTTTCTGCTTGTTTGAAAACGTATGATCGCATGCTTTCAATTTGTTCATCAAACTGTTTGCTTACACCAGGCTTAGACTAGGCCACTACAGCCTTGATGTCATTGCAAGGTGGTGCGCTCTACACTACTTCGTGGGTGATGCCTTTCTGAGCAATGTTCTTAAGCTTGAGTTGCAGATTTTCTACATCTGTCTTACTCCAGTTTACTACTCCAAACGAATACTTTAATATGGAAACCGCATATGTATTAATTGCTTCAAACATATTTCTGCTATTAAGATTGGACTTGATCACCTGCTTTACCCTCTTGGTGAATAGAGAGCAGAGTTCAACTTTCATTGAACGATGATCAATGCGCCCTGCTTGTTTCATACCCAGGTACTTGTATGTCTATGGCCGTCATTGTCGCGATAGTTTGGCCATTATGTGTCCCAAAAGCATTGTTTTGGAGTTTGCCCCTGTTTATACTGATGGTTCGACATTTTTCCCATCCAAACTCAATTCCGACATCACTAGAAAATTCGTCCACTATTTTAATATTTGCTCGAGGTGATTTTTTTGACAAGGCAAACAATTTTAGGTCGTCCAGGTAAAGCAAATGGCTTAGCCGCATGTATGTGTTGTTGTTTTTTAAGCTAAAGCCATACTTAGTCGAGTTTAATCGGTGTGAAAGAGGATTTATGGCGGTGCAAAACCAAAATTGGTTTTGCACCGCCATAAATAACACCGCTGTTGTTATATTTTTGTCATCCTCCTTAAGCTGGATTTTGGTTCGCTATGTTGACATAAATCTATTTAGGAGATTGATTAAAGATAGACAAATTTTTTAAATCTTCAAACTTCTAAGAGCCATTTATGTGAAACGGAATCAAAAGCCTTCTTATAATCTACATACGCCATTTATAGTTTTTTTGTTGGCATAAGCTTGATTGCATATAACTTGTTCCTTGCACTCCGTTGCACCTTTAGTATACTCATTATGTAGCCCAGCGATAATATTTCGCTCGCAATGCGCATATATGCGATTACCAATTCATGCTGTTATCACTTTATATAGCGTAGGAAGATATTTTATCGGGCTAAACTTGGAAGGTTCCTGAGTATTTTGCTGATCCTTTGAGATGAGGTATGTTGCCCCTTAAGTAAGAAATAGTGGCGCTTTATGTGGTTCGGCCATTATATCGTTAATTATATGGGCCAATTTGTTGTGAGTGCACCTTAACTTCTTTAGCCAATAATTCTGTAGTCCATCGGGTCCTGTTGCTTTTCAGTTATGGATTTCTTTAATTACAATAACTAGTTCAAGGATTGTTCAGCAAGCATTATTATTATACGATCTCGTTGTTGTTAGTTGTTCGTTTCAGTTTTCCTCTATCTCATTTTTAGTAGGGTACCCATTGTTCAGGTTATGGGTAGCAGAATTTAAATTTCTGTATAATGTCTTTTCTGATCTTAAGAATAGTTTGTTGTCAATTTTCCTCTTATTACACGGCCTATACTGCTTAAGTCTGGTCGCATATACAGAAAGTTTTTGTTTCAGCGTATCAAGACATTGTTCTACTGTAGTAGAGTTAAATTTCTTAAATAAGTACTGTTAAATCTCTTGACGAATGTATTTGAGATCTTCTAATGATTGATTTAACCCGTTTCTCTAACCTTCTGGTTCTGCTGCCATTAATCCATTCTGTTATTCGGTCAATATCTGCACTGAGAGTTTCAACCTTACATATGAGTCTCTTTTCCCACTGGGGTATATGAGTTTGCATGTTGGATGGCGTAGCTGCCTTTCATGGACTGCTCTTCATTCCAACTTCCTTAATTGCTTATATGGAGGCACAATAAATCATCAAATATAGCTACTCCAAGGTCTGAGCGTTCGTCACAAGAAGTGGTAGAATATTTTTATTCAGAATCTAGAGCTACGGAGAGTTTTTTGCACGTATTTACTATAGGAAGCAAGGGTCTACTAAGCGGATCCGTACTCTCATATTCCAAAATGTCCCTTTGAAGTTCAAAATGTAGACCTTGACTTACTTCGACCATGTTTTTTGGTTGACTTTCAGCAGTTCCCACTTGGTTCAGTACTCCACCTTGTTGATCTGGTGCTATGATTTCAGCAGGCCCCTGTTCTATAGCATTTTCTATAACGGCATTTTGATTTTGACTTCCTGTTTTATTGAGTTTAGTATTGCTTCTGGAATTAATGCATTTCTAAGAATTATTCGATACTGGTCGACCACTCTCTGCTCAGTAATTACTATGTTGGGATATGCACTGTAAATTTACCATCTAGACATTACATGTAGCGAACTCTTTCCCGTCCTAGTCGACTTACCTTATAATAGATGCGCATAATTGTTTCATTCATGGAGGATGTCCACTTCATGCGTCTTCTGAGAATTCACGCTTCAGTGAGTGCCGGCTAATGTACCGCCACGGCAAGTTCAACGGGTGAAGTGTCCAATATTTGTTGAGTTTGAATTTCTGCCTATTTGTGCGCTTTTAAAATTGCCTTTTCCGTTGCCAATCTTGTGGTACCATAGAGTTGGGAGTCGCCACTCGCTCCATCAATCCCGGACAAATTATACCGACGGTTCCGAAGGGTTCTTTTCCGCAAAACCCTACCGCCTTGTATAAAGCTTTTATTCATTTCAAACTCCGTAACCATATGTTATGGATTCAAGGGAAAAGCACGGTCACCCAAGGCAGAGCCATGAATTACCATGGGAAATCTATTTAGTACCGGAGGGCGCTAAGTATCCGGAGACATCGTTGACACTTTAACCCTGCCACTCAGCTCCTCCACGATGGATTTTCACCTTGAACTTGGGGGATTTCATACTCCTCTTAGCTCTGATATGCGGTGGCGCCACTCACTACGCGGACTATTAATGTTTATAATAATAATAATAATAATAATCATTATTATTATTTAATTCATAAAAAAGAGAAATATTTTATCTAAATGCTATAAGTATTTATGTTTAGAAAACTCTTAAATTTTTGAAGAGGTCATTTTCTTTTGTTTATTCATAGTTTCTTCAAAATGCTTTTTGCTTTCAGAACGCTTGTTTTTTTTCCACTTTTTTTATTAATAAAAAAATCGTTGTCTGGAAAGTGGAAACATTCACTTTTATATGAAATATGTATATATTTTTAAATAGAATCTTCAAAGAACAAATTATTTAAATTTTCAGGTATATATGTCATTAATGAAATGATTGAATAAGTAGAGTATGAAGACGAAGGTTTCTTGACTGCTCTTGAACTAGAAACAATAAAATTCAAAGTACGGGTAATGATTGCATACAGAATTGTTCTATTCTAATAGGGAATTCACAAAATTAAAGGAAGATTTTGCAAGGATTAATAATTATCCAGTGGATTTGAAAATTATATCTAGCATTTGTTATAAACATTTTCAAAGCGTGAATTTTATTTTTTCATTACATTATTTTTGTGTAAGCGAAGTGTTTATGTTGAACCAGATTATTTATGTATTTTTTTAACCTTAACACTTTTTTAATATGCGTTCCTTTGTTTACTAGTGTACTAGTTTACAGTGTACTAGTTTTTTTTAGTATTTTTAAATAGTTGTTATTTTTGTTTTGTTGGTGGTTCCTTCTAATTTTTAGTTACACAATACATTCAAAAGCAAAATATTCCTATTAAGTTTGTATATAACAAGATGACAGTTGTTATTCAACAAAGGGTTGTCAACAGCTGAGCATTTATTATCTTATATTTAATTCTCTCCAGTTATTTTATTTGCTTCTGATAGAGGCACTAACACACTATTCTTTATATAATCACTTCTTGCATTGGTTAACCATTCATAATAATATCATTTGTCTCTCTCGGCTTATTTAGAGTAGTTTATTGCAATATTATCGTTTTTTGTCCATTAATTTCCCGAACAGTTTGTAGGCCTCACTAAATAAATCCATATTGTAGTTCTACAATAAGCATACAGTTGTTCTACAATGCTAACCTCTTTTGTTTTTAATTTGGCTATAAGAAAAACCCTGCTTAACACCTGTCTTAGTCTGAAAAGTCTTAGTTTCACCCATTTGTGCTAGATCTTTTGTACAAAGCCTTGCCGTAGCTTTGTAATTTTTTTGCTTCCCGATTGCCATTTCTATCTCGTCGACGTTGGGTTCTTCATCTCATGAACTCCAAGACCCTTGCATCAGTCGTGGAGTTAGCGTTTAGCAAGTTTTCAAAATGCTCCTTCCATCTGTTTCTTATCTCTTCTTTATGGTAGAGATTGTATCCCTACCATCATCACTTTATACCAGTGCAGTATTATTTATTTGCGGTCCAACGATTCCTTCAATGTTGTGGAAGAAGTTTCTTGTATAATGTTTATCTGCATATTCCTGTATTTCCATTGCCTTTGACAACCACGAGTTGTTCTTGAGGTCTCTGATTTATGCTTTAATTTACCATTTAGTAAGCTGTATTTTGTATCCTTTTCTGTTGTGTCTGAGAATGTCTGCTTTTTTGTATTAAATTGGAGCATTTCTCAAACCAATCCAGTGATTTTTGACATAACCAATGTATTTTTCAGTCATCCGTGTCAGAGCTTTAAAAATCGTCCCATACAGGTTTATCCTTCTTGACTTCAGATGACTCAAGTCAATATTCCAGATTATAATAGGTTAACAAATAAATTTTATAGCAGTACAAATAGTGCATTTATTCACACTGAGAATAAATATTAATATGTTTTAGGTGTAACAAGTCATCTGTATACACTTCCATCCAAAATGACTTACATTGGTAGTGCACAACAGTTTTGATGTACATAGTTTTGCCAAAGATGACTGATGGAATATGTTTATTATTCATAAAACATGGCACTAGGTTTAGAATACAAGCCATACAAATAACCAACGGGCTGACATTAAGTTTACTATTTGTGCAATAGAAACTTGTGAAATGATTAAAAGTGTTTATGGTTGGGATACAATTAATATATTTCTATATTTTACAGATTAAAGCCATATTTTTTGGCTAACAAATATCTCAGATACTTTTGTAATGTATGTATTTATATTTCTATTTAGAAAAAACAAACATTTTTTTTATTACAATCTTAGTTTTATTTAACATTTGCCTTCGCGATTTTGTCAAAATATAAATTATATGTTTTATTGATGACAGCCCCATATGAGTATGACCTCAGCCATGGCTATTATTTTTGTTAACCCATCGTTGAAGAATTATGTGTTTTATAGTGGTAGATAACCAAGCGTAAATCTACATGTTCTTCCGCATGCTCGGTATTTAAGGTCAGGAGGATACAGAATTGGTGTATCTCCCTCATGGAGCCGCACAGCTCGACATGTCGTCTCACGCCATTTGATTCTGTTGCTTGCTGTCTTTGCCCATTCGGACACGCTGGAGATAGACTTCTTTAGAGAAGATTTTATTACGTCTTTATATCTTTTTTTCGGAGATCCCGGATTTCGTTTCTTATTTTTTAATTCGCCATAGAGAATCTGCTTCTTCATTCTAGAATCCTGCATCTTCTGGTAGTGGCTTAAACATCTCAGCTGAGATTTCATGATCTGAGATTTCTATGCTTAAACTGCTGGCTCGTTCAGATTGGTCCGATAGTTTTGCCATTTTATATTCAAGTTTTTCTGGTGGCAGCCTTGATGAAATCTCTCAAGTTGTTTTATCTGTTTCTGATCATCCCAGTTCCTGAACACTCTTCTTATTAGACGTCCAAAATGAGCACCAGCACACCATATTTTGTATTGCTTTGTTTATTCTATATTTTGTATTTGTTTTTGATTTAGCTTTAAGACGTGCCAAATTGAATACTTCAACAGAATCAGGAAATCTATCTCTGACATGATGCAGGATAGCGCCAACAAACACAGAAAAGAGCGTCGAAGCGATCACGCAGCCCTGCTTAAAACCGGTTTTATTTTAAAAAGTCTCAGTTTCCCCATCTGTGTCAGAACTTATGTATTCATGTCATGGTGCAGAAGTTTTATCATGTACACCAGCTTATGCGGGCATCATAGCTTTCACATTAGGCTTCTGTCAACGGAGTTAAACGCCTTTGACAGATCCACAAAGGCTACAAGTAGCCTTTCATTTGGCTCTCTGCATTATTCTTGTATCTGACATAGCGAAAATATTATATTCGCTGTTCAACGATCTGCTCTGAATCCACAGTGACTCTTCGGCAGTATTGGTTCAATAATTCAATATTGTCTATTTCGTATGATTCTAGCTAGAATATTTCCTGCTGCAGAGAGTAATGATATACCCCGATAGTTGTTGCAGTCAGCTCTATCTCCTTTTTTTGAAATATGTTTAATGTAAGCATTTCTAAAGTCCGATGGTATTTCCTATTTTCTCCAGCACAGGCAGATTTTATCGTGGAGTTTGTTCACAATCATATTGCCATCAGCTTTGTAAATCCCCATCAGTATTCTATCCATGCTTGTAGCTTTATTATTTTTTAGCTTCCGGATTGCCCTTTCTACCTAGTCTATGGTGGGCTCTTAGTCCATATTAATAACTGTACCTCTTTGAGGGACGAGCTCCAAGGCCTTTCATCAGCCGTTGAGTTAGCGTTCAGCAAGTTTTCTAAATTCTCCTTCTATCTGTCGCTTATACCCCCTATGGTAGTGATTGTATTCCAATCATCAGAACTTCGTACCGATGCAATGTTGTTTTTTTGCGGCCTAAAGATAATAATATAGGCCTCTTTAATGCTTCGGAAGAAATTTCTTATATCATGTCTATCTGCATTTTCCTGTATTTCAATTGCCTTTGACAACCACAAGTTGCTATTGAGGTCTCTGATTTTTTCCTTGAGTTCCCCCTTTAGCAAGCTGTATTTTTTATGCTTTCTTGTTTGTCTGTCTTTTTTTATTAAGTAGTTTTTGAATCTCTGTTTTATTATCAAACCAATACTGGTGTTTTGTTGGACCGCAATACCAATCGATTCCTCAGCGGGCTTCGTCAGAGCGTTCTTAAAATCGTCCCACACTGTTTATATAGGTTAATCTTCATTTAGTTCACATGACTCAAGCTGCTTTTCCACATTACACTTGAGAGATTCCAGACAACTCCCATAGGAGGTATGTTTACGGTATATGTGCACGCGCATACTGATTAGAAAATGCGCATGCGTATATTCATTTTAATATGCGCAAGCGCATATTTATTTTAACATGCGGACGCGTATACTTTTTCGACATGCGCGCGCGCTTGCCCATGTTAATATGGGCACGCCCATACTCATTTCAACTGCGCACGCGCATACACATTTGAACATGCGCACACGCATATTCTTTTAAACATGCGCACGCCCATACTCATTTAAACATGCGCAGGTGCATACTCATTTAAGCAAGTGTACGCGCATATTTATTTGAAAATTCGTACGCGCATACTCATTTGAACATGCGCATGTGCATACTTGTTTGAACATGCACACGCATATACCTCATTTTAACATGCGCACGCGCATACTGATTCGAAGATGAGTACGCGCATACTAACATGAACATGCGCACACGCAGACTTATTTGAACATGCGCCCGCGCATACTAATTTTAAAACACGCAAGCGCATACCCATTTGGACATGCGCGCGCATACCCCTTTTAACGTGCGCACGCGCATATTCATTTGAACATGCGCACACGCATATATATTTTAACATGTGTACGCGCATGCTAATTTTATCATGCCTTTGAACATGCTCACGCGCATACTCATTTCGACATGACACCATTTCACAACAAAGGCTAGTCAAACAGTAGCCAAATAAATTACTTTTTAAAATTGGTATAAAGTCTATATGTAAGTAAACTTTGTTTTGGCGTACAGTTTTACCATGTAAAATTAAGAAAAATAATTTTCATAGTTCATTTCAAAAGAGCATATTTCACAGAACAAGTCATTAAAAAAAAAGGTCAATAGCATGGATTAGTATGAAGATGCTGTACTTCTATTAGAGAAGACTGAAGGATTGAGGATTTTGAAGGTCATAAGGATGATAGGATAATTAGGGATGAAATTGGGCTTTAGAACATTTTTATTTTGTCATAAATGGAAAGGTCATATATAAGTTTTATAACAAAACTATTTTTATTTTTATTTTTTCCTTATAATTATAAAGTTATATCAAATGAAAATATACTTGCTTTTAAATCTTATTTAGGCTTTCGGTGCAGTTTTCGACGTTATTCTCATATATATGGAGGCTCAAAGGTAACTTCAGAATGAAATCAGATTAGGGTTCCTTTTATTTTTTGCATTCATTTTTATGACTTTTATTTATATTATTTAATTCATGTAGGGATAACAAATTAACGTGCCAAATTTATAAGAAGGAATATTCCTGTGTGTCGCAAAAATAAAGTAGGAGAGAGGGCGGGGTACTGAGGCACTTTACGGCCGTTTTTTCCATGCAAAAGTGGGGCCCGACAATTTGGTGGGCGAATTCTCCGAGGGTGATTGTTGTGGGGCCCCATTCCGTCGGGTTGGTGTTTTCTGGTGGCCCCATTCGTCATCGGTCATCTGACCACCGAACTGTCAGCTGACCAGCAGAGGGCGCTGGAGGGATGAGCCTCACCTGTAGGATTGGAAAGGGTGGTAAAAAGGCCTTACTAAGAGGGGGTATTTTTTAGGGGTAGTTTTAGTATGACAAAATAAAAGTATAATGATGGCAAATGGGCCTTAAACGTACTATGTATGAAAAAAAAAGTTATAATGTAGCATGGTTTGAACTAGGTCCCGTACGCACCAGAATCCAACGGCTTAACCTACGTAACTAAACTGGTTGCTATATTCAAGTATTCAAGCAGATTTGTAAACTGTTTGATCTTTTATGAATATGTCTGTTTCTGTATTTAAGGGAAATTTATCGGGTTTGAAATTCGTCGTTATCTCACATCGTAGCGTGTTTTGATTAGCTTTAATTTTAATAAACTCAGTGCTGTCTTCTTCTTCTTTTTTTTTTCTTCTTACGCACAGGATGCAGTATTCCTTCATCATCATCATCATCATCATCATCACTTAATTTTTTGATTTGGATATTAACACGCCTACTACTGTTGCTGCTAATGCTATTGTCTGGTGAAGGTAATAGTAGTTGAGACTTTACCGTCTTCATATGATCGCTAATTATTTTTAAAATATCTTCAATGTGGTATTTTTTCTCCTTTATTTGGGTTTTTCGCCACTGTCTAAAACTCAAAAAATATCAAAAATACCTGTTCTTATTTAAAGAAAGAATCACTGGGTAAAAACAAAAAACCAAACGGAGACAAATTTTTCAGTGATTCTTTTTTGTAATAAATTTGCCTAACGAACAAAATTTTAAAGATATAAAAATGTTATTAAAAAATTTACAAACTTTTAACGTTAACGTTTGGGAGGGTAATCTCCCCCCGTTTTCAAAACTGAACTAAAAAATAAATTATATTAATTTGTAATATATAAAGTAACGAGTGAAAGTAAATATATATTTTTTTTTTGTATGCCAACGATACTTACATTGCCAACAATGGATTTTCATGACAGTGATATACTACCAAAAAATATGTATAGGTAATTTTTACGGTGTGATTGTTTATTGTACTGATTGTGTATTTAAATGTTTTTAATTGTATTCTTTAGAATCGGGAACCATATTGAATTTAAATCTACCGAAGGCATAACAATACAGTTATTTTTATTTAAATTAATTATAGCGGTTTCTTTTAATCTTCTGTATTTTGTTACCGATTCTTTTAATACCGTTTTGGAATTATTCCAATTGTTTTTATGACCCGATTCCCATGCGTGTTGACAAATTCTAGATTTATTAAAATCGCCCTTTCTAAGAAGGTTTTACTCTAACATCTAACGGTCTAGATGTCTCACCTATATAGAATTTGCCACATCCGCAGGCAATTTATAAACCACATTTTTGGTATTTTGTTGTATATTGTTTGGTTTAGTCTTTGTTGTGAGATCTAAGAGTATTTTTTGTTTTAAATGTCGTTCCTATGTTGTATTTATTTCCTACTCTTTTAATTGTGTCAGAAATACCGCGGATATAAGGGATTGTGAGGTTGATTGTTTGAGAGTTATTATTATTGTTATTAATAACTTGTCTGTTTTGTCTAGTATCAACATTTTTAAGCGATTTATCTATAAAATGTTTTGTTTAATTGTTTTTTATTAAAATGTCTTTTATGTGATTTGTTTCTTTTTGTAGTGTATCACTGTCGGTACAAACAAGTTTTGCTCTGTCATATAAACTTTTAATTACTCCTATTTTGACCGATTTTGAGTGATTTGAAAAGAAATTGAGATACCTATCTGTGTTTGTTGGTTTTCTGTAAACTGTAGTTTTTAATTTGTTGTTTTGTTTTATTATTAAAGTGTCGTGGAATGGCAATTTATTCTCCCTCTCCATTTCTAAAGTAAACTTAATTGTAGGCTCTCGAGAATTTATATCTTGTAAAAAATATTTAGATCGTCAATGCTATGTTGCCATATAGCAAAAATATCATCAACGTACCTAAGCCATATTAATGGTTTTTTAAGAGATTTATTTAGAAGAACCCATTGCCATTCCGAAATTTTGTTGATAATAATCATTTTCTAGTTGAAAATATGTGGTTTTTATGCACAGAGTTAATAATTCCAAAATTGTATTTATGTTTAGTTTAGTGTGGTGTTTTAATGTTGTATCATGTTCTAATCTCTTTCTAACTATTAATAGTGATTTATCAACTGGTACATTAGTAAATAAACTCACCACGTCAAAACTAACCATTAAATTTTGGTTTGTAATTTTAATATTCGAAATTTTATCTAAAAAATCTGAAGTATTTTTAATATATGAATTTGTTCTACCCGAAAGTGGATTTAAAATGTTTAATAAAAATTTTGCTAGTTTATAACATGGGGAATCTATACTGCTAACTATAGGGCGAAGTGGTATATTAGTTTTGGGTATTTTTGGTAGACCATAGAAATGAGGTGGTTTACTATAATGTGGTGTAAGTTGTGATCTTTCTAGATCTGTAAATTCACGTTTGTGTTTATATAATGTATTGTAAATTTGTCTCTCTAATTTTAATGTTGGATCTGTAGGTGTTTTAGTGTAATTTCCCTCATCAATTAAAGTTTTAATTTTGTTATTATATTCTGTAGTGTCCAGAATAACTGTGGCGTTACCTTTGTCTGATGGCAATATTTTAATAGATGTGTCTTTTTTTAATTTATCTATAGCTAACCTTTCCTCATGGAATAAATTTGATTTGATTTTAAATTGTTTTTCTAAGATAAGTTTTAACCTAATTCTGTATTCATTTGCACTTTCCAAAGGTAATTTTTGAGCAACAGACTCTACTGCCGAAATAAGGTCTAATTTAGGAACATCTTTCGATGTAACGGTAAAATTTAGTCCTTTAGAAAGTACATAGTTTTCAGAATCAGATAATATTTTATTTGAAAGGCTGTTCATGTTCCATGTTTTTCAATAATTAAATTTTTAAATTTCTTAATGTGAGTATTTTTTTGGATATTGAAGTGATATGTGTAACTGGAATAGACGCTATTATAAATGTGATTAAAATCTATTTAAGTTACTTTTTCGTATATTTGTTGTAATGTATTATTAATGTCAGTCTTTAATTGTTGTTTAGTGTATATGTGATGTTGGATACAATCTCTTAAAAGTGCTAAACTAGCCCTATGTAAAATATATATGCTTCTGTTTGTGTTATTAGGTGTACTTAACGTAAACCTTTTGGTATTATGTCACAATCTTTACATTTGTAAAGAAATGTTAAACTGTTTTCAGAATGTTGTAGTTTAATATATTTACTTTCTAAATATCTAAATAAAAAACAAATCTCAGGCCCATACCTGTAATCTAAGTAATGTCTGAATGATTGTGGCGTGTTCATATATTTTTTCTCCTTTATTTGGGTTTTTCGCCACTGTCTAAAACTCAAAAATACCTGTTCTTATTTAAAGAAAGAATCACTGGATAAAAACAAAAACCAAACGGAGACAAATTTCTCAGTGATTCTTTTTTGTAATAAATTTGCCTAACGAACAAAATTTTAAAGATATAAAAATGTTATTAAAAATGTACAAACTTTTAACGTTAACGTTTCGGAGGGTAATCTCCCCCCGTTTTCAAAACTGAACTAAAAAATAAATTATATTAATTTGTAATATATAAAGTAACAATGACAACAATGGATTTTCATGACAGTGACAAACTACCAAAAAATATGTATAGGTAATTTTTACGGTGTGATTGTTTATTGTACTGATTGTGTATTCAAATATTTAAATGTTTTTAATTGTATTCTTTAGAATCGGGAACCATGTTGAATTTAAATCTACCGAAGGCATAGCAATACAGTTATTTTTCAATGTGGTACGTTCCCTCTGTTACTTTTTTGATTTACTACTATGAAATGCTACTATCTGGTGAAGGTAGTGGTAGTTGAGGCTTTACCGTCTTCACATAATCGCTAATTATTTTTGCAATATCTTATTCTGGTATCTCGATAGTAAAGGCTCCAAAATAAAAAATATTATTGGAACCATCTACATTTGGAATTGTATTGTACGATACAAAATTCATCAATCCCAATTCGTAATTTTCCGTTTCCTTTAATATTATCGGATGATATAATTGTAGGCTAAAACTGATTCATGATCCGACAATGTAAGAATATAAGAACCCATGTTTATAAGTTAACTGTCTAAGGAAAAACTACCTCCTTTTTGTTGTTGTTGTGATATCAGTAAAACTAAAATATTTATTGGTGACATCATTTACTAACAAATTTTAAACACAAATGACCACAATTATAGCTATTAAAAGTATGATAAACATTATAATTAAGAGTAACATCAACTGGACTGCTGGATTGAAAATACTGCATCACTTCCAAGGGAGGTCTAAAATTACCAAAACTATCAAAATACGCTTCTTCTTCTTTCCAGTTTTCCTGTAAGCAGTCCAATGTGTCCCTGGTCCATTGCTAGTGACCAAATTAATTATTCCTCGTTTGTAGGCAGCGACTTTCTTTGGCAAGGAATCCCGCATATAAACAACTCGGATTTGGGGTATTTTCATTTGCTTTACGTACATGATCAAATCCTAATTTGATAGCGGACGATTTGGTAAAATTATCGGTGGTGTTGTTGCGTTGGTCTTAAAAAAAACCCAAACCTGATTTATATGGTTTCATGTAGAGACCTTTACCCATTGTAATTGCTTCCATAGTTTTATTGTGACGTTGATTTTCTTTCAATTGCCGTTTTGCATTTCGAGCATCATTTACTGCTTTTGCAATTCCTGCAGCTCCACCGCTTAAAGCACCCAATGCACTAAAACCGGCAAATATTGGTATTAACGGTAACACGCCACCCGTTTTTGGAATTTGGATTGCACGACCACTCGGTTTAATTCCTTCTCTTTTCAATTGTTTTGCAGCACCCAAAGCCAACTTAATTGCATCACTTAAATTATAAGGTTTATGTTTTAAAATATACTGTTTGATTTGTTTTAGAGCTTTCTGTAAACCGATATGTGTTAATTTTGTAAGAGGTTTACGTTTAATGGGTCTCTTTTGCGTTGTTCTAGACATCTCTAAATGAAACGTTGTTAAACACTAAAATACTCGTTGCCTTTAACAGTACTTATATAATGTTTGATATTACCACTAAATTATTCTTTGCTGCTTGTTTTTCGGTACCTATATCGCCACTATCATGGTCAGCGTTATCACTCAATATGCGTTTCCTGGCTGCTGAATATATTATTGGTATGTTTAAATCCAATTTGGGAACTTTAATTGGAGTGTCATTGAAATCTTCATTTTTCCTTTTTCTACTGGTTAAAATTTTCCTTTTTGTAGCTTGTAGCACCGGGACCACAAGAATTATACCCCGGTAGATGCAATTCAAATGGTAATTTATTTATAAGGTTATTCACAAAACCCGTTCCTAGATAATATTTCATTGCAACGGGAGAAACACAACTAACCATAAATAAATTATTACCTAACCTTTTAAGTTAGTTATAGTTTACTTTTTAACTTGTCAATATGAAAATAATAAAACAAAAAGTTAGTTTAAGTGTGGAAAATAATGACTTGCAAAAATGCAACAAGTCATCGTACAGAAAGCACGGACCTTTATTTCCATCTACTTTGCGTTGCATTATAGTGGGTCCTTCAAATTGTGGAAAAACCAACGTTATGATTTCACTGATTGATTGAACACGAAAATTGATTAAATTTGGAAGTATTTATGTATATTCATGCTCGTTCTACCAACCAAAGTATCAATATCTTAATGAACTTTTGAGGCCCATCAAAGGAATCAAATAGTACGCTTTTAGTGCTAGTGACAATATTGTATATCCATCTGAGGCCTAACCAAATTCTCTATTTGTATTTGACGATGTAGCGATGTAACGATGTAGCGTGTGATAATCAAGACGTAATTCGTGAATATTTCAGTATGGGCCGTCACAATAATATTGATTCATTTTATCTATGTCAAACGTAAGCAAAAATCCCCAAACACCTAATTAGAGATAATGCTAATGTACTTGTTCTTTTTAAACAAGACGACCTGAATTTGCAGCATGTATTTAACGATCACGTGGGAACTGCTGACATGACGTTTGATACATTCAAAAGCATATGTTCCCGATGCTGGCAAAAACCGTATGGATTTTTTACAAGTTTCAAGGAGGACGACCTTAACAGTGGATGCTACCGCATGGTATACGATCACTATATATGTTTCACCTAGAATGGAATGGCTTCAGAAGTGTCTTAATCAGAGAATTGATTATAGCCGTTCAAACCTGTTCAGAAGCGGATCAAAATCGGTTCAAACCTGATCAAAACCTGATCAAAAACCTGATCAAAAAGCTATTTTTTGTTTAATAATGAAGCTTGCTGAAAAAAAAATACAAATAAGATTATTTCAAAAACAAAAAATATTAAAAATAAATTGACTGTTTTGAAGCAAGGTGAACTAGCTCAAGAGCAAATGTTTTCACGTATTACCAAACAATTACAAAATATCTAAAACGAACTAAAAGTTAAAATGCCTAGTGTGCAGCAGCAGCAGCAGCTAAACAACAACGAAAACTCAGAAGCCAATTTGCTTGTTAACAAGGGTGATATTAAACAGGACGAATAATTTTTTTTTGGGAAACACCAATGCTTTCAATAAAAAGAAAATTAGCGTCTGTAAGTAGCATGTCTCCATATGATATTACTAAAGAAGATAATCCAGAAGACGTAAGCACAGAAAACAATCAATATTAGATGCAGTTGATGAATATGAAGAGTGATAACATAGATAAAAGTGATAAGTTTGATAAATTAGCTCGGGAAGCATTAACAGAATATTTGGAACAATATGACATACTACCAAGAAAATACATTTCAGCTTTGCGTAACGATACCGAACATGAATTTGATCATAAATACGGAATCCGGTTTTATCTTGAAACAGAAAAGTTTTACATTGGTGATTCTCAAGTGAATATTGATGGAAACGATGTCATTGTCAAGAATAAACGATACAAGGGAACACCAGGGTTATACGAACTTTTATTTAAAAAGAACCCCCCAATGAAAAAAATTACAAACAAATTGTCTTAAAAACAAATGCACACAGACGCTATTATCAGTCTACTAAGCAAGTTGATGGCAGTAAGTTGAAAAAATTTGCAAACAGACATGGGAAAAGAATTTTTGACAAGGGCTTTGAAAAACTTACTAAAAAAAATAAGGTAAACCACTATAGTGTTTTTAGTGAGAAGAAGGCATCTATTGTAGAACGAGTAAACAGAGCATTGAAAAATTGGATGTGGAAAGAGTTTAATGTACAAGGAAATTATAAATGGCTTAAGCTACTCCCACAAATGCTGGCAAAAACCGTATGGATTTTTTACAATTTTCAAAAAGGACGACCTTAACAGTGGACGCTACCGCATGAGATTCGATCACTATATATGTTTCACCTAGAATGGAATCGCTTCAGAAGTGTCTTAATCAGATAACTGATTATAGCCGTTCAAACCTGTTCAGAAGCGGATCAAAATAGTTTCGAACCTGATCAAAACCTGATCAAAAACCTGAAACAAAAACCTGATCAAGAAACTATTTTTTGTTTAAAATGAAGCTTGCTGAAAAAAAAAAAATTTAATGTACAAGGAAATTATAAATGGCTTAAGCTACTCCCACAAATTGTTCATCGTTATAATAATTCATTAAATAGAACAATATAAATTAAATCAGTTGATGTTAATAGTAAGAATGAAAATATAATTCTCGTCTCAGTTTACAATAACATTAAAATATCTGATTTAAATACCAAATTTAAAATAGGAGATTATGTGCGGATATCAAAAGTTCCAGGAATTTTTGATAAGAAATATAACCCCAATTAGCCTCCAGAGGTATTTATTATTAGAAAAATTCAACTAACAAATCCAACCACATATCTTCTAAGAGCCATGCAAAATAAAACTGTAGAAGGAGCATTCTATAAGGAACAATTGTCTAATAAATGTCTAATAAACAAAAATTGTCTAATAAATGATGTTTATTTAGTTGAAAAAGTTTTAAAAAGACAAAACAATAAAGTGTTTATCAAATGGTTGGGCTTTAGTGATAAACATAGCTGGATTGACAAAGGTAATATTGTATAATCCCTCCGCTCCACTACTCACCACAATAGAAAAAAATACATTACTTGGTTTTATATGCAGTCAGTGAAGGTCTAAGTGTTGATGAAGAAGAACAAGAGTCAAAATGTTGTAATTTATTTGTTGTCTTTTGGTATGTTTTACTTAGAAGACTACAAAGAAGAGCATATACAATTACTCTTGAACGTAACTAATTTAGCGCACGACCTTTGGAAAGCTGAACAACAGTCCATTGATTTATGCAACAGAAATTTTAATGACAAATTTAAGCATCAAAAGAAATTTTTTGAAAACCTTAATTCATGCATCGAGAGGGAAGAACTTCTACAAGACCAAAGAAATCGATATGTTAAAAGACTATCCACTTGTCGTGGAAAAAAAAAACACAATTAAAGATTACAGATGCAAAAATTATATTAATGTATTCATAACAAAATAGAAAACAAGATAAAACAAGAAAACAAGAAACAATAGAGAACAAGACAGAAACAAAGACACATTCATAAAAGATCAAACAGTTTACAAATCCGCTTGAATATTTAACAATAAATATTTTTTATCGGCAACCAGTTTAGTTACGTAGGTTAAGGCGTTGGATTCTGGTGCGTACGGGACCTGGTTGAAACCCTGCTGCAGTATAACTTTTTTTTTAAACTACCCCCTCTTAGTAAGGCCTTTTTGCCACCCTTTCCAACCCTACAGGCGAGGCTCATCCCTCCAGCGCCCTCTGCTGGTCAGCCGACAGTTCGGTGGTCAGGTGACCGATGACGACGATGAAGAATGGGGCCACCAGAAAACACCAACCCGGTGGAATAGGGCCCCACAACAATCACCCTCGGAGAATTCGCCCCCTAAATTGTCGGGCCCTACTTTTGCATGGAAAAAACGGCCGTAAAGTGTCCCAGTACCCCGCCCTCTCTACTACTTACATGTAGCAACACAACCGGGGGTAGTAACAATAAATATAAAAGTCTTTCAGGATCGTCAATTTTATAGGATAGGATTAATAATATTCAAGAATTAGACAAGAACAGCCAAGAACAAAACACGACTACTGATTTGGAAGGTAATCGTATATGAAAAGTCTTATGACTTTTGAAGGAGTATGCAAAAAAATGAAAATAGAAAAGCAAACCTACTATCCAAACAAAAAGTAAAGAAAATGGTATATTTCTATTCTAAATAAAAACAAAACAGTTAAAATATTTTGTTTTTCAGGATTTTGGTATATTTCGTCTATTGATTGAACATATTTATAGATTGAGATGGGCGTGCTATATTTAACCGGCCGCACACTCACAGCTATACTAATGTTCAAAGGAAATCTGAGGATTATATACTTCTGTTTATTTACAACTAAGATGTAATTCTACATGAATTATTAATATCTTTCAACTTCTATTACAGAACGTCACTACTCTATTCGCGCCACGAAAAACGTCTATCTTCCTCCGCAGGCTATGGCTCTAACTACTGCTGTGGTGTGGTAGCTAGCTACCACACCACAGCAGTAGTTATCATAAATAGCAGTAGCTATTATATAAGTATAGTATAGTATATTATATAAATAGCAGTAGATCATAATGGATCAATGGTGGTTTCCAGAAATGTAACTTTTTCTGTGCCGAATAGGCATTTATTTAAATTGTTAGATGATATTTTGAAAGTCTCTCAAGAACGATATCCAGATGTTCTAGATGTTCAACATAGTTATCGGATGCGACTAAAATGTCGCCAACATACACATGTACATATTGGAGATCTCTGAAAATGTGATCTAAGAATCTTTGAAGGGTCTGTGCTGCATTTCTTAAGCCAAATGGCATTTTGGTGTATTTATATAGGCCAAATGGCGTTGTTATTTCCGTTTTTGGAATATCTTCTGTGTTGACTGGAATTTGGTGATAAGCGTTTTTCAGATCGATTTTTGAAAATACTTTCTTACCATATAAGTTGTATGTAACATCTTGAATATGTGGAATTGGGTATCGGTCAGATTTTGTTATTGTATTGAGTTATCTGTAATCCCCACAACATCTCCAAGTCGCATCTTTCTTTTTTACCATGTGTAGTGGACTCGCCCAACTGGATGATGATGGTCTTATTGTGCCTTATTCCATTAATTTTGCAAATTCTTCTTTGGCAATTTTCAATTTATCCGGAGGTAGGTGGCGAGGTCTTGCAAAAACTGGGGGACTTTTGTCGTTATGTAGTGAAAAATATCTATGCAATTAACAGTTTCTTGCTTTGGTAATACAATATGGGGATATTTGGTTATTAATTTATAGAATGGATCAGACTTACTCACAATCTTTATGTTTGGACCATCCACTGATCTTACATACCCATACTGTTTGCTCTGTGTTGCAATATCGATCAATCTTCGGCCACCAATATCGACTTGTAGGTTGAAATGTGCCAGAAAATCCTCTTCAATAATAGGATGTGTTACCTCTGCTATAACGAATGTCCATCTAAACAGTCTTTTTAGTCCAATGTCAATGTTAATTGTCTTGGTGCTAAAGGTAGTTATTACTGTACCATTTGCTGAAAATAAATTAAAGTTGGGGTCTAGCCTACCTGATTGTATGCTTTTAGGTAAAACGCTGAAATCTGCTCCTGTGTCTATTAAAAATGTCAACTTGTTAGGTTTGTCTCGAATAAACAAGCGGCCTGTTGCTTTGGGAGTTCGTAGGGCCGTATCTACTGACTCCCTTGTATGTTTTCCTGATCTGCAGTGCATGGAGACTGACATCTTCTTGCTCTTTGACCAAATGTTTTATGATACCAATATAATGTCTCTCTTTGGTGTGTCTGGTATGTTTCTCTTTTTGACTTAGTTATTTTGTTGAGTTCTTGTTTTAAACTGCTTATTTGTTCTTTTAATTCTGTGATCTCGGAAGCTTGTGACTTAACTTCGAATAAATTTGCAGGTCTATCCAAGGTTTCATATATTTTATCTGCTATTTCTGCTAATTTTTCTAGTCTCTCCCCACTGGCGATAAGGATAGTTTGAATATTTACTGGTAGCTGTTCTAACCATAAGGTTTTAATAACCGATTCTTGTAATACATTATTATTCAATCCTGCCATTCTGTGTAATAATTAGGAAGGTTTACTATCCCGCACCGCCACTCCTGCTAATAGCTTTTTAATTTTTTGATTCTCATTCTCCCTAAAGCGGTATATAAGGCGATCTTTTAATGTCTGATACCTATCGCTGCTCGGTGGAGCACGGATAATGTCTGTAACTTCGGACAGGGTGTCACTATTTAGACTGGTAACAGTGTAGTCGAATTTCGTTTCGTCTGTCGCTATTTCTGCTGTACGGAATTGACTTTCGATTCGAAAGAACCATAATTCTGGGTCCGACTTCCAGAATTCCGGTGGCTTGAAGCTTTCGCGACATATTTCGCTTGTAAAGGGATTACTGAGTGTGTTGCTGGATGGTGTAATATTGGTCGCGTTGGGAACATCGGCGGATCAATTATTGGTCGCTGTGTTGTGCTCTGTACTGATAGTTGTAGTTTTGATTATCTACCCTTAAAGTTTCTTCGGATTTGGTCGATATCACGTCGGGGTCACAAATTATAGGTTATGAGGTGGGCGTGCTATATTTAACCGGCCAGGTGCGCCGAGGTTATGCTTATTTCCCACACTCACAGCTATACTAATGTTCAAAGGAAACTCTGAGGATTATACACTTCTTTTTATTTACAACTAAGATGTAATTCTACATGAATTATTAATATCTTGCAACTTCTATTAGTGAACGTAACTACTCTATTCGTGCCATGAAAAACGTCTATCTTCCGCAGGCTATGGCTCTAACCACTGCTGTGGTGTGGTAGCTAGCACCATTTACAGTAGGCGCCGGACCGCCACATATCCATTTGATAGGGTATGTTTAAACACAGGTTAGAAATTTATTATAGGTATTGAAGACTGATGGTAGGCTGACAGTGGTTTTCTAGTGGATAGACCTTAACAGGAGAGTCCCACATTTCGACTATACGTTTTCCACTAAAAAAAAAGGTTTAGGTGCCTTCTCTTATTTAGGAAATCTCTAGCTTGTCATGCATTAGAGTTAGTTAGCAGCCACATTTCTTTATATTTGCAAATATTATAAAATCAAGAGTCTAATGTGGTGGTTTGTAAAACATGTAAGGCAAAAAATCGCTATCGTTTTAAAAATACTGAAAACTTTAATTAAAGCAATAATATAGTATGGGTGATTTTTTTTTGAAAATGTTAATAGAGTTTAGTGTGGTGGTTTGAAGAATCGGTGTGGTTTTAAAAGGATTGCAAATTTCAATGAAAGCAATCCAAAATTATATGTATATAATTTTGGATAGTGATTGTTTTTATTCTGAATTGATTATTAATGTAGTTTACATATTATAATTTACTTTATATATTATTCTAGTTGGGGGAAGTTTTATTATGTATATATAACAGTGTATTCTTTATTGAAATAAAATTAGCGATTTAAACGGTATGTGTTTTGTTTTTCTAATTATGATTTATATTGTTTTTTCGCTGAAAAAATAATTACAAAACTAGATAATATCATTTGATTATTCGATATTTAACATTTTTCAATATTTTTGAAAAACAATATTACAAATATATAACATTTAATTTTGTTTGTTTGAGTATTTATTATCTGCTGAAGCTACGCAATCGTGACATTGAGTGTCTTGAACTTTTCTTAATTTTTCATTAATAGTCTAGGTAACTATATAAGCTTTACTTCGAACTTTATGTGCTGGACATACACGTACTTCTACAATGTAAATACCATTTTTGCGGTTAAGTTGAACAAAACCTATAGCCTTGTCACCGTAACTCTCTCGTGACACCCTACAAATAGTGTAATTATATTTAATAGAAATATTTTGTTGCTTATTTACATTTACATTATTATTTTTAATAAAACTTACACCGATGCTTTAGCACCTAGAACCTCAGCTGAATTCAACCAAATGTCATTTTTCAGAAAATCTGTGACCATAAAAATATCCACTGCAGGTATATTATTAGAATTAGCCTTTATGAATCCTTTGTCATTTTACCAACAATAATTTTGACAGTATATATACGATTAGAATCCGTTGACGACGTCACAAACATAGCAGCCAATCGTGGCGCGTTCGTAGTCACGTGATTTTTATTTCAATTTTATACATTTTAATTCAATTATATTTAATTGTAACAAGTTTTAAAAAAAAAATTCGCATCGTTTATCAATATTATTTATGATAAAGTTTTGAAATAAAGTAAAAAAATCGATAATTATTTTTTATTCAAAAGCTTAATGGACATCATTTCCTCTTTGTATTGTCTAAATGATTGTAGCGTGTTCATATAATTTTTCCGCTTTTTAGGGATTTTCTCCATGATCTAAAACTCAAAAAAATCAAAATATAGACAAATTTCTCAATGATTCTTTTTTTGTGGTAAATTTGCCTAACGAACAAAAATCTAAAAAAATATTTTTTTTTTAATAAATTCAAACTTGTTTTTTGTTGTATTGTTTTTAGATCGTGGCAAAAAAACCAAAAAAGGAGAAAAAAATATCATCCCCCCTTCATTTATATTCTTTAAATAGCTATTGATAGCGACGCGAATGTAATATTAAATATCTGCGGCTTTCTCTCTCGCCTTCTCTCATATTCTCTCTCTTTATCTAACTTTAATATATATATATATATATTGACGCTCTAAAAATAATTTGTTCGTCTGCGTGAAGTGCGGCGTGGTCACTCTTCCAGGGAGTGTAAAAAAGATCCGGACACATCACCAACTTGCTGCAACTGCGGAGGTTCGCACATGGCGAATTTCCAAGGTTACGAGGCAAGACCTCGTCGAGGTATCACTGTGAGGACTGAAAAGTCCTTACGGAGAAAACCTCTTGGGACTTCACAGTCCCAGAAACCAAATTCCTTTCCTAATCCTGTAATACCTCCACCAACCTTCGTGTGGGGGTCCCAAAGGAACTCAGTTCCTATGCCCGCTCCACAAGATAACCCATTTTCCGGGCTTGTAGAGCAATTAGTCGCTCTAATTCTGGGCCAATTACAGGCTCAGATGAGCGAATTGCTCCAATCTTTTGGAGCAACTTTACCCAAATAATCGTCCCCTCATTCCGTGGCAGAAAGCCTATGGGGCTCGAGTTTCTCGAGTTTCCGGCTTTCATAAGTTCCACCAGGCTAACCGCTATCGCTAATTCCCAGATCCCGATCCATATGGCGGACCTTCGACAACCGCAGTCGTTGGCCCGGCATTGGTCGTGACCAAGTCACCTTTTCCGATGGAGACAAGGTCCCATCCCCTTTTAACTTTCACAAAGTTTCTCTGGACTTTGTTGTTTACACGTTTCTTAATAGTCGGACGTGCCTCACAAAAGAAAGAGGGAAATTCCGACATTAAAAGGGATACCTAGAATCCCCAAAAAATATCGTACCCGTTTCGGGCAATTTATTTAATATGGGTAAGAGCTAGACAGCTAACCCAAAAACCAGGGTGAAAAAGCGGAAGCGGAATAATTTGTTAATAACGGCAACACCGCAGGATGCTGTAATGTCGGCCAGGTGAAAACTTGTTTAATTTTTTGACACTCTAATTACAAAATTTCCCAGCAATTTTGGCTTTTTTTATTGTATTATGTTTATAGTTTTGAATGTTCCATACACCAGATACTTTTTCTAGATTTTAAGCATTTTCGACAAGCTCGCGATTCTACATTTGTTAAAGGTAAAGTGAGGTTAAGCCACATCTGACAGATACGGTCCGTTTATACATACCTACTGTGTATGAAAAATGACACTTACCTTACTTTATTTTTTTCAAATTGATAATCGTGAAATTACAGACTTTAATTTTCGATTGTTTTATAAGTTGGTTTGTAAGTAACAAAAGTAAAGTAACAAAAAGTAAACAAAACTGGAAGATTACCACTAAGTATGATTCATCCAGAAGAATTAACACTTTATTTTATATCGGGCACTGACTTTGTTTATTTACTATTTGTATAAAACCATTCATCACTAATAAATAAATATATAATAATAATATATAATATAAAATAAATATATAATATAAAATAAATATATAATAATTAAATATAATATAAAATAAATATATAATAATATTAAATATGTCAAAAACGTTGATATTAATAAGTATTTTTGATTTTCTTCGGACGGTAACGGGTATAGATTACATGCCTTGTTCCGAGTGGGTAGATGCCGCTGTAATGGAAAGGGCGCGTAACATTCTGGAACAGTTCATTCCACCTGGTTATCGATTTTTGGAACACGTCCCAGCAACTCAAACAGGTAATAAGAAAGTTCTTATATAACAAAGTTCTGAAATCATTATCTTAGATTTGGATAGACTACAGATTTAAGCCGTTTTCACTTTCTCGCTAAGTTAAATAGCAATGAAAATTTTTTACTTAATGACAAAGTGAAAACAGCACGTTTTCGCAACTTATCCCAGATAACGAGATTTTCTAAACTATGTAAAAAAAATATAGTCTATCCAGATCCCAGAGAGTAATGTAAACAAACTTCAAACGTGTCACTTAATTTTTTTTTACAAAATCACCCTGTATCTCGAAAACGAAGAGGCTCTAAAACAGAAACACAGAAAAAAAACATAGTTTCAAAAACAAATACAAAATAAGAGTCGAATAACTTACCCATTAAGAATTAGGAATGCCTGTACAAATAGAGCGTTGTAGAGATAGAGCGTTGTAGAGAGCGTTGTAGAGCGAGTAGAGATTGGGTACAATCACTTGGCTTATTTCACAACCTGCTGGACATCTTCTCCGAAAAGATTGACGGACTTCCATTAGATAATCACAACTTTGCATATACTGGTTGTCTAAACGTTCATAACTGACTATCCATCTGTGAAGGTTGCGACTTGTGTAATAGTATTTTGAACAAGTTTTGAAAACAACTATTTTCGTACGAATGAAACCTTTAAAATTGAAGCACGAAACCTCTTTTTTCTTCGCAAAATGGTTCAACAATGTTTGAAAATTAAAAAGAAAATTAAAAGTAAGCCAAGGTTGCCGTGCGAAAAATGTACTTTTTAAAAGCAGTTGTAGAGAAAAAAACATTTTCTTAATTGTAATAGCATTTTGATAAATATGAAATAATAATAATTTATTGTCTAAATGATTGCGGGTTATTTGGGTTTTCCGCAACGATCTAAAACTCTAAAAATATCAAAAATATCTGTTCTTATGTAAACAAAGAATCACTGGGTAAGAAACAAAAACCGAATGGAGATAAATTTCTCAGTGATTCTTTTTTTTGTAATAAATAAGGGAAAAAGGGAAAAAAGTAAACTATTTACAGTGTGAACGTAATCACAAAAACACTATTTGTGCTTTATTCTTAAAATTTTAGAATGAAAGCGATGATTTCAGAACTTTGTTATACAAGAAATTTCTTATTACCTGTTTGAGTTGCTGGAATGGGGTTCAAAAGTCGATAACCAGGTGGAATGGACTGTTCCCGACGGTAACGCACCCTTTCCATTGTAATGTGTCGGAAGGATTTAAAGTCTTGATGTTGGTTTTTCTCAAAGGATTTATTTAAAGATATATAACTTTAACAAAACTACGTATAACTAAGTTACTTCTTAATATTTAATTAGAATAATAGTCCCGAATAGTGTATAATGAACTAGCGGACGGAATTGAATCGAATAGAAAATGTATTAAGTGTTAAAAATGTCCTTTTATGTCTAGAGTTCGGAGAGGACTAACTATATTTTCGTAACCGCACCAAACGGTCATTATGATATAATATAATTCTTGGAAGATGTGGTCATTCCTTGGGACCTAGGCCTGTTTATTATTTAGTAAAGGGGTGTAAATACAGCAATAATACAATACAAATAAGCGTTTATCATAATGATGTTTGTGGACGGAAATAGGATTAGAAAGTTTTTATTTCAACTACGTATATCTTAATAAAAAACAGCAAAACTATACACAGGGCGTTTTCTTATTTTAATGCTATTGATATATTACATTAACCTAATACTACGGGTACATTACACCATTACAGCGGCATCTACCCACTCGGAACAAGGCATGTAATCTATACCTGTTACCGTCCGAAGAAAAACAACTGTATTCAACTCTCTACTAACAGCAACTCAGTGATTTCTCAAGACTGAAAGGGATGAATGTTTTTATAGTTATTCATGACGCATCCTAACGCTAACGTCATCCTCTGAAACCCCACTTATGTAGGGTATTCAAGATAGTGGGTCTCCATACCGTATCGAAAATGATGAATGGTTTTACAGTTATACATGACGCATCTTAACGCTGGGCCCGATACAAAGAATAAATAAACAAAATCAGTGCCCGATATAAAATAAAGTGTTAATCCTTCTGGATGAATAATACTAAGTGGTAATCTTCCAATTTTGTTTACTTCAAATAGTAATAAATCATTATAATAACGTGTTTGACAAAGCGTATGCTCACGACAAAGATCGAATGATATATCCGCTATTGTCCTACTCATTGCAGCAGAGTTTTCGACTACGCAGGAACGTCACATATATCCTATGTTTTTTTTTTATTATAGATTATTTTAATTTTTTTAATTTTTAATTTAAAAATAAGTATTCGAAAATTAAATGTTACCAGGTAATAACAACATAATAAAATTAAATAAAGTAATAGCCAAAGTTGTTTGAAATAATAATTTAATGCGACGGTTGATTCTGCTTTTCACTTAAAAGTTTTTCTCTACGTACAAATACACGTATTATAAGCAAATTATTTTCCAGTGATTTAAGACAATTTCTATATTTAGTTATAAAAGCTATCAAAGACGAGAATCTTTTTTTCGCATAAGTAAGAAATAGCAAAGGGGATCAATGTTTTAGGATATTGATGATTGATTGGGCCTAGTGTTCTGGTCCAAGTTTTCGTTTTGTGTTACATCAATAAAAACTTTAAATAGTCCTTCGCCAGTTGCATGACTAGAGATTGATTTGCAAAATACCATATTTTCTTTAATCGATCACTTCATTTAAACAGTTCACTTAACATCAGTGGCCATTTCATTAATACGTATCGTTATTGTGTCATTTGAAAGTGGTATAGTTTTCAACTTTTTTGCTTCTTCCGGACTTATCATCACATTAACTATAATCGTGGCAGCGGGTAAAATTAGTTTTTCCGTAATCGTGTGGGGCTTAGACTCCCTCGTCACTCTTAATGTTACTAAATACGGTGCTTGAAGTGCTACGATCTCGTTACGGTTTGATTTGTTGATAGTAGTTTGTTGGTTTTTCAAAACGAGTAATTTACGATCGAAAAATTCTAATGGTTTGTTTTGTGTGCACATGCCGGCTGTTTTGTTTGCAGATGCCGGACTAATCTTGAAAGCTTCGTGCTTTGGGCGAACAGAACTTGATAATAAACAACAAATTCTGGCTTGTCATTCAAAGCAATGAATCTCTCTTTTAAATATGCTTCATTGTACAATCTGATCTTTTTATTTACTGATTCACCAGATTAGACTGTGCATTTTGTTTTGTCACAAAGTTGTCCATTTTATTTAATATTATTAATTTATCTTATTACCACACTGCCATTAATTTATTTAACATTGAGTAAGAGAAGAAATCGCAGTATTTAACGTTGGGTGAGAGAAGAAATCGTAATACTTGTTTTCGCAAAAACGTAATTAACAATGAAACTCTTCGTCTCGTTCCATTGTTTTCCAAAGCATGGCAGGTTCGTACAAACTACGAACCTCCCTAACCGTGCTCGGGACGAATAATCCGTATCGCACGCGTGGTCGGGTGGCGCGAGGTTACAAGTACGTGCAAGCACATGTTCGAACTGGTAAAAGTATTATAAGAACAAGGGGTTACACAAATCTTCTAGTTTTGTATGTGCGGCTGTGAGCGGTAATTCCGTATTATGCTGGGTCCACACCACTAAAATTTTGCGTGTGTGTTGAATTTACTGGAACAATTTATTTGATTTATTTGGTGAACAACAGATGGTTCGTGTGCAAGCTATGCGGCAACAATATTTGTAAATCAGAGCGTTTATATTGCTGCGCAGGCACACTACATACAACACATAAAGCCCGCACAACGCAAATTTGTATTGATGTAGGGATCCAGCTTAAGCGTAATGGGGCATTCACACATCCGTGATTTCGATCCGATGATTCGTTTTGTTTCACGATTCGTAAGCGTGTGAACACGCTCGTAGAAGTGTATAAGCCATTTAAAATTAAAAAAGATTTTTAATGAATCACGATACTGGAAAAAGGTCGAATCGTCACCGTGTTAACCGGCCGATGTAAATCTTTGATAAACGTCAAATTATCATATTATAGTGAGGGGGCAACTTTTTTTCCTTATATATATATATATATATATATATATATATATATATATATATATATATATATATATATATATATATATATAATATATAAATATATATTAGGCTAATTGAAAAGTTAGCCTAATAGCAACAGCTATAGAGCAGTAAAAGAACTATATAATCTACTACATTTTGAAGGATCATCCTTTATATTTTGTCGATTTGTCTATTTATACGTACAAAAACAGTAGCTTAAAATAACCGTATCAGTGTTATTTTTTAAAACAGAAAATATTGAAAGTCATGCAGTGATTAATTTCTTTATAAAAAAAGGTTTAAATGCACTGCAAATTCAGAATAAAATGATATATGTGTTAGGGGAGTCTGTTCCTTTAAAAACAATGATTTGTAACTGGGCAGGTGAGTTTCAACGTGGTCGTACAAGCCTGGACAACGATCCTCGTTCTGGATGTCCAATACGTGCAACTGCTGAACAAATAATTAATTCTATACATGATATGGTCATGAATGAGAGACAATTGACTTTGAGTGAAATAACTAAGGCCATGAACATTTCATATTTAGCGGGTGTTTCATATTTAGAAAAAAAAAATGGGCTTGAGAAGACTAGAAAGACGGGTGCCGCATTTGTTAAATTCGGATCAAAAACGACCTCGAGAAAATCTTTCTAACCAACATTTGGATCTTTTTCGAAAAAATCAAATATATTTTAAACGTAATTTTATAACTATGAATGAGATTTGGATTTACCACTATGATCGACAACTGTGACAACAAACCGCACAGTGGATCGAGTCCGGTTTGGGGATGCAAATGGCATTTTGTTAATTGATTACCTTCAAATCGGTAACACAATAACAGGGCAGTATTACTTTGGATATTGATCCTTTTGGATCAATTGGGTGCAAAAATGAGTGAGAAAAGACCTGGTTTAGCGAAGAAAAAAATCATTTTTCATCAAGACAATGCACCGGCTCACAGACGTATTTCTGCAATTTCCAATTGTTGAAGTATCCACCATACTTCCCAGATCTGGCTCCCTCTGACTTTCATCTGTTCCCAAACCTCAAAAAATTTCTACGTGGCAAACATTTTTCATCAAATGAAGGAGTCAAAGTCAGTTTTTCATCAAATGATGAGTATTTTGAAGGACTGATTATGACTGTTTTGAAAAAAGTATTGCGATTAAGGAAGAATATACCGAAGAATAAAGTCATTTTTTCAACTATTAACTTGTTTTGTCATTTCCGCTTTGTATATATATTTATGTCTTGGTAAACAAGTGAGAAAAAAACAAAGTTGGATCCACGTCAATAAAAAATTGCGTTGTGCGGGTATGTAATGTGCCTTCGCGGTAACGTAGACGCTCTGACACACAAAGTCACACACAAATATTGTCGCCGCACAGCACGCACACGAACTATCTGTTGTCCATCAGATAATTCAAACAAAGTGTCTCAGTAAATTCAACACAGATGCAAAATTTTATTGGTGTGGAAATTTGTTTACATGATATAGATGGTTGTAAAACCATCTTGTTTTATATAGTTCTATTAATAAAAAATCAATAACATTAGTATCTGCAGTTTTTCATTAATATAATTGATGTAATTATATTAAACTCATATCTCAACCTAAACTTAAACTAGGGCACAAAATTTATTTACTTTCACGAAATTATTTTCAAAATATATACAGTCAGTCACAAATTGCATTCAAAAATAAATAAAAAAATATATAAAAATAAATATAAAAATGGTCCTGAATAATATCTCACAAAAGACTACATATTATATAAAAAAATTCTCCAAAAAATTAATATTTTGGTGGTTCATCTTCAGTATTTATGACCGCTTTTAATATTCTGGGCATTGCTAGGATTAAATTTCTTGTGACGTCTGGGAAAATGGACTGGTCTGGTCTAAATCAGGTGACTAGGGTGATTAATAAAATTGCTCACGAACATTATATAGATTCCATTCCTTTACAAGTGCCGCTGTGTGTTTAGGACCGTTGTCTTGTTGAAATATTCAGCAATTTCCCAATTCCGAACGTTCAATTGTGGGTTACAAATTATCACACAAAATTTAGAGCTACATGCGGTAATCAATATTACTCTCAATAAAAACTAGATTTCTCACCCCATCCGCTGTAATTGAGCCGTACACCATCGTACTACATCCACCTTGTTTGACAGCTTGTATCAAATTTTCCAGTTTAAACTCTCGGTTCGCTTTTTTCCGTCAGATCCAAAAATGTTACATTTGCTATCATCAAAAATATCCTTGTCCACTCCTTACCTGGCAAATTCTAACCGTTTTTGGCTATTTTTCTTAGATATAAGTGATTTTTTCCTTAGTCTTGTGCCATGCAATTCTTTTGATCTGAGGACCCTACGTACCATTTCTGTACTGACATATTTTTCAGTTTTTTGTAAAACATAAGCGGCCAAAACACAACCGGCACTTTGGAGGTTTTAGTCATTTTTTTTTCAAAATTGAGCGGATTTCACGTTCACCCAATTTTTTTGGACGATCAGATCTGGGCTTATTCTGCACTGTACCTAACGTGGTACAGTGCATTAAAGTTTTTTTTATTATAGTGGGACTCGAAGCACGACTGTTTTAACAATTTCATTATAAGATTTTCCATTACTTCATAATTTTACAATTAAATTTCTAATTTGAGCAGAAATTTCGTTTCTCACCATTGTAACAAAAATAATATACTCTAAAAAAACTCAAATATTACTATTCCTTTGAGGTGGATGCCTAAAATGTACTAAAATATAATTTCCATTTATGATAAGAATACCAGAAACAGTAAATAATTTTTTACTTCTTCAAGTTGGTGTATTTCTTGCTACATGTTAACTTTTGTGAGGTTTTATTCAGTACTATTTATTTAATTTGCTGACCGCTACAGGTAGTATTGTTTTCCACATATCTTGCTTCAAAGCGCACCTGTATACTCCGAGATGAACACTGAGACAGTCGAAAACCTTGCCTCATGCTGAACACTGAAACCTTGCCTCATGCACAATACTGTCAGTTTTATTGAGATGTTGCTTGTGGATTTCATTGTAGGTTAGGCTAAATTCAACAAGTACCTATTGGGCAAAGCGAACACAGGCAAAGTGGATACGGTATCCACTTTGTTCAGTAATATCCTATTTACCCGGTAGGCATTTTGATTAATGGTTTTATATTGGAATTTATATTGTTATAGATGGTTTACAAATATAAAAGAAAAACAAATTAAGCCGAATGGAGTGAGGATGTTATAATGCTTGCAATAGCAGAGTGCAATGCTGGTGTTAATGTGAAAACGACGGCAAGAAAATATGACCTAGATTATGCTACTTTGTATAGGCAATCGGAAAAAGTAGTTCAACTGCTCAGTTTGGCCGTTTTCGTAAAGTTTTCAATGACCAACAGGTCCTAGATCTTGAAACGTATTTGTACGAGTTGGACAACATTTTTTATGGCTTAACCTTAGAAGATTTTTTCCTAACTCTTATAGTTCTTATTTTTTCCTAACTCTTAATTATTTTGAAAAACATTTTGTTAATTATTTTCCAACCGTCGCCGGGGGTTGGTAACAAATTTACTTGTGTGCATAGTTATAGAATGCCTCAAACAAACTTATATCAAACAGTCAGCCTTTTATCTCAAATTTCGATTTAAATGCTTCGTTAACTGGACTATAAGTGGTAATGTTCCAATTTTGTTTACTTCAAATAGTAATAAAAATAGTAAATCACTTTTTGGTGTCATTTTAATCATTGAAGCGTTTTACATATTTCTTGTGAAAATGGCGTATCTTTATGTAGCACTAACCAACTTATAAAACAATTGAAAATTAAAGTCTGTAATTTCACGATTGTCAATTTGAAAAAAGTAAAGTAAGGTTAGACCACATCTGACAGCTGCGTTCCGTTTCACTTAAAAGGGGCTTAAGTGTCATTTTTATAGACAGTAGGTATATATAAACGGAACGCATCTGTTAGATGTGAGTTACATCACCCTGTACACCATAAGTAGCAACGAAAGCAGACACCTCCTTTCGGCCGAACCTGCAGCATAAACATTTTTTACCACCAGATCACATGAATTGTAATAATATTAAAGTCAATCAGAGTTTGTCATTCAAGTCGAACAGACGTATTTGTAATTTCAATTAAAATAAAGTTTTTAAAAACAGTTTGTCCATTACTTAAAAGTTAAGTAGCGCAGTCGGTAGGATAGCCGAAATCGACCTGCATAGCGCATCGATCTTCGATTTATCGATTAATCGGCTATTCGAACAGTGATTGATTTTCGACTCGAAAAAGGTGTGCAGAGAGGCTCTAATTCAAGAAACCCATTCCACTTTCATCGGAAGAAGACATCACGGAGATTGGAACGAAATATCTTGCGGGGTACATTTGGCTGGAAAGGAAATACATCGCCTAATCACCACCTGTTCTCCATAGAAGAAAAAGAAATATTCAAGCTGTTAATCATCTTAATGCAAGTAGAGCAATTCATGTCTATCGACGATTTACTAAACACTTTTGGAAGACTTAATTTAAAACCTAAATCAGACTCTGATTCGAACATAAATTTAGAAAGTAACTTAAAACAAAATATTTTAATCGAAAATATAATAATGGCACTATTTAAACCCGAATATTTGAGTTGCGTCCCGCAATTTGACGGAAATGCCAGTGAATTAAATAGATATTTATCAACTTGCAAATCATTAATTGACAATTTTTACAATCCAGATCAACCAAATGCTTTTCAAAACATTTACTTGCTTAATTGCTTAATTGGGAAGCTAAGCGGAAACGCTCGACTAGTTGTTAATGTACAAAATGTGAAAACATGGGATGAGTTAAGAGATACCTTATATAGAAATTTCGCGGATAGACATGATGAAACATGTCTTAATAGAGATCTTGTAATGTTGAGACAAAATCAGAATGAATCTCCCCAAAATTTTTACGATCGCTGTCTAGAATTATTAAATTTACTCTGCAGTTACGTTGACGTTCATGAAGACGCTGTATCAGCCAACACTAAGCGTGTTCTTTACCAAAAATTAGCTCTAAAAACATTTTTATCAGGTCTCAAGGAACCGTTAGGAAATACAATAAGGTGCATGCGACCGAAAGATTTAACTGAAGCAATTCAGTTTGTAATAGAGGAAAACAACACTAAATATTTTCAAAATCACGGTACAAATTACATAACGAAGCCAAATCCTAAACAATTTTCTACAAATAAACCTCCATCTTTTAATAGTAACGTACCCAATTTTAATTTTCAACCTCAACCTAATTTTAATTTTCAACCTAAACCTAATTTTAATTTTCAACCTCGACCTAATTTTAATTTTCAGTCCCAGTTTCAACCAAAATCAAATTTTAATCAACAATCCCGACCAAATTTGCGATTAATTCTCAAGTATTTGGCCAACAAAATAAAAATGTATTTAAACCCGATCCATCAGTACCATTCCCAACCAACTCCCATGAGTGTGTCGACCCGACAGTCATACAACCCGTCAGCTCCAGGTCCGTCCCGACCTAATTTCTTTCAAACAACCGGTCCGAAAAATTTTATCTCAGAAGAATTGTTTAACACCGAATTAAAAGATGAGACGCAATTGCATAACCAAAATTATGACACGAATCAATATGATCAATATGATTATAACTACCAAAACTTTGACGAAAATATAGAGAATGAATCGTTTGAAGAAGAAAATCCAAACGAAATTTTTTTAGAAACGCCTCAAACTCAGACGTACAGGTAGAACCCCAAATTTTATCTTTAAATACTTTAAATTGTAGTGAATTACCTTATATATTTTTACCAGAATTTAATATTAAAGTTTTAATAGATTCAGGATCAACGAAATCATTCGTTGACCCCCAAATTGCTGAACGATTTTTTCCAAATTTAATTAGAAACGACCCCTTCATTGTCTCTACGGCCTTTCAAAAATCCTCTCACAGATACAGTGCAACAATTCCATCTTCGAAATTATTTAATTTACCAGAACCGATTTCATTGAAATTCTTTTTATTTAAGTTTCATAAAATCTTTCAGGGATTAATAGGAATAGACAATTTGAAACTTCTACAAGCTAGTATAGATCTCGCTAATGGATTTCTAATAACGCCTCATACGAAAATTAAACTTTTGTTCCATAACACCAAAAGTAGTCTGAACTTAATATCTATCAGCCCTCGTAGTGAACAAGTAATAAAAGTCCGAACATCTATTGGCGAAAGAATGGCGAAATTATAATTCCGTATCAACAATTTCAAAACTGCGAGATTCCCGAGTCCCTTACTGTAGCACGTAATGGTATAGCCCTAACAAATATATTAAATAACACTACCGACAAGATAACGCTGGATATGTCACAACCATTAGAAGTAGAGAAATTTAATCGTAAAAAATTACAGGAACTTTATTTAAATAATTTTGATGATACAGAAAAGCATGAACTTGACCTATCTAAACTTCGTGTCGATCACCTAAATACAGAAGAGCGAAAAAGTATATTAGATTTGTGCAAAGAATATTCTGATATTTTTTACAACGAAAATATTTCATTGACCTTCACAAGTAAAGTAAAACATAATATTAAAACAACGGACGAGATACCGGTGTACACTAAATCATTCCGATATCCATTTGTACACAAACAAGAAGTGGGAAACCAAATAAGAAAAATGTTGGATCAAAACATCATACGACCAAGTAATTCGCCCTGGTCGTCACCGATTTGGGTGGTTCCCAAAAAAATCGATTCCACCGGAAAACAGAAGTGGCGTGTTGTAGTGGATTATAGGAAACTCAACGAGAAGACGATAGACGATAAATATCCGCTACCGAATATCACAGATTTATTGGACAAATTAGGTTGATGCCAGTATTTCACTACGCTGGATCTAGCAAGTGGCTTCCATCAGAACGAAATGGAAGAACAAGACGTTCAGAAGACCGCTTTTAACACCGAGAATGCCAATGGAGTATCTTAGAATGCCATTCGGTTTGAAAAATGCGCCAGCTACGTTTCAGCGCGCGATGGACAATATTCTAAGGGGCATTCAGAATGAAAAGTGCTTGACCTACTTAGATGACATTATTGTTTTCTCTACGTCTTTGCAAGAGCATTTAGAGAGATTAAGAACTGTTTTCCAACGATTACGCGAATCAAATTTTAAAATCCAACTTGACAAGTCAGAATTTCTTCGTAAAGAGGTTGCATACCTGGGACATATCGTCACCTCAGAAGGCGTAAAACCAAACCCTGACAAAATACATGCCATTAAAAACTACCCTATACCAAAAACAACGAAACAGATCAAAGGGTTTTTAGGACTTCTAGGCTACTGTAGACGATTTATTAAGAACTTTGCTAAGCTTACGAAGCCTCTAACAACATGTTTAGAAAGGGAGCTGTAATAGAGCACAACGAAGAATTTGTAACTTGCTTCGAAACCTGCAAGAACGCCCTCATAAATGAACCCATACTTCAATACCCAGATTTCACAAAAACGTTTAACTTTACAACAGATGCCAGCAATGTCGCCATCGGAGTCGTACTTTCGCAAGGCCCTATAGGCCAAGATTTGCCAATAGCTTACGCGTCGAGAACCCTGAATGATTCAGAGCAAAATTATTCTGTCATAGAGAAAGAACTTCTTGCTATCGTGTGGGCAACGGAATACTTTAGGCCTTATATATTTTGTAGACCATTTAATGTTATAACAGACCACAAACCGCTTCAGTGGTTATTCTCATTGAAAGATCCAAGTTCAAAACTACTACGTTGGAGAATAAAATTGGAAGAATTTAATTATAAAATAATTTACAAGAGGGGAAAATACAATACAAACGCCGACGCCCTTTCACGTGTCGAGATACACACGAAAGAATTCTGGAAACAAGTAGATGATATCATAAGCGAATACGACGAAAATCAGTCAAGAAATGAATTATCCCAAAAACAAACAACATCGCAATACGAGAGTCCACCTTTAGATTCACATACCGAAGATATTCCCATTCCAGACTTAACCAATGACGATGATGATTCATTATCTTTGCAAGTTCAACCTGACATGGAAAATGAACAAGAAAATAATGATGGAGCAACCATTCACTCTAATGACGAACAAGACTCGATAGTGGGCATATCAATTTTGGAAGCACCTGTTAATTATGCCGCTAATCAAATTATCATACAACAAGTTTTACATTCTCCTGCTAAACCTAAAACCATAATTCTTTTTGGTAAAAAACGAAGAAATTTAGTACAAATATCAAAAACTAATTTCGAACAAGACGTTATTGATTTTGTTAAAGAATATGTATCACCTGGAAAAATCTATCATTTATATTTCGATAATAGTGATACGTATGAACCATTTTGTGAGGTAATACGCAAGAGTTTTAAATGGCCCTCGATCAACTTTAAACGATGTACCATTAAACTTATTGACGTCACGGACGAAGACAGCCTGAAAGAAATAATACAAAACTACCACGAAGGTAAAACAAATCACCGTGGCATTGATGAAACAGAACAAAAAATAAAAATTAAATACTATTGGCCTAATCTTAAAAGTTCAATTCAAACATACATTGACGATTGTGAAACATGTCAAATTAGTAAATACGAACGTAACCCTGTTAAAATTCCGATAAACATAACACCCACAGCAACAAAACCGTTCGAAATTATACACATCGATACCTACACTTTGGAACAACGTAAATTCTTAACTATCGTTGATAGTTTCTCGAAATATGCCCAAGCGTACCTGTTAAAATCTCTTGTAGCAACAGATGTTGCCGATACTTTATTAATTTATTTTTCTCATCACGGTATACCATCACAAATAATATTAAACAACGGAACAGAGTTTAAAAACTCAGTTTAACGGAAATGTTTCAACTTCACAAGATAAAAGTTCACTTCTGTTCACCCAACCATCCCCAGTCTAATGGCATAATTGAACGGTTACATTATACACTATCTGAACATATTTGTCTATTAAATAACAGTGGTTTTCAAAAAACACCAGTTAGTCAAAAAATTATATACGCTATTTTAGCATACAACCATTCAATTCATTCGTCAACAAATTTTAAACCGATCGATGTGATAAACGGTCATATTTCGCCAGACGATCCTTTCGATATCGATATAAGTAAAATTTTAATTTCAGAATATATTCAAAATCATAAAGAAAAATCTAGAGTTTTATATGCAAAATTAAATGAAAAATTAATTCAAAAAAAGGAAAAAGTTGGAAATAAATTGTACCAAAATTCTGACAACTTAGAGATTTTCCAAGAAATTCAAAAGGTCTATGCTAAGAAACATACAAGGCAGAAAGCGTCAAATAAATTCGCGAAACCAGTGAAATTAGAATCTATCAACAAGATTCACAAAACGGCAAAAACAGATGCTCATGGGAAAATTCACTTAAGTAACTTGAAACGTCCGTTTAGAAAAAGATATAGTTTTAATAACTAAAGTTCTTGATTTATTTTCAGAATTTTTCATTCCACCTGCAAAGGAAGAAAAATTGTCGTGAAAGAATTATACGACAACATCGGTATAATACCCGTTAAACTGGGAAATGCGAAACTGCAACAGAACACCTTTACTTTGATTCATTTTTATGACATTCAACCGTTGATTATAGAGGCGAATAAACTTTACTTTAAAGGCAAAAATTTAACTGACACCATAGATACAAACAAAGTTTATTCTTTCGAATTGTCGAATGATTTAAAATTGTTAAATATTCTCCGAGATCGAGTTACAACAAAGATCAATGAAATATTACCTCATTCAGGTAGAGCAAAACGCGGGTTAATAAATGGCTTAGGCTCAATATTTAAAACAATAAGCGGAAATCTAGACGCTTCAGACGGAGAAAAATACGATAAGTTAATCAATGAACTACAGACTAATCAGAAAAAAATTAGCGGCAAATGTTTTGAAAGGAAATGCATTGTCATTAGGTTTGATCGAAAAATTTAATCTCACTATTCAAAAAATCAGTCACAACGAAAAATTGTTGGAAAGAAAGTTAAATCAGATTGGTAATATTATTAAATTACCAGCAGAAATCGATGTTTATTACGGATACGTTATCACAAATTATTAACATCTATGGAATTATAGACAACATCTTACAAGATTTAGAAAATGCCATCACCTTCTCAAAGTTAAAAATATTTCATCCTAGCATTATAAAAACAAATGATTTATATCAAGAACTAATTAAATATCAAAATATTGTTGGTTTAAATAAAATGCCTTTGGAAGCAAATCAAAAAAATACGTTTATTTATGAAAAAATTATTAAAGTAGACTCTTATATATCAAACAGTAAAATTATCTATCTTCTTAGAATCCCTCTTACTTTTGACGAGAACTTCGAACTTTATCATTTTTATTCAGTACCTGTTTTAAGTAAAAGTCTGTTTAAGGTAATCATTCCAAAAGGTAAATTCCTGATAAAAAATGAATTGCACTACCTATCCCCAAATAAAAGATGTCAAGAAACCGAGAATCAGCTATTCCTTTGTGAAGAGTAGGATTTACAAGAGATTGGAAAGTACAGCCCATGTGAAGTCCAACTTCTGAGTCCAATGAAGAACACTTCCCTATGCCAACAGATATAGACAAAGATTTCCAAACCAATCTCCAAACAAATCGAGCTTTGTGGAAAATGGATTTATATTTCGTCCATTGAAGAAATCGTACAATTAGACTGCGATGAACAAAAGGAAAATCAACGAATTTTTGGTACATATTTGTTCGATATACCTGAAAATTGCCGCATCCAAACAAGTCAAGAAGTAATCACGAATAACGAAGAAGCTGTAAAGTCCAAGGTTCAACCGTTTCTCCTGCCTGACTTTGACAAAGAAACAAAGAACATGCCAGCCCTCAACTTAAGCGCCCATCTGGAAGAAATCAACCTAGACGAACTCTACCTACTAAAAACCCAAATAAAAGCGATCAATTTAGAGCCAATCTTCGATAAAGTTTCAAATTCGCCCAGTATTTGGACAATTGTAATTTATTTCTGTTTATTGATTATTTGTATCCATTTCATTTATAGGAAATGCCGAGCAACCAGCATTATCAAATCAAATCGATCTACAAGACGTTCGCCTACCACAGCAGACTGCGTAGCCGAATCTCACAGGGGAGTTACATCACCCTATACACTATAAGTAGCAACGAAAGTAGACACTTCCTTTCGGCCGAACCTGCAGCATAAACATTTTTTACCACCAGATCACATGAATTGTAATAATATTAAAGTCAATCCGAGTTTGTCATTCAAGTCGAACAGACGTATTTGTAATTTCAATTAAAATAAAGGTTTTAAAAACAGTTTCTCCATTACTTAAAAGTTAATTTGTGGCTTAACCTCACTTTACCTTTAACAAATGTAGAATCGCGAGCTTGTCGAAAATGCTTTTATATATATATATATATATATATATATATATATATATATATATATATATATATATATATATATATATATATATATATATATATATATATATATATATACATATATATATATATATAAATATATATATATATATATATATATATATATATATATATATATATATATATATATATATATATATATATATATATATATAGTATAAAATAAAGTGGTAATAAAATAGTAAGTAAATCATGTTCAACTTGTTTGATTAATTAGATATGATAGTAGTGTTGTAATTAAAAAGCAAACACACCAAAAATTGTACACTTTTTAAATCAAAGAATAAATGCCGCAAAGGAATCATTATTTAAAGCAGTTGGTTGGACCTATTTATGACTTTCTTCAAAGAAATGATGTGACATTTCTGTAGAGTCCTTTCTTCAAATATAAAGTTGGCATTACCCTTTAACACAAATCATTGTGTGCACTTTCGTAACCAAGCGGATGAATTATATCGCAAAGAATTGGCCTATAATAAAGGAGGTCATAGATTAAAAATTCGTTTTAGCTCGGTAAGGAACACATCAAAATTATTCAAACTAGTTTCTGTACTATACAACAACCTGGGCTAGAACAACCTCAGCGGTACACCGAAAGGGAAAAACGATCAATCCATCAATTAGTTATTAAAACAACATTTCGTTCCTAAAATATTAGAAGAGGTGGCTTCAACATCCGACGCTTCATTCAATATTCAAACTGTAATAAATATCATGCATCGTTTCGAATATTACCGTAGAGCGCAGAAAAAAAAAATTCATCAGTGAGATTAAACGTAGGAAAAGGATTGATTTTGAAAACACGTATTTTAGTAAACCAGTATGCTTTTGGAAAAAGTAATATTTTCAGATGAAACTAAATATACTAATTTCGGTTGAGATGGACGGAGATTTGTTTGGAAGACAAATCGAAGACGGAATTTCAATCGAGGGATGTTAAACCTATTGTGAAACACAGTGTATCGATTTTGGGGTTGAACGGCTTGAAATGGTTGATTGTAAGACCCATCAATTCGATATTTTGACCAGTCAAATATTGGTTTGTTCGGTCCGATGTGTGAGAGCTTGCCTTCTCATGGTGAAGAATGATCCTGCGTCGCTGGTTGTTTTTTCTTATTTCTTCAAAGACTCCTGGCAAGCAAATAGTTGTGTACCATTCAGAATTGACTGTTCTACGATTTTCTAGTGACACTGTAACCACATGCCTATTTCCCACAAAAAAACAGGCAATCATTTACTTCGAAATGCTTCTTGCGTAAACAACTCCTCTTGAGTTTGGCTAATTTTGAAAGACCCATACAGTCGACTGCTGGTTACTTTCGGGCTCACACGCATAGACCCAAGATTCGACACCTTTGTAGATGTCACACACGGTTTTTGACGCTCCACGATTGTTTTTTTGAGTATTTCTTTGCACAAATCGACACGAACCTTTTTTTAAAGCGATAGTCAAATTATGCGGAATCACCATAAAATCTTTTTCACGGTTAAATGTTCATGGTATACCGCAATCTCACGGAATTTCAGATGACGATCTTGCTTTATCAGTTCGCGCACAGTATCGATGTTTTCTGGCACTAAAACCGATTTTGGACGACCTTCTTTAAATTCCTAGGTGAGCGAACAATGGTGACGATTGAAATCACTAAACCAGTGGTATACAGTGGTTTAGATGGTCCTTCATCGCCAAAAGACAAACTGGGTTGACCGATGCACTGTTGTTGAAATAATCGACGTCAAAAGCATGCAATTTTTGTCTTGCATTTTTTTTAAATATAAACGTATTATTATGGTTGGAATATGTTACCGTCACTACGGTTTTTATTAACTTTTTCTAATAAATATTTATAATTAATATAATTTGTTAATAGTTTTTGGTAACGGTCACGTGACCGTTAATTATGTCAATAGGTTTTAATTTAGTTACTGAATGTATTGAATTGTTATATGCTAGTATGGCATATTTCATTTTCTGTTGGATAGACGATGCTCCAAAATTTTGATTTCTTAATAGGCTCACGTGTTCACATAAAGTTGAATGTAATCGTTTGACTATTCCGTTCGATTGGATGAGCAGAAATGAACATGCATTTTATGTAATTGTAAAAGTTCAATAACGATTAGTTCTTAAATTCAGTTCCATTGTCACTATCTTCTTTGGAAAACTATGATGTGAAAAGAAATGTATTAAATTATCAATTATTTCAGTAGCCGTTAAAGATCTTAATGATATGCTTGGGCATATTTTGAAAAGCTGCCAAATATAGTAAGGTATTTGGATTGTTCTAGAGCAGGGTCTCCAAACTGTCCGGCCTTAGGGCCGTACTGATTACTCCAGTAAGATCCATGGGCCAAAACCGTTTTAATTTTCCTGCCATTATCTATAATTTCTAAACTAGTCGGCCAGTACGTGCCTTAAACGAGCATACGCTTGCTAAATTCGCCGGATTGCTGACACTGGTGGGCCGGATTTGGCCATAATTTGGAAACCTTTATTCTAGAGTATAAATATCCGTATGGATAATTTAAAAGGGCTGTATTGCTGTTGGGGAGTCGTAATTTTTATATTGATTGGGTGATGCTCGTATTAACTTCGTTATTAAATTTTTATAAAATCGAATATTAAAAAAATCACAGTAGATGTGGTACAAAAACGCACCGTTGACATCAATATTATCCAGGTGAGGAGTTGTGTAAACTGGGACTTGTTTCCGGAGAAACTCCACTTCAAAATCCAAATTCCGAAGATAAGTATGACTGAAGAGTTGGAAAATAAAGTGGAGATCATGGAAAAGGCCATCATCGATGCGGTTGACGAATGCATGACGAGGACCCTAGAAATGCCAACGCAGCACCCTACGGACCTGTTCCTCAGTAGATCCGGAGGATGATACGAAGGCGTAGGGCGTGAAAGCGACGATACCGTGCCTACAGAACGACCTAGCTAGGGAGTTGACTAGGTCGATCAACGCACTGAGACAGGCACTGAAGAACCTCTCGGGAAAGAGGTGAAACGACCTGACCGAGTTAGGAAACGCGGACGGCACACTATGGGGAGTCTACAGGGCACTCAAGAGAGATCCAGCAGTAAGGATGATGCATGGAAGAAATGAACTAGTCTACACCGACGCTGAAAAGTCTGAAGCCATGGCTGACGCGCTTGAAAGAGAGTGCGTCATCCACACACATGACGATGATGACGAAAACCTCGAGAGGTTAGTCAAAAGGACGGTCAGAAATTTCCGACAGAGGATAGGGCCCAGGCCGCTTTCGGAGTTTGTAACTCCGAAGGAGGTCAAGGGTATTATCCAGAAGATACGGCTCAAGAAAGCTCCAGGGTGCGATGGTGTTAGCAATGGCATGCTAAAAAAGCTACCGAGAAAAGGAATCGCCGCCATCACCGCCATTGCAAACGCAGTCATTAGACTGAAGTATTTCCTGGATAGATGGAAATACGCAATGTTGAGAATGATATCGAAGCCAGAGAAAGATAAGTTTCCCCAAAACTTCAGACCGATCAGCTTATTGCCATCAATAAGCCAGATCGTAGAGAGAGTGGTTTTAAAGAGATTAGAGAAGGTGCCCGAAGGCAATAGTATCCTGTCACCCGAACAATTCGGGTTTAGAAAAAACTACTCGGCAGAAGATCAACTGTTATGTGTCATCGAATACATAACAGAATTCGATGTCGAAAGGACTTTCGAAAGAGTATGCTACAAGATGATTGAGATGGGATTCCCCGAGTGGATCACCGAGCTGATTGACTTATACCTAGGAGAACGAAGTTTCTCTGTGAAAATGGATGCAGTCAAATCAGCCAGAAGATGGATAGAGGCAGGAGTACCGCAACGAGCAGTGCTAGCGCCCTATCTCTACAACATATACAGTTGTGATATTCCGAAGAGGAATAACACTAGGATGGCTCGACACAAAAGACCGGACCAGGCCGTCGGATACGTCCAGGAACACCTGGATGATCTGATGATGTAAATTTCATCAAGACACAGGATATATATATATATATATATATATATATATATATATATATATATATATATATATATATATATATATATATATATATATCTCGCATAGAATGAGCAGACCCAGTTACCACCTTGAAATCGAAGATTAAAGAGTGGCATTGAAATATACTGTGAAGTATCTTGGTGTCATCTTCGACAAGAAGATATCATGGAGGCAACATGCGAAGAACGCATGGAATAAAGCCCTGACGGTTGCGAAGATGGCTTACCCGCTAATTTGCAGAACCAGCAAATGAGACGTGAAGCTGAAGATCCTAATGATTAGATCATTAGTGAGAAGTGTCATGATGTATGGATTGATCGCGTGGGGCTACGCAACCAAATCCAGAAATGCGAAGGTTAACGGACTACCATCCGGAAGACATCGCAGCTATGGGTGGCAGATGGCACAGAAGGTTGACTGTCACCCAACGTGGGATTATACATCGAGGGAAGGAACTCCATGTCCCAGTTTGGAAAAAGTAAAGAAATTAGTGAAGTGGAAGTGATTTCTCTCTCTCTCTCTCTTTCAGGTACAAGGTAAGAAAAACAAAATAAGCCAAAACACCATCAGGGTCATCGGCAAATGAAATATATCTTAAGACTACACCCCCCTCTGGTACTTGTCCCCTAGAGGGGAGTGGTGCGAAGCGCTTGGCCCACCCCGTCCGGCGGCCAAGCTGCGGAAACTCCAAGGAAGAGAATTTAAAGGTTTTGTGAGTAGCGTTATGACTACGGAAACCTTATCCCATCTTACCAGCAGTGAAGTTTCGGGATTATTTTAGAAAATAATCTCGTGTAGATGGAGGGCGCGAATCGCGAATCAATATTATCCATTTTAACCAACTGCAATATTTTTATGATTATGATTACTTTGTTCGCTTTACAACTTTCAAATAAAAATATAAACATAATTGACTAAAAATAAGCGTCCTAGCAAAAAAAATCCCAAACCGTTTTGCAACCACGTTTTCGCCCTTAAACATGGTTGCAAACGGTTTCGGTTGTTCTCTTCTCCAAACTGGCTTCAAACTATATAAAATTTCATGCTAGAGCAAATATATTGTTTCTTCTTTAGACGGTACCAAAAGTCTTTCGGCATGGGTAATTTGTTCTATGATTGATTCGGGAATGTTTATTTCGATTGGAGTGCAATTATCGAAAGTCCCTGTTAACTGTTAAGGTCCCTGTAAGCTGTTAACATCGTGCAGTTGTCTTGAGGATAGTAGTTTTCCATTCATTAGTGTGATTTTTTCTAGAAAAAATAAAATTCTTTCTCGAACTGATGCCAATGACCTTCTTGTGCTAAGTAAACAATATTTCCGAATGAAACTATGTATATTCAGGATATTTGGGTAAATATGGGAAAGGAAAAATGTTTCTGGTCTTGTTATAGGAACGTGTATTGCAAATTATTTTTTTTTTATCCGAAAATGTAACTTGAGTGTCCATAAGCAATGATAATAATTTAATAAATTATTAAATTTTTGAATAATATTTTCACTGTAGGCCGTTTTTAAATAATTTAACATTTCACTTTTACTTCGTAACTGGATATTAAAGCATAATGTAGGTTATTTAACATCTTCGAAATTATCAAGAAATGTTATTAAGCTCCGACAATCTAAATTGATATGCGATACCACACCTTGAAAGCTGATATAATCTTGTAATTTACTTATTGTTTTGTCTGCTGAACCACGGAATGTTTTAAAACCGTATTGTAATTCCCGTTGGTTTGCAGAGAGTGTCGCTATCGTTTTATTAAAATTGTTTATTATATTTTTTGATAATAAAGTTAGTAAATTTATTTCTTCAAACATTTTTGATTTTGTTGCAATTTATTTATTGCTTCATTGTTTCTATTACAGTCTTCGGCGTCCAATAAGCCCAAAAACCATTTATTTCCTTTTCCTACTACATAAAATATCGAATAAACCTCTTTTGTTTCGAACGTTGGGATGTAACTTCCTCAATTTTTCCTGAGTACTGTTTATTAAAAAATCGGTTCGAAGAATCATTCTTTCAGATAGACCATGATAAGAGATGTGATTAGAAACATTTTTTTTATATTTATTAATTGTTGAAATATAGTTTTGTCTCTATATAGTGTAAAAATGTAGGTACATATGTATCATATATAGACTTAAGAAGTTAATGGCGTCATCTTTTCCTATTTCTGCTCTAAATATAATCTTTCGGAGAGTGTTAATGTAATTTAAGTATTTCTGTCGACCTTCGTGATCTCGGGTACCATATTTCAAAATATCGTCCATGCACTTAAACTAAAAAATAATTTTCTTTGCACTAGTAGTGTTTAAAAACTTTCTATTTGAAAATATTATTGTCGAACTGAAAGTAATTTTCACTAACGCATAAATTAAAAAGGTGAAGGGTTTCATCTTTAATTATTGTACTTAATTTATTAGTTTTTTTTCTTTCAAGGCATTTATTTTTTTCTATTAAGTTGTTATAGCTTAATTAGAACAAATATATACTTTTAAAGACTATTTGAACGGGGCTCAGTAACTAAACAATTTGTAAAATTAAGCTAATTTAGGAGATGTTTTTGAAATATATTAATTAAATTTTTTAGCATTATACTTATCTAAAACAATGAAGTACGTATTTTACAATCCATATATGCCATTTCTAGCTTACTGTTTAAATTTGAATACATTTCTAATCAATTTTTGAATACATTTGACGTATATCCAGATGACACCAGAAAAAAACGTTCTAGTTTGATTAATACCATTTTCAGTACTATTAAATCAAATAGAATAGAGTTTATTTGCTAGAACAACAGTCACTAAGCAACTTGTAACGGCAAAACTGCCAATAGAAGCTTAGTAATTGCTTACATGAAAAATAACTTATAATGTCGTCCCTAAAAATTTTGTTTAAGTTCCAATTTATTACAATGTATGCTCCTTCAACTGTATTCAATGATTGATATGATAAAAGGCGTTATTGATATGCTATCCAGTGGTTTCCTCCTTTTATTCTTAGGACTACTTTGAAGCTTCGGTCTTGTTTTAGTAGGTACGAATGGAACTCTGTAACATTTTAAATTCAAAGAAAACTACTAGCAGCATCTATTAAAACAATACGTATAATCTGAAAGCTATATATCTCTATAAAATTACAATGCCGTCAATAGAATCGACCAACGGATTGTCAAGTTATAGCGCTTAAAGTGACAATACTTGTCATTTGTCACTTCGTCACAAATACATGATGGAACAAAGAGCTAATATAAAATTTTGTTTGAAGTTAGGTTAAACTTTTAGAGAAACATGCGAGTTTATGAAAAAAGTTTATTGTGATGATTGATTATGCCATGCACGTATATTCGAGTGATATAAGTGATTCCAGAACGGTCGTGATGCTTCAAACGACGACTCAAAGCCAGACCGACCATAAAACAAAAATCGCGATAAGTTGGTGGAAAAAGTGCATAAAATGATCCCCTATGATGCGAATTTGATTGTGATGCACGACCAAATACATGATTCACGAAATTTTGATAAAGGGTTTAAACAAACGGAAATTCTGTACTCGACTTGTTCCTCACACATTAAATGAAAACCAAAAAATTGCTCGCGTTGAACATTGCAAGAACCTTATTGATATAGCCAGACCGATATGATACAATCATCAAGGACTTGTCATCCTTCTTCGTATGGTTTAAAGATTGATGTTTTAAATCCTAATTCAAACAAAATATTGTTAACTTTATGATTCCACACCCTCGATGACTGCTTTAAACCATAAATTGCCTTATTCAATTTACAAACTTTGTTATTTTCAATAACAAAACGTTCAGGTTGTGTCATGTAAACTTTTTCTTGCAAATGTCCATTTAAGAATGCAGTCTTAACATCAATGTGAGTTATTTGCAAGTTCAGTTTCAATGACAAAGCCAGAAGCAACCTTAAACTACAAAATCTAATCACTGGTGTAAAAGAACATCTTCTAGATCTTTATCACCAATATACGTGTATGTAACTTAGTCATCAAAATTCTTCGGTTTTCCTTCCTTTTTTGACCGTCTAGTGGGCTTACACTGGTCTACTGTGTCATCTGATACAAGAAAATCACTATCATTAGAATCATCCATGAGCTCATTGCTGTCTATAGATGTCTCCCCCACTGGTTCAATATTCTCTGAAAGATTATCAATGATCATGATTGAAGTTTTTTGCTCCTTTTCCTTTTCTATTATAATGACATATCTGCTTGTAATAATGTCTTTTGTATTTGGATCATAGAGTCGGTAACCTTTTATATTTTCATGAAATCCAACAAGTATCATCTCTCTGGATTTTTGTCAAATTTTCTACGCTTTTCTTTTGGAATATAAACCATCACTTTACTTCCAAATATGCGTATATGGCTTACATTTGGTTTCTTACCATTCCATATAGTAAAAGGTGTACTCTTATTTAAACCTGCTGCCACACTGCGATTACGCAAGTAGACTGCTGTATAAACGGCCTCTGCCCAAAAACTTTTTGACAAATCTGCATCGAAAATCATACATCTTGCTTTTTCCACAATTGTTCTGTTCATTCTTTCAAGCATCCCATTTTGTTGTGGAGTATAAGGGTTAGTCTTTTGATGCAATATGCCAGATTTTCGAAGAAATCTTTCAAATTGTTCGCTACAAAATTCTCCGCCATTATCACTTCGTAGTATTTTTATTTTCTTGTTACATTGATTTTCAACCATATCTTTGAATTCTTTAAAGAAATCTATGACTTGATCTTTCCTTTTAAGAAAATAAACAAAAGCCATTCTACTATAATCGTCTTCAAATAATAGAAAATACCTTGATCCTCCAATAGAAAGTTCATACATTGGTCCACATTTCGCTCTGTTGCCTTTGTTTGTAAATGGAAGTCTTGATAGTTTCCCTTGACAGCAAACCTCACAAACTTTACTTCTATTTAAGTTGTCATTGCACGTAAGCCCTTCAACTGCTCCCTGCTGCATTAGTTTTAATTATGTGTAATTTAAATGAGCAAACCTCCTATGTAAAATATCAGCTGTTACTGTTAAGTTAACTACAGGTTTTTGATATTGTTTTACATATTTCAGTTCATACACATTATTTTTAATGTCAGCTACAGCAATAAGACCTTTGTCATTAAAATTTTTACAAGCATTCTTTTCAAAAATGATTCTGTTTCCATTTTTAATCAACTCACTAATAGACAACAAATTTGTGGTTAAATCAGGGACATATAAAACATTTTTTATAACAACATCATGCTTCTCATTCTTGACAACTGTTTGAATTTTTATGTCTCCAGAACACACCACTGGCCGAACAACCATTTTGTTCGGAATCATAATTTCTTTGGGCTTTACATGGTAATTTATGTTTTCAAGCCAATCCATTCTTGAAGTTAAATGTACACTTGCTCCTGAGTCAATATATCATTCGTTTTCTGTATATTATCCACTTAAGAACACTGCACTGAAAGCACTAGATGTTTTCTTTTTGCCTGAGTTCTCGTTTCGTTTATTTTCGGGGCATTTATTCATAAATTGTCCCAACTGTTTACAACGAAAACACTTTACGTCAGTGAGATTGTCTTTAGCGCCATCTCTCGCTCGACTCCTGCGTTTGTTTACTACGTACAGAGCGCTTGATTTTCCGCTACTGCCATCTACTTCCATATCCAAGAGTTTAGTCTTAATGGAATCTGTAGATATGGTAACACTGGAATTTTCAATCGCCATAATTATAGGACTGAATCGTTCCGAGAGCCCTGCCAATAGCAACGATCCGATCCAGTATTCGTCTATATTGAAACCTGTTGATTCCATGACCATCCATGTTGACCCATCTGATTCACATAGTTTTCCATTGAATCACAGTTCTCCAGTCGTAAGGAAATTAAAGATCGCAGCAAAGTGATCTTTTTTGTAAAATCTGAGCTGTTTTTGCTGTTTCTTTCACGTGTGAATATATCGATGTATCTAAAGTCAACACTAATTTGGCCCTCGTTTTCGCAATTTGCACTGAATCTCTCTCTTTGCCACTGAGAGTATTTTCTAAACCCTCTAACATGAGAAAATTCTCAACTGCAAAAGCCCAATCATCGTAATTTTCTCTACGGAGAAGCTTGGCACACTGGACACACAGCAAGTAACTTCCTGCCATTTTCGAGTTCTGCACTATTCGACGACGTTAAAAAATCACTTACCGATACTACGCGAGAACAAAACCACGTGGGTCTGGGCCCATAACCTGTTAAAAAGGGAGGGTAGCGGTAAATGATACGCTCCTGTCTAATGTTCGATGCTAACTATATTCGTATGGTAACATGACTAGTTTGACATTTGTATAATTGAGTAAGTGTCCGCTAGATGTCTCTCATGATTTTTTTATATAAATTCCAACAAATAAGGCCCCGGTTAGACAAATAAAATACCTTTTTTGCAAATTTCGTCTTTATTCATCAATATAGTTTCCTTGAAGGACAATAAAGTCAATCCAATGCTTTTTAACATTTCTACACCGTTTTTTATAGAACTTTGTCTTCCAAATAGCCTTCAGTTTCGGCGATTACCTTTTCATTGGACCGAAATTTCTTTCCAGCGAGAATTTTTTTTGAGGTCTGAAAATCGGAAATAGTGGCTGGGGCCAGATCTGAAGAATGCGGGGGATGAGGAAGCAATTCGAAGTTCAATTCACGGTGCATTGTCTTGTTGAAACAGCACTTTTTTGTTCATTTGGAGTTCATTCTCGTTCTTCAAATGCACCAATAATATAATATTCGCTATTGACGGTTTTACCTTTCTCGAGATAATCGATAAACAATATCCCATGCGCATCTCATGCGCATCCCAAATTGCAGAAGCCATAATCTTGCCTGCCGACGGTTGTGTTTTTGGTCGCTTTGGACGGCTTTTACTGGTTGATTGTCGATTTGACCCCATAGTGTAGTGGTGGATCCATGTTTCATCTATTATCACATAACTCATGAAAAAATCCTTTTTATTTGACTTAAACAGATCCAAACATTGTTCAGACTTATCAATAAGTTCTTGTTTTGGTCCTCTGTGAGCAAACGCTGTAATTATTTCCATAGCAATTTACACATTCCCAAATGTTCATATCATCTATCCTTGCAGGTTTAATTTACCGTTTTGCGAAATAATTTTGTGATTTTTTCTGATGGCGTAGCCACCTCATTTGGACGTACAGAACATTCAGCGTTATCGGTGCTTATACGGGCACGTTTGAATTCAGCTTATCAATCAATTATGGTTGATTTCCCTGGAGCAGAGCCCGGGTAATGTTTCGTTTCTGCGTTCAAATTGTATATGTTTCTACAAGTTCTTTTACAGTTTCTTTATGTTTGAACATAGTTGAAAACGACTATGGATTCAAATCAAATGGATTTGTGTCATTAACGTGACCTTTTTTTTGTCGTATGGTACAACATGAGCTTTTCTTTTTGTTCGTACATCATCTACGTCAGAGAGAAATTTCGAACACTGGATTACTTTATAGGAGAAATTATTTTTAAAGAGTTTTTGATAATCTAGTGTCTCCATAAATGTCCTCGAATTTACATTTTATATTTGCGGTGTCTCCTTCTGTCTCCATCTGGGTTTTATTTGAATTTAAAGATCGCTCCGATATTGATATTCCAAAGATCGGATTTTCAGCAGATGTATGAAATGTTTCTAGATCCGAACCTTTCGTACTGGGTTTGTTTGGAGATTTTATTTATATGTCTGATATAATGTGTATATTTTTTATTTGGTTTTGATTCCGATCCTAAAATTTCTTTTATCTCGAATTCTTTAAAGTCGGGAAGATTTTCTCTGGCTTAAATTAAGTCCTCTATTCCGTTATTAATCACCGTTTCGCTCCGTTATTTATCACCGGAATTGTTTCGATAGCATTTAGGCCAATGATCGTTAAATTTCTAGATATTGTTAGCTGATAACCCGCTAGTTGATTATTCGCTATATTTTTAAGTCTTCTACGACGAAAATTCGTCGTTAATCTTACTGATATAGTTTGGTCTGTTAATCCTGAATTTCGATGGGAGCTATTCCGTTTTTTGAAGATGATGATATTTCTGATATAAAGAGATTATTGACGTCCCCTGGTTTAGTAATAATTTCGCCAAAGTAAATATTAACAGATACATTTTAATCCATATTTTAAATCCATATTTAAATTCATATTCATTAAATCTGTTATTCTTTTCTGTTCTGTTATATCTGTTATTTATTTTATCATTGTTACCAAATTTTAAAACGAGATGTCGGCTTGATGTATAGTTGATTGGCTTCCGACAGCCGTTTTGATCGTATTAGTGGATTGTTAAATACAATTTCAAAATAATCCTTTCTCGACAGATGGCCTTAACATTGAGCGCGAACTATACTTTTTTATTTCGACGAAAGGAGGTGTATTCTCCAAGAAAGTATTTATTTCGTTACGTTAGGTTTTCTGCGGGGTCTTCCTTGTTAAAATTGTCATTGAAATGAGAGTCGTCGTTCTCGTTGAGATCTTGCGTTTCGAAGCCTTCTTGTTCCGCAAACGTATTGTGTTCGGCGATATCAGGTTTGTCTTCTTGGTAGAACCGATTCGTATAAATAGCTGTTATCGAATTCACTCATGTTTTCGTTACATTCGTTCGGAAATAACCACTTGAAAGTAAAATTAGGTGGAGGGTTTTGCCTAAAATGTGGGTTTCCTAAATTTAAATTTTGATAATTTTGTAACTTAGAATTTCGCCTGTTTGGCATAATTGAAGGGCATAGACATAGGTTGAGACGTTGTTGGCATAGTTTTCGAGTTTGGTAATTAATTAAGGTGTATTTCTTCTTAGTTCAAATAATGTTCAAATAACGAGAAGCCCGTTGAATTATATTAATCCGTTGATGTTACATGAAATTTGAAGAAAGGCATAGAAATATTATAATTATGAGAAAATTGTTGAAATACTGCTGTAACTATAAATGGATCATTAATAATATAATTCGAATAAAATTTGTTTGCTGCATTAGGATCTATAAAAGATTTAGTAGAACCTGAATTAATTAGAAAATTTAAGTCATATTCGTGAAATGTTATATATGTTACTTCAGTATAATTATTAGTATTAAATAAAATCATTGGTGGTGTTAGGTTTCGTTGCTCTTTAGAAGAGGATCTTGAAAATTTCCGACACTGACTGGTGTCCTTCATAATTATGCTGACTAATTTTGTCTGATTCTGCATTATAGAGTTCTTCAAATACGGATTTTGGAAGTGGTAGATTTGAAGTTCTTGGAAAAGTTGGTCATGGTACTCGACTCTCTTGTGGACATGCTCATCGGAACTAGTTTAGGCAAGGGTTGGTTATTTTGATTTGGTCTGAATATATTTACTTGATAAGGCCTTTTATAAGCTTAAGAGTTTCTTGGGAATTGGAGCTTGTTTTAATGTTGTTATTTGTAATTTGTATCGATTGAGATGGAGAGGCGTCACATAACTCACGCTTCATTAGGTACGGTTATTGTAGAGATATAATATAGTTTTAGTATTAGATTAAATCATCTCCTGATGATGCTAGCAGGCTTAGCGAAACGCGTATTGGTATTTAGTTATAAATCTCTTCTAGTTGCTTTAGTTTTTTATACCTAAGGTTCCAATACAAGCATTGATCTAATAATAAAGCGTTGCTTGAAGAGACTGTTATACATTTCAGGAATTTGAAGAAAAATATATGTCACATTAGAAAGCCTGCAAGTATACTTTATATGTGCCTGCAAGTATACTTTATATATACTTTATGTGTGCTTTATAATGACTTGTATAATTACGCCAAACATTTAACACAAACAAACCATTATAACATTTTCATGTTTTTGGATGATTTGCTTTTAGAATTAATTAAGTAACTTTTTAGATATGTATGTATAATGTACGATAAATAGGCGTCGGCCTAAGATCAAGAGATCAATATAAGCAAAAATATTTCATCAAACCACACTTTGCATCAAATTTTACCTAGCAATTAAATGAATAACAATTTCCACAAATATTGAACCTATCTAGTTGCTATGCGAAACAATTTTAAATATAAACCATTTTGAATTTTGAGTTAAGTAACGAATTTTACGGAAACTCTGTATATGTCTAGTTTTCGTTTTAAATTATATCTATTTGACTGGGCATTTATTGATATCTCTATTTTTTTTTTATGTTAAAAAATTACGTTTAACCTTTTCCAAATGTCAGAATTTTGATTTGATTTGAATGAAATAACATTTTAAAATTTTAAATATGCCCATTTATATATTTTTTTTATCTAATTTAATTGACATTTTTAACCAATTGGCATATTTCAGAACTAAGCTCTTATATCATGTGACTTATAATTTGAAAATATCTATATTTGAAACAAAAACTTTTGATTAGAAACGAATTAACGAAATTGCGAAGAAATCTCCACGAATAAATTATATATTGTATATTTAGAAATCGTATATTTGTTCCCAAATAGGGCGTCATATTTTGTTGTCCAATGTTAATGTTTACACTATGGTTGGTTGGCTGTTATAACCACCATACAAATTTTTACATGAATGAACGAACGAACGTGCATAGAGCGTCCAAATACTAACTATTTATGCACGCTTTTTTTGTTTTAATATACATATTTTAAGTTTTAATAATACGTAAAAATCTATTAATTATTCTAAATAATGTTTATAAATTAAATTCCTATAAATGGAACATTAATTAACTATAATATTATTCATAATAATTTCTTATGTTGAATTTTGCGCCCAGACGAGCTACATATTGTTTGTTGTGCTATCAAATATCAATGAAGAAACATATTTTAATATTGATGTTTAAAATACTAGCGACAGTGTTGTTCAAGGTTATAATATATTAAGAGGACGTTCTCTGTTCGATATATAATAATTGCCCGAAAATGCAAGGTGGACCATAAAGATCTTCCACAACAAAAAACGACAAAAATGACGTGACATAATATGAAAGGATTATTTTTTTACATATATGTATAATATAGAAACAGATATACATATGTCCAAAAAAATATATACAATTAAAAATATGTATTTATACATATATTTATATTTATATTTATATGTATTTATACATATACATATATACATATGTATATGAATTTATACATATGTATTTTAAAAATATATACATCTGTATGTCCAAAGTTGTATACCGTAAGTCCGTATTGGTTTCAGAACCATCATAAACATTAAACGTTTATTGAATGATACTTGTAACTTTCTTCCTTTTACTTAGTTTAACTTTAGTTAACAACTTAGTTATTAACAGAAGAAATTAGTTTAACAGAAGTTACTTTTTTGCTTGTTTTCCATATTTTGGTTTCAGAATTATTTGTGGGACTTCCATAGACACGAAAAATATCGTATTCTAATAATGCCATATTAGATTATTCTTATAATATCCGAGCGATTGTTCTGATAACTTTTGGTAGTAATTCTTGTAAGATTCGCCCTATAAGTAAAGTACGTTTCAAGATATATCGTTGATCGATTGGATGCAATAAACTTTTAACAAGTCCTGCAGTAACGAAACCCGGCAAAGTTGCAAGAAACGTAAACAGGGCCCGGCCTAATAAACTAACTGGTAAAAAGATAAAATTAATTTTATACCTGGTTTAGTAGTTTCGAAATATTTTAGTTTAGTTCACATTCTTTTCTTAAACAATGCAGTTCTATAATATCGATTGTATTTTTTGTTATACCAAACGTGCTAAAAATGTGGTGTTCTAGGCAAGATAATGATTATTGTGCCTCCGGTAGTGCTAATTTTAAGAGAAAACATTTTTCGCGAGATGCTAAGCAAATTGTTAAAAATGTGTATGTTTCTTTATTTAATAGGGTGCTTAATGTAAATGCAGCCGCAGCAGAAACGTTTTCATTGACAACAACTCCGTTGTCTACAGTTAAAGATGACGAAGCCAATTAAAACCAAAAAAGTCCATATTGATTCTGGTAAGAGAAAATGTGTTGACTAAAGCGATAAAGACTTAATTCGAAGTAAAATTGATGCTGTGTATGAAGAGCAAACTGTGCCAACATTGCATTCATTGCAACAGCGGCTAAGGAATGATGAAACCAACATTTTTTTGCAGCAGAACTAGCCTCCGGAGAATATTATCTCAAATGGGTTTTGGATTGCGACGATTTGGCGATTTGACTTTATAAAAAAATACAGATTAGAACCTTGTCCCATTATCAACCTTGATAAAACATGGTTCGATGCACATGAGATGCCAGCAAAAGGATGGGTAGGTACATCAAGAAAATGCCAAGCACCAGCGAACAAGGAAAAAATAAGTACAATTTTACATGCTGGTTCCGAGGATGGATGGGTTTCAAATTGTTTACGGTTATCCTCCAAAAATTTTAAACATTCATCTTTGGACTACCATGACGACACCACAGCAGAACTTTTTGTAGATTGGTTTAAAAATAGCCTTTTGATCAATGTGCCTAAGGAAAACGAAATTGTAATGGACAATGATAGTTATCATAAGCGCCAAAAAATAAAGTTTCTAATGCAAGTAACACTAAATTGGAAATTCAGAAATATATATTAAATACGATATATACGACGAAAATACATACATACATACAAAAACATAAAATACATAAAAAAACGAAAATACATACATACAAAATGTGATCTTCTAGAAATATTCTTCTTTAAATATGGGTCATATACTGAACAATATAAGTATTACCGGTACATATTGGGGCAAAAAAATCTCCCACAATCTACGGGCCATAGTGGGGATAAAAAGAGGAATAGGTCTCATTCAGTAGGTCAAGTTCTACCATTTTCAGCAATCATCATTGATCATTGGAGCTTTGGCCTTCAAGTCTATTATAAAAACAACTGTCCAATGATAGCACAGCAGAAAACTTTTCTCACATCCTTCGCGTTTGGCTGAAACGCATCTGTTCCAGATCGGAAAACGATTTTGCTATGTATTTTCAACAAGCAGCAGAATTATTCATACTGAAAAAACTAAGCAGACACTTGAACGTCAGAAAAGGTGAAAGCAGTTAGGGCATCTATTTAGCAATGGCCAGGGCAATCCGCTGAGTAACATTACATTACTGTGGGGATATCAATTCGGAGTTCGGAGCAGAATTCTGTATGACGATTTAAAACTGAATCTTTTACAAAATGATGCTGGCTGAGGAATTAAGTTAGACAATTTAGAGATAGATTAAGCCACCGTAGAGGCCTAAGAGTTCAAATTTTTGAATAGGTTCCCGCTAGGGCTGTTCTTGTGAATGGCTATGGGGATCAGAGAGGACACGAGCATTAGATAGAAAAGCAACAACATAGCGCCAGATATGATGCGAAGAGCTATGGAGAACTTCCGGAAACGTCTTCAACAAGATATTACCATTGTCCATTATGGCCGTGTGTCAGATACGATTTTTGAGATTCATTAAAACAAAACTGTTTTTTCTTACTTTTCATAACTATGTATTTTTTTTCTAGAGAGTGTCGTTAATATTTTATACCCCTTCAAAATGTGGAAGCTCGTTATGCTCCACCCTGTATATTCCCTATATATAATATCTTGATTATTAGCAAGCATTAAATTTTCCGTAACAACAAAATTTATTGAAGTTATTGTCTAGTACTGGAAAAATTATTCAAAAAGAATTAGTTATTAACATTGACAAATATAAAGCAAGAAAACTTCGAAAACTGATGACATACATATATCGTAATTCTTAAGTTTAGGTTGTTTACATCAGTAATAATACATCAATAGTAACTTCGTCGAAATCCGTTCAACCTTATCGCCAGCAGCAAATGCCACTATCGATATTTTATGTTTAATAAGGGATATTTCGTTTCAAGGAAAAAAGCTAGAATAATATAATTTTGTAACGGCTAAAAAGTCACGTTATATACACTATATATTTTTTGTCGGTATTTTAAAATTCAACTCCATCATTCACAAAATGAATAATTCCACAAAATAATAATTTTGACGGCCAGGCCAGCGACATCGCGTCGCGTTAACAGTTAAGTCGCGTTAAACATTCAAAAAAACCTCCCGACACTTAGCGGTTAAAGGGTATATATAAAGGGTTGTATACTAATGCTCTTTGTACGCGGTCGTATACCTATCTGAAATCTATGAAAATCTGGAGTAAAGGAGTGTCAAATTATGTTGTTTTCTGCTTTATTTGATGGACCAGGAACAATCGATCTCTCTCGTTCCTTTCTAAACTTTGACATTCGCCCATTACTTCTTCGATATGGGGTACTATTATCTATCTTACTATGTTTGTTAGAACTTTATAAGTTGTACAAAGCAATGATATGCTGCGATAGTTCTCGCATTTCAGTTTATCTGCTTTTTTAAGACTTGTGCGTATTACCGCCTGCTGCCATTATTTTAGATGTTAACTACTAAATGATGAATGGTTTCAGATAATTCCTTGCCTCCAAGTTTCATTAGTTCTGAGGTTATGTTATCTATCAAAGGAGCTTTATAATTCTGCAACGGTGGTACTTCTACTACTGGCTGGACTGCATACATAAAATGTTGCCAATCATTATAATCTTCATAGGTGGTTCCGGTTAACAGTGTTTCAAAATATGTCTTCCCTGTGCCATGTCGATTTTTTTTATTGAACGTCATCTTCAAGTGTAAACTATGAAATGAGAAATTTTAAGTAAAGCCCAAATTTTAGTGAAAGGACATTAGTTCAGTATATCTTAGCCAAGTCAATCATAAAATAATCCATGAAAACGAGATGTTTAAAGCGTTTTAAACCTACCGACTTCTTAGCTAAATTTAATTCAGTGCATTTTAGTTTTAGTGTTATTATTTTACGTATCACTTTCACATAATAGGATAAATTACTTTTTTACGTAGAAATTGATTCTAACAGCACGGATGGTATATAGTAAACGGGCGAAAGTGCACCTTAATATATCAGCCCAGTCAATTACGGAATAAACCATGAGTTATATCACCAAGATGTTTATGCTATATTGACCAGTTGGTCTCTTAAAGATGTCAATACTTTATTTTTGCTAATGTACATTTAAGTCCTGATTATGTTTTCTGGTTAATAAACATTCAATAACGAACACCGACAACGCCATTTAAAAAGATCGAAAATAAATATTTTTCCTACGAAAATATATGTTCCCACGAAAATATAAGTTGCCACGAAAATATAACTTCCCACGAAAAGATCTGCCTATTCCATAGTCAGCCCTAGTAGATTTAAATATCATATTTTTCCTTTAGAACAACACTTCATATCTGTCCTTCGCAGAATTAAGATATAGTTTTAGCTTTTGTAAAAAAAGAACTTTAAAGAATTGTCTAGTATCAATTAAGTTAACTAATGGAACTGAGATGTTTAAAACGTTTTAAACCTACCGATTTATTAGCTAGATTTAATTTAGTTTCTTTTAGTGTTAGTGTTATTATTGTATATCTGATATTCACATGATAGAAAAAATTGTTTATTCAAGTAGAGACTGATTCTAATAGGGTAGATTGTATTATTTATTTATTTTATGTATTATATATAATTATTATTTGTAATAATATTATTTATTATTATTATAATAATTATTATTTCTATAATAATAATTATTAAGGGGTTACTCTACCTTGGCGCTCGGAAAAATAAGTGTAATATTTTATAGTATATATTTTTTTTTGACGCAGTTATAAAATATATAAAATAATTTGTAAAACAATTTTTACGCCACTGTAATGTACTTTTGGAGCCATAGACCAAATGACAGCCTTTAGACTGTTGTAATTGCTATAACTTCGGAAATAATTTTAATTTTGAAATGATTAAACGTTTAAAATATTCATAAAAGTATGAACAATTTATCTAGCCAAATAAAACACGATTATTTGAAAATCTCAAGGTGGTATAACTCCTTAATTCTTTGAATAAATATATATTTTTTTAATTCTTCAGAAATTCTGGCGACGGAAATGAAGGTGGTAAATTTTTGTCTGAAAATAATAAATGACTTTAATTAATATACACATTTAAATATATGTTAACCGGATATATAAATTTGGTTTTCCTTTTCATAGCAGAATTTGTAAAATCAGCTCAATAAAATGTATTAGAAAAAAAAGTTAATAATTTAGAAAGAATCTTCGATACTTACGATGTACCCTTGTCCAAATACAATATATTTATAGATGCGCAATCATGGAAACAAAATAATGTGTATCTTATGTATCTTATACAGAATTATAGGTGTTGCTAAGTTTGAAATATCATGCTCGCATTTCTGTAAGGAGAATTTTCCAACACCCTGTCAACCGCTTTCCCTTCTCCTGACATTCTAAAAGCCGAAAAAAATATGTATTATTAAATTACTTTTGTTATTATATTAATAAGACTAGAATAAACGATCCCATTAAATTGATTACTGAATTATTATCAATACAATCCATATGCCATCGAAAGGAAAACATATTAGTTAAATATTAATTAAAAAAGTAGTTTAAATATTTTTTTATTTGCTCTATAAGCCAAGAAGGCCTAGGTCGGAGAAGTTAGGAAGGAGAAGTATATATTACAGAAATTAATAAGATTAAAAAAGTACTTGCTTGGATGCGGTTTGTCTAAAAATGAACTCACAAACACTCTGATGTAAAAATTTCATTTATGGGTTTACATTTTTGATCTCGAACGGCCAGGTCCTAATATTCTGAATGAAGAAGCAAATTTCAAGTTTATGCAGAGAATGGAAATTATTAAGAATGGCATAAGCTGTTAAAAATTTTATTATATGAGAATAGTGAGTTATAATAACGGAAGGATGATTTTTTAGTGCGTCCTTTAAATTCAAATAAAACAAATAAATTAGATGTATTGAAACTATTTATTTTATGTGAAATAATATTGAACGGTATTAATATCTGAAAATAATTTCGGACAAATGTCCGCGCATGGGCTTGCGGTTTGACTTCTTGGATCAACACTGCCAGCAACAGCGGCGACTTTTTTTCGGAATATATAGGTTTTTGTTTTAATATCGAGCAGCAGCGTGAAATATGTTCGGAATTTGTCGGTAAATCGGCGAATACATTACTCGGTTAGGTGATTATGTGTATCATAAAATTCACGAAGTGCTTTATAAGTTTGACGTACAAAATACTGATTTTGATAATAAAAGTCGACACTTTGCAAGCGGTACTCTAATGCCAAACGTTCCATGATGAATTCCTAGACTATACTGAATAATTTTGACACTAGAGGCACACAAACTCACAGATAACACTGGCCCCTATCGGAGGTTCGTACAAATTAAAAAAATCACCTTTTATAAATGGATATACTTAAATAATCACAGATAATGTAATATAGCAATATTAAACTAATTCTTCTTAAACATTACCTTCTTCTTTGCCAGTTCTTGATATGCAGTAGTTAAATATTATCTATTTAGGTATAAAAATGTCGCCCTCTTGCAGCCAGTTCGTCAATTTAGTGATCGTTGATTAAATGTACGAAAGTACTTTCTCTTCTTCTTCTTCTTCAGAATTGATTAAATTCTGGAAGTTGAAAAACAACTTGTTGACATATTTTGCCCCTAAACATTCTAATTTTTGTCCACAAGGCATAATGGACCTACCTACCACTACGTTGGCAAAATGTTGTAAATAATAATGGTAATTATATAATAAACTAAATAAAGGTTTACATAAAATATTTGCGTTGTTTTTCCTTTTAGCAAATTGCTACGAATTTTCCCGGTCAACCTTATATATTTGGAATTATATATATTTTAGTTAGCAAAGTAAGTTCCGCGGACTTTCAGGACCATAGCTTGAGATATATATAGCCGAAATAATGCAAGACAAAAATCATATATATATATATATATATATATATATATATATATATATATATATATATATATATATATATATATATATATATATATATATATATATATTCAAAGATCATTGCAATAAGTTGTCCTTTCAGTGTCGGATATCGGATTTACGGTAAGTACTATATTATACATTGAGCATTTAATAAATATACTAAATTGTGTTTTAAATCACCGGGCAGTATTACATTTTCTTTACTTCATTTAAGAATTTACTTCATTAAGAATGTTTTCATAGGCATATTTTTTATTTATTCCATAACCACCTTTTCAGTATAATTTTTATCCTTGTGGGTTATTGTTAGTTTTTTTTTAATATATGATCGACTGAAGTTGAAGTCGACTAAAGTAACATCAGTTAACTTTCTTTATTATGAATTCTCTTTGTTCATTTAAAGTGATTATGTTCCCACTTTATGTATATAATACGTTTCAGTGTTGAAAACCCATATTTATATTAAATTGTTTTTGGTTTTTATAAAAATAATATACAAAAAAATCTCAAAATGAAAATGTTTTATTTTCATGTTATTGTTTGAAAATAATCAAATTCATCATTTATTTCAGATACACATCAGTGCTTTTTGACTTAAGAAAGAATAACCAATCTGTAGATATAGAGATAATCACTATTTCTCTCAATACCCATTTGACTAAATGCAATAAATTATTGCAACTTTGTGATGATGCAAACATACATTTACTTGTATTCTTCTCATTAATAAATATACATAAACGGAAAATTTTAACAATATTAAAAATTGCAATAAAAATAAATACAGAAAATAATAATTAACTTAATATTTTTTTTGGTGGTGCAAGGGGCACGGTACAGTGCACCGCGAATAAATAAATCAATAAATAAATGGGAAAATAGATTGATAAATAAATAAATGGACGTAGTAAAATAAGTTTAAGTCAATTGTTTTGTTTTTGTTATTAGCCAGAAGATCAAGGGAAGCTGGATACTCTATATCTTCATGTTGCAATTTGGGATATCATTTGGAATTAACTTATTGCCGTGCACAGAAAATATTGATGGTCCGGCACAAACACAAGCAGAAAACATCATTCGCGATGCTACACCGCCTGGATACACATGGAATCCGCTAGATCAGCAGTACGATTGGGTAGGAATCCTCACCGTTGGCTGGCAGTTTTTCTGGATAACAAGGCTGTTTATAGTTGTACTTGTCCAGAATTAGCTCTATTAAAACGAGTTTTTAAACGTCTTTGCCCTCAAGGAGCTCAAATTTCTTCAGTACCTGTAATTCAAAACCCAATACCGAACGAAAAAAGGATTGAGGTGGAATATCTTGTAAATTGCTTGTGCACAAAATTTCAAATCGGTGGTGAATCGGCCAAGGACCATATGCGTTCACTAAAGGGAGAGCTATTTGTTTGCAACTAATCATGATTTAATGTTGATTTGATTTTTAGTCATTATTTAATTAGATTTATGTTTATGTAATGTGCAATTAAATGTGAAGATATATAATGTGAATATATATAATGTGAGAATGTATAATGTGAAAACCTATAATGTGAAAATATAAAATGTTAAAAGAACAATATATATTTTTTTAATATTACTTATCAAATATTATATACCCCGTTTATAGTTTTGTCAAAAAGTTTAATTCTCTCAATGCTCTTATTTGATCCTGTTGTAATGACACATTTTTACCATATCATGATTTAATAGACATTTAAACTCAATCTATATCTGTCGCAAATAATATTTATATTCACATATATTAAGACATTTTATTGTGTTATTTTTTTATTAGAAAACTTCAACATACTCACAAATCAATTACCCTTGTTAAAATTTTTCAAAATATAGTGGGTCAAAAAACTATTGACACACACTATCTTTTTCCCCCATGTTCAAAACATTAAACTTGTTTGGTAATGATTTTTGATTTTTCAATTTATTCTTTAACCAGTAAGGAATATCATACATGGTTTCAATGATTACAGTAGAACGCAGGGAAAAAAACTTTTATTAGTGAGAGAATCTTGGTTCTTCGGTGCAAAGATTACAATAAGATTGATGCTAATTCAATGATTATAAAATATTATATCTTCAAATCCTTTTTGGATATTATAAAATTAGGTTTTATGTTTGGTTAATTACAGTTTTGTAAAAATAAGTGATTATGATTTTTTTGATTTTGAATACATTTTTGTGCATATTATTTGAATTTGCAGCAGGTTGCTGGAGTGTATTACATTTTTCGTTAGAAGGATTGTGTAAATACTTTTTCCATCCACTGTATATTTAATCTTTAAACTTCTGTTCGTTAGTGAGTATTATCAGAAGTAATCAACACAGCAGGTTTGTTAATTCGCCGTTTTCGGATTATGTTTAGTTGAATGAAAACCTGAATATTCAAAGTTTATTTTATGCTTGGCAGTTGGGAAGAAAACAACCCCAGTCTATACCGTAACTACCTATATCAAATATATTTGAAAAATATAATAAAATCAAATAATTAGTGCTATTAAAATTTCATTCAGTATTAGCCGCAATTCAGGTAAGTAAAATTCTATTGTAAAATTTATTTTGTTTTTCAGTTAAGTAAAATATTCTATTGTGTCACATTTAAAATTATATGAATACGAGCCAAAACAAGAAATTTAATGTATATCCAATTTTGTTTTCAAAGCACATAAGTATAAAACAAAGTTAAAAATAAGTTAACTTTCACAATACTTTAAATATTCTATTTACTATACAAAATTTCAATACATAACGCTACTTAAATCATGTAGGTATAATTATACATTCATATTATTTGTATGTAACTTTTAGGTCAAAATGTATGCCATAATAGAAATCAATAAAGGTTTATTTCGTTCATCTGATATTAGAAAAGACACCAAATGTTACAATGATATGGTAAAAATAAAAGAGACCAAATACAAAGGACAATTAGTTGGAAAGAACAGGAATAAAAAATTATTAGATTTATTATGTACGAAAAATTTAGTTGTAAATTTAATAAATTTAAATCTAATCCAGCACAGTCCACTACAGAATAAAGTAGTATGCTCGTTATCTACAGATGAAAATAATGGTAATGAAAATATCAACACGTAGATATCAGGTTTTATAAAGAAGCTGATAATATTAATATTACATTAATATTATCAGCTTCTAGATATTTCTGCTATTTCTGAATTTGAGCGGAACAATAGTTTAGAAAATTTAAAAGAGGACAATTTAGTTCAGGGCTTACCTACCAATTATTTGAATACCTTAGAGGGTGAATATTATGTCTGTAATTATTGTGGCTCTTTAGAACAAAATTTATCAAACCAAATAAATTGCCGACCCGATAATAAAGAGCACTTTATTTCAGGTATATCAAATTTTTCAGGTGTATCCAACCTAACATTATAAATTTTATCTAAAATATTATTCTAATGTATAATATGTATTTCTAATGTTTTAGTTGACATCGAAAGTGAATATGCCAAAGTAAACCAAGGGCAATTTTGTATGATATTTGGTATTATAACAGAAAATCTCCCTAAACATTTAACAGAAATTCATATTGAAAGTAATATAGATTTTTATTCTGAAGAAGGTATGTAATATTTTATTTATACTAAAAAATTCCTATATTTCTCATATTTGAGATGACAAAGAAAGTGAATATACCAATATACCAAATCAAGAAGAGTTGTGTATGATATGTGGTCATATGTCAGAAAATTTCATTGACCATTTAAAAGAGGTTCATTCTAAGGATTATATACATTTTTAACCCGAGGAAGGTACGTCAAATTCTAAAAATAAAATCATAAAGAGATTTTTTAACTTAAAAAAAGATATAAAAATAATATAATAATTATTTGAATAACTTTTTGTAAATACTATATTATTATATATTTTAGTGAAAATCAAACAAACTAAGAAGTATTCAACAAGAGAACAATTTTGTTTTTATTGCAAAACCAAGCAGGAGAGAAATCATAACACCATGGACAACCCCTGAGAAGAAATTTTTTAGAGAACTGTTTCAACATCACTTCGAAAGTAAAACAATACTAACAATGGAGGAAATTCGAGAGATTTTAAATGAAAATTCATGTTTATCTCAAAGAAATACAAATATTAACATGGGTAAGAAGATTTTTTCTTATTTAATTTTTTTAGGACGCATCAGAAGTTTAACATCTCCGCCAAAAATCATGTGGACTAAACTATATCTCCTAGAATATTGTGAACTACGATCCAAAGGATTTTTCCAGACAATGAAGATGCCAGATTCTCAAAAGACCAAAAAAATCAGTTGGAATAAAGTCCAGTTTCCAAGTTTAGGTACTACGGCACAAAGAAGCTTCGCGCAGGTACACCTTGTCGTGGGCCAAAACAAACAATCTGGCATATTGCAAACAATAATTTATTGATATTTCTTAGTTTTGATAAATGTTATGCATTGTTACTAATATTTTTTTAATATAACTATTTGAAAAATAAAAAAAAGAAAAGTTTTATTTCTTACGACCACTCAATACGCCTACAAAGAAAAAATTAAGCTCTTATTAACATGTTTCTATTTTTCAGTTCAGTATAATTATTATCACTATAAGCAAATTGAAGATAAATATTTCTAATTTTACATTATATAAGATAGGTTTACATCAATATTTTGAAAGATCACTGAGCTGCCAGTGATCAAAATATTGAAGTAAACCTATCTTATATATCATATATTTTGTTATCTTATATATCTTCTAGAACTTTCTAGAACTTTCTTGACTTAAACTAGCTATATATTATAAGGACTAATATTAATATGATATAATGATATAATATGATGTTATATTTATTATATATTATATATTATATGATATAATATAACAACTAATAGATTATTAACAAAAAACCATTTTAAATTAAATTTACTGCTAAATAAGAATACAAATATTTTGTTGGTCTAAAATTTTTTCATCGATATATTTTTGTAAATGTATCAATATATTTAATTTAATATTAGTAATTTGGCTTCAAATAATTAGCCTGATAAATTTATATAAATAATTATAAGTTTACAAGTACACAAATTTAAGATTTAAAACGAAACGAAACAACTACAACACAAAATTTTACCGTTGAGTTTCCTTAATAATGGTAATGTGATTAAACAAACAAAAGCACTATGGAAAATAAGTATTTTTATATTTTATATTTGATTTTTCTTATTGATATTTGAAGTTTTATTGAATTATTTACATTAATTTATCATTTACTTGATAAAATTTTCAATAATCTTATTATTATATAATTTAGACATCAATTCATATTTAGATATGAAGAATTGATAGGATTACATTCACCAAAATATTGCCATAATGCCTAAGAAAATGGCAAAACTACTACTACTACTTTTCCTGGATGTTAAGTTGACCCGAAGGCCCTGACTTGTAATCTCTGGTTTTTCCGAATGTCAAGACAATGTCGCTTATTCGGAGGGTTTTAGCTGCCGTCCTTTAGGCATGGATGTGATAACCGAAGAGGATGGTCACTCTGGAGCAACGGCCGGCAATGAAGCTGCCGTGGCTTTGATTAGCGGATTGTCCGAAAGGGACGCCGTCGCTAGGAATTTGTCCAGCAGTCTGGACAGGAATGTCTGAATCTCTGGTGTGTCAGTCTCCCGGTGGATTTGCGCACTCCTTACAAACCATGGGGCATCGATTATTGTGCGAAGAGCACGTGATTGGAACGCTTGCAGTTTTGCAATCGACGTTGGGAGGAGGAACGGGAACCAGGCCTGATATCCGTAAGTAAGGACAGATCGGACCATGATTTTTGGTCGAGGTCGAGCCATGGCTCTTGCTTTCCCGGTTGCCTTCTTTAGATGCGGCATCCACGTGAGGGCCTTGTCGAACTCAAGGCCCAGGTAGTGAGCCGATCTGGCCCATTTGATGGGGACTCCGTGGATACGGATATTCTGTCTGATTACTGGCTGTCTTCTTGTGAAGAGGACAGCCTGGGTTTTGCTGCGATTTATTGCTAACCTCCAGTAGGCTAACCATTTTAGGGCTTTTGACGTCTGCCTTTGGAGCCTGGATGTAATCAGCCAGGTCCCGTGGGCTGTCGTATAAAAAACGGTATCGTCAGCATAGAACGCAGTCTTTACATGCGGAATTTTCGGGAAGTCCGCCATGTAGACGTTGAAGATTACTGGGGCAAGAGGGGATCCTTGCGGTACACCCGCTTCGATTCGCTGGACTGAAGACAAAGCACCATCGACGAGCACTTGGAAAGTGCGTCCAGTCAGAAATGATGCCAAGAGCTTGACTAGGTCTGTTGGTATACCCAGCCTGAGCATCTTGACTATCAGTCCAAGATGCCAGACTCTATCGAAGGCTTGCGAGAGGTCTAAGAAGACGGCTCCCGTATGGCACCTACCACCGAAACCCTGCCTGATCTCCGTCGCGAGCCGTGCTGCCTGGTGGACGGCCGCATGCCCCCTTCGGAAACCAAGCTGCTCGTCCGGCAGTATATTCTTATCGGCAAGAACGCCGTTGAGAGCGTGTAATGTCGCTCTCTCGACGATCTTTCCGAGTGCGCTAAGCAAGCTAATGGGTCTATAGCTACTTGGCTCTTTTGGGCTTTTTTCAGGATTACTGTGATTTGCGAATGTTTCCATATAGATGGAAAGTGCTGGAGTCTGAACGTAGCATTGACAATATTTGTCAACTGGGCTATTTGCTTATTGGGTAGTCGTTTCAGCTGCATCGGAGAGATACGGTCGCGACCAGGAACTTTTCTAGTTTTCAAACCTCGGATAATATTGTGTATTATCTTCGGCGAGACTATTTGGCTGATCAAGTAGCCAGGGTTGGGAGTTCCTTGGTAAGATAAAATTTCTTGCCTGAACTGTTCAACTTTAGTCCTCTTTTCGGCTGAAGGCTGAAGAGAGGTCATCTGCTTTTGGTAGGTCACGGCAAAGAGCTCCGCTTTTTCCGCCCCCGTGACGGCGTGAGTATCACCCGTCCTCAGGGGGGGAACCGGTGCTCTCGCCTTTCCCACCAAGTGATTGGCCGTTTTCCAAATCGATCGATCGGCCCTGTCGATTGACGCTAATAATCGTCCCATCTGTCCATCTTGAACTCTCTGAGAGCCTGTAGAGACTCCCTTTTGGCTTCGTTTGCACGTCGCCCGAGCTCAGGGTCGCCAGTCAGTCGATAGCGTCTGTACAGTCTGTTTTTCAGACGGATCTTCTCTTTCACCTCAGACGCAATATCTGAGGTGGTCCGAGAAGGATCCGTCTTGAAACTAGTCGCCACATTCGTGGCTTCTATTATGTTATTGGTTAGTTTTTCGACCGCATCCTCTAGCTGCTGAACGCTATCAATGCGCGGGTTGGGCCCGCTGTTTTACAAATGCTCTTGGAATTTGCTCCAACTAATGTTAGATACCTTTCTCGGGGGGAAGGTGTCCACCTTGGTACCTATGGTTAGGATGACCGGGTAATGATCCGACGTTAAGCTCGTGGACAACCTGGACATTGCATTGATTCGTTAGATTTCTCACGATGAAGAAATCTAAGAAGCTACTGAGACGGGAAGGTTCGTCCGGGACAAGCAGGTTCAGCCCGTATCTATCCGCCATAGATAACAGGTCAGCACCCCTCTTGTCTGTCCATCTCGAACCCCACATTTGGTTGTGTGCGTTATAGTTCCCTCCAATGATGACTGGAGTGTTGTTAGTCAGGAACCTGCCCACTTGGCCGGAATCGAAGTTGTTGCAGGCTCTCTAGTACCAAGAAGATAGGTTTACAGGACTACCTTCTAGAGCCACTTGCACCGACACCACCTCTGAGGAAGTAAGGCCCGTCGGAGGCAAAAGGTTGTGTCTGATTCCTCTCTTGACGAGAATCATCAGGCCACCCTTTGCTCCGCCGAGACGGTCCTCCCTGTAGCAGCAAAAGTTCCTCACGCTGAACCGTAAATGGCAAAATGGGGCAGTGCACATTTAGTAGTCACGAACCTTACACCTGATTGTTTGATTTCGATTAGCCAAACCCGCAGTGCTTAAGAACCGCTTGTTTCAGACCAGGCGGGCTGGGTCTAGATGCCTGAGCAGGTCCCCGGTTCCTGCGGATTACAGCGAAAATTGTCCCCAAACCATGCGGATCTTATACACACACAAATATATATATATATATATATATATATATATATATATATATATATATATATATATATATATATATATATATATATATGGAACTGGTGAACTGGTGAACTGGCCCATATGGAACTGGTGAGCGAGACAATAGAGGTGACAGATTAGTTGATTTTGCTGAAGGACAAGAACTATATATTATGAATTCATTCTATAAGAAAAATATCAGCAGAAAATGGACATGGAAAAACCCATCTGGGCTCACAAGCGAAATTGACTACATCATGACCAACGATAAAACAATATTTACCAATTGTACTGTCCTTAACAATTTTAATGTTGGAAGTGACCACCGAATTGTACGAGCAAGGGTTCGGAATGACTGTCGAAAAGAGCGCGAAAAAATGGTAAGAACAAAGAAGGGCAAGGTGGATTCTGGAAAACTGCTGGAGAGAGGAAGCGATTTTGAGATAGCTTTGTCAAACCTGTTTGCTTCGTTACAAGATCTAGAGGAGGTGGAAATATCAGTTCAATATGAAGAAATCGCCAACAATGTACTTCAAACGGCTGCTTCAATAGCACCAGAGGAAAAATGTCTCAAACAAACAAAAATCTCCAGTGAGACCATTGATTTAATGAAGAAACGGCGAGCAATGAGAAATGCACGTAGTCCTTTTGGCAGGGTCGAGTACACTGAGCTCTGCAAAACTATAAGAAAACGTATCAGAGAGGACACGCGCCGATTCAATATGCAGCTAGTGCAAAATACCCTGGAAGAAAACAAAGGAATTAACAAAGCTAAACAGAAGCTGAGAAACAAAAGAACGCAAATATATGCTTTAAAGCGTGAGGATGGCACAGTGTGCAGGACGCGTACCCAAATGTTAGAGATTGTCAGAAGGTTTTATTCCCAGTTATATGAAGATCAGAGCCAGTCAGGGACAGCAATACCCACGGAAGAACAATATATAATACCAGATATCCTAGTGGAGGAAGTAACAAATGCTATAGAATTGATGAAGAACGACAAGGCTCCAGGAAAGGATAGTGTAACTGTCGAAATGCTAAAAGCTGGTGGTCGGACGTTATATAAAACACTGGCAAAATTATACTCAAAATGTATCAAAGAACAAAAAGTACCTGACTTATGGAAAAATGCAGAAGTGATCCTTTTACATAAAAAAGGAGCACAGGAAGATTTAAAGAACTACCGTCCAATAAGCCTCCTATCAGTGATGTACAAAGTTTTCACTAAGAAAATTTCTAAAAGAATATTTAAAAAACTGAATGACGCACAACCAAGAGAACAAGCAGGATTCAGAAGTGGATTCAGTACAATGGATCACATCCAGGTTGTACAGCAGGTCATAGAAAGGCACAACGAAAACAACATGGCACTGTGCTTGGCTTTTATCGACTACGAAAAAGCATTTGATTCCATCTCAAAGCATGCGATAATGGATGCACTGCTTAGCCAAGGTGTAGAGAGAGCCTATGTAAACCTATTAGAATCGATATATGATGGAGCTACAGCCACAATTCACCTTGATGATCTTGAAGTGGGAATTAATATAGAATGAGGTGTACGGCAGGGTGACGCAATATCGCCTATTCTATTCTCGGCTGGCCTTGAAGAAGTATTCCGTAAACTGGATTGGGAACAGGATTGGGTAAAGATCAATGGTGCAAACTTAAACCATCTTAGATTTGCAGATGATATTATTCTCATTTCACAAGACCCAGAGGAGCTGCAAAGACGCATACAAGAACTGCAAAGGGCTGGAGAACCATTTGGCTTGAAAATAAACCTGAAAAAGAGTCAGGTTATGTTCAATAACTTCGCTCAGGACAGAAGAATTTCAGTTTTAGGAAGGGATTTAGAGATTGTGGACAGCTTTGTATATCTTGGGCAGAGGATTTCCATGGAGGGGAATACCGCCCGGGAGGTGGAACGGCGTGTTAAATGTGGCTGGCAGGCATTTGGTAGGCTCAACATAATGTTTAAGAGCAGACTCCCACTTTGCCTGAAAAGAAAAGTATTCGATCAGTGCGTTCTACCCGTTATGACATACGGAAGTGAAACCTGGACACTCACATCGCAATCAATTCAAAAACTTCGGGTGGCACAGAGGGGAATGGAAAGATGTATGCTTGGCATTACAAGACGAGACAGAAAGTCCTGCGCATGGATCAGGGAACAAACAAAAGTCTGTGACATCATTGGAAGAGTAAAACAGTTGAAATGGAGATGGGCAGGCCATATAGCGAGGCGATGGGACGACAGATGGACCAAGGCAATCCTGGAGTGGATACCGCTTGATCGCAAACGTCCGCGAAGAAGACCGAAAGCACGATGGACTGATGACATCGTTAAGTATATTGGACCCGAGTGGCAGAGGAAAGCCCAGGACCGTGAAGGTTGGAAGCATGCTGAAGAGGCCTTCATACTGCAGTGGATCGATACGGGCTGATGATGATGATGATGATATATATATATATATATATATATATATATATATATATATATATATATATATATATATATATATATATATATATATATATATATATATATATATATATATATATATATATATATATATATTATCCCCTGGGCTCTGGAACCGAAATTCGTCTATATAAATTCACACAAATCTCGCATGGTATAGGGACTACGCGAACATTTGGTTTGTGTATCAACCAATTCGCATTACCTCCCAATAATAACCCATAGATGGCGAGTGAGTGTATTTAATAATAATATTTCATAATATTAAGATTATATATAAGTGAACATTATATTTATGGAATAACTTAATTCTGATGTGTTTCATCGTAATATTAATTCATTCTTTAATTTGAAAATACATTTCTTGTATCAGATTTTACTTTTAATATTTAAATTTATCCTAGTTACAAATCTCTCCTGCACCTCTACATTAATGTTATTTCTTATATAGATAATAGCATTCAATTTATGTTGTCAATGTTCCTTGAAATCGCTATTTAAAAAGTGTTTCGAACAAATACAAGCCGTTTTTAGGTTAAACTTATCCTGTCTTTTTGTGGCATGGATCCACTTCTTACACGCAACTTCATTTTTGGGAAAATGAAAAAACTTCACATCACAAGGGTTCTTTTGGACTGATTGTCAGAGTTGCACCCAAACACAGCACAACGCATTGTTATTATTGAATATTTTAGATTAACACCACACAAACGCAGTACATAAACTTCTAGTGAACTTGTTATATGTCAAAACTATGATTTTGTTCGAATTTTACTCAATGGATGACGTATTCCCGCCAACAAAGCTCCGCCCACCATGCGCAATATCTTACCTTAGTATTTATTATACCGTGGTGTAATCACACTCAGTCAATGGACACTTATTCTTATTTTTAATATTTTGGGTGAATATGCCAGAACCTTTAATTCTATTAAGATACAATAAATATTACTTGTACTAACGTCTTGCTATTAATACCATTTTTTTTTGTAAATAAATAACTTTATACTATTACCGCCACTAAAAACTTGATCAGCAACAGGCAATTGGGCTTTTGAACAATTTTTTTTGTCATAAATGGAAAGATCATATATAAGTTTTATAACAAAACTATTTTTATTTTATTTTTTTTTCCTTATAATTAAAAAGTTATATCAAATTGAAAATAAATTTTTAAACCTGGTACCGATGACACGCCGACAATTCCCGAAAACAAATCGGAGCAATATGTATACCTCACAGAATGTACCCCCCATCGTTTCGGCTCGGGCCAATTCGGTTACTTAAACCCGAAAATGTCTTTCGTCCTGTTTCTGAACAGACGTTCCGAAAGAATTCGAGTTTCGGGCAAATAAAACAATTTATCGATCTTTAGTCATTGTTCTATAGGTTTAACCTATATCTTTGACTGCTTTTGTTGGTTTGCGATCAATTTGAAAATATACTTGCTTTTAATTGTTATCTAGGCTTTCGGTGCTGTTTTCGACGTTATTCTCATATATATGGAGGCTCAAAGGTAAATTCAGAATGAAATCAGATGTAATGTGTCGGAAGGATTTAAAGTCTTGATGTTGGTTTTTCTCAAAGGATTTATTTAAAGATATATAACTTTAACAAAACTAAGTATAACTAAGTTACTTCTTAATATTTAATTAGAATAATAGACGCGAAGAATGTATAATGAACTAGCGGACGGAATAGAATCGAATAGAAAATGTATTAAGTGTTAAAATGTCCTTTTATGCCTAGAGTTCGGAGAGGACTAACTATATTTTCGTAACCGCACCAAACGGTCATTAGGATATAATATAATTCTTGGAAGATGTGGCCATTCCTTGGGACCTAGGCCTGTTTATTATTTAGTTAAGGGGTGTAAATACAGCAATAATACAATACAAATAAGCGTTTATCATAATGATGTTTATGGACGGAAATAGGATTAGAAAGTTTTATTTCAACTACGTATATCTTAATTGTAATGTGCGTTTTCTTATTTTAATGCTATTGATATATTACATTAACCTAATGCTACGGGTACATTACACCTTCCCCCTTAAATAGATTTTTTTTCAAAAATTCTCCCAAGTATACAATGAAGGAACAATATAATGTAATATAATCTAGAACAATATTAAATAAAATGTAGTAATAACTAACTTATTCCTATAAAGTACTTATTTAAAAAGAATATACGTAAAATACATAAGATAAAATTAAACAAAAATGCTCTTTAGTCAATCTGAGCTAACTTTTAAATTTGCGAGTCTGCGAGATCTTCTTAATGATTTTTCGATATTTTCTATCTCAACCTCAACATTCTTACTGTTCATAGCTATGGCTTCGTGCGAAATAGGAATTGGTTGATCGTTAATTTTTTTCTCTTTACAATAGTTGAATGTAATGCAATTAGTCATACAACTGTCTTTATGACTATGCTTATCGCATGCTAAACGATTTTTGTATCTTTTGTATAATTTATAGATTAGAAATATTCCTAAAAGGTTTAAGAGACCTAAACATATGAGAGTAAAGTATGAATTTTGAAAAAAATGTTTTGGGCTATAAAAGTCGTTTTGCGTTTCTAAAATTGTATTATCGAGATTTGATAATTTATGGCTAGCTATATTTCTCTATCTAATATCTAATATCTAACATCTCTATCCATATTTCTCTATCTAAGGTGAAAACATGTGATGGTAAAAGAACTGTGTTATTCGGGTTATAATCTTCTTTTCGCCAAGTACAACAATCATCATTTGTAAGGTTAAAGTTTGGGATTACAGAGAAATATTCGCTTTGGAGAGCTTTGCTGCCTTTACACGGGCGTAGCCAAGGGGGGGGTTTTGGGAGTTCAAACCCCCCCCGAAATAAGCCAAATATTACCTAATATTATACGAGTCAAAAATACGAGGAGTGAAGAGAGTTAAATTATTACATTTGAATTGAATATATATCCGAACTAGTGGACGTTACGCACAGTAACGCCATCTCTTGTCATTTCATTTCATGTAAGTATATTTTTGTTGTTTTATTTACTTCAAACTAACCCCTAAAAATTTCTTTAAAAATATTTGAAGTGAAATCTCTGCCTTGATCGGTGAGAATAGATTCAGGTATTTGCAGATAAATCTATGAACAAAAGTATTGGCTATTGTTATAGCTTCGTGATTTGGTATTGCATAAGCTTGAGTGAATTTTGTCAAATCATCTTGCAAGGTTAAAATAAACTCGTTGCCATGTTTTATGAAAACTTGAATGCCCTGATATTGGGTTAGAGTGATTTTCCACTAGTAGTTTGCTTATGAAATTATTATCAGGAGTAATTAGAACATCATGGAATATATTAATTATTATATCGGAATCCTTGAAAATATATCTTAACATTGCACGTATCTTTTTGAAACTTAATTGATCAAAACCTATACCAAATCTGGGTATATTTAAAGATTTAATACCGTGATCGATTAACATTTCCTTTAATGTCATTAATAAATTAAAAAGTATCTCGTATTCGCCTTTTTCCCAATTAAATTGTTTATTTACTAGGTAGAATATAAAACCATTTCCTTCTTTTAATTTTTTTATATCTCCTTGTTTCAAATTAGTTTTATATAATATTTCTTTATAGTCAAATTTATTATTTAATTCTATAAGAGATTTATCTGTTAATTCTAAGTTTTCGGAAATACAAATGGCACAATGATTTAATTTACTTAAGAGTGTTTCGTTATGTTCATATATTTGGTCATAAAAAATCAAAGAGTTTCGGTAGCAGTGTAGAAAATTTTCATAGGAAGAATTTGAGTTTGAATTTAAGATATTTATATTGGCATTTGAAGTGTCGACATTGTTTTGAGTTGTATGTAAATGTTGTTGTATGTCATTTTCGGACTTGATACGACTAAGAGCGTCTGCAACTTGATTTCGCTTACCGGGACGATATTCAATATTAACTTCATATTCCTCTAATAATAAACGCCATCTAACTAGACGTGAACTAGGACCTTTGACGTTAAACAGCCAAGTTAAAGGACGATGATCCGTGAAGATATTGAATTTTCTACCATATAGGTACGGTCGAAAATGCATTACAGCCCAAATTATAGCTAATAACTCCTTTTCGATCGTGCTATAATTTGATTCGCTCTTGTTTAAAGTACGGCTGGCATATGCTATTGGTAAATCATTTTTTTGTTTACCCTGGGACAATACAGCTCCTATAGCGAAATCGCTGGCATCGGTGGAGAGTATAAATGGCTTCTCAAAGTCGGGATATTGAAGTACAGGTGTTTCCGTTAAGATGTTTTTCAGTTTTTCAAAGGAATGTTGTTGAATACTTGTTCAATTAAACGGTACGTTAGTTCTCAATAATTTTGTTAGTGGTTGTGTGATTTCGCTAAAATTTGGAATAAATCTACGATAATAGCCTGCGAGACCTAAGAATGATCGGATATCTTTAACATTTTTTAAGACAGGATAATTAATAATTGAATCAATTTTACCAGGATCAGGTTTTACGCCATCTTCTGTAATTAAGTGACCTAAGTACATAATTTCTTTTCTTAAAAATTCGCATTTTTCATGTTGAACTTTCAATTTAAATTCAGATAATCGAGTAAAGACTTCTTTTAGACATATGTTATGAGTGTCGAGATCACCTGCGTGAATTACAATGTCATCTAAATAGACGAAGCATCGGTAATTTTGATTTCCTATGAGAACAGTGTTCATTAACCTCTGAAAAGTCGAAAGGGCATTACGAAGACCAAAAGGCATTCTTTTGAATTGAAAATGACCTGACGGAACGGAAAAGCCCGTTTTTTCAGCGTCAGAAGCATGCATTTTTACTTGATGAAACCCAGACATGAGATCAAGTGTAGTGAAATATTTAGAGTGACCCAACTGATCGAGAATTTCGGTGATGTTAGGCAATGGATAGTCAGCGATACTAATGTCATTCAGTTTTCGGTAATCAATTACTAATCTCCATTTGCTTTCACCTGTGGTAGATTTTTTCGGAACGACCCAAACAGGAGAGTTCCACGGAGAGGTAAAATGTTCGATTATATCATTGCCTAGCATTTTCGTTATCTCTTTGTCTCCTTCGGCCTTATGAACTTCTGGATAGCGATATGTATTTACGTTGACAGGAGTGTTAGAGGTAGTAGGAATTTGATGCCTAATAGCGTCAGTAGATGTTAGCAAATCGCCTTCGAGGTGGAAAATGTGATTAAATTCATGACATAATTTTATTAAAGATTATTTTTCTTCGATATTTAAATGTTCAGTTCTTAAATAATTTGTGATTTTTTCTAAACGGTTTGGAGCAAAATTTTCGTTAAGATTTATAGAATTAATATGTTGAATTTTAGGTAAGGTTTCTACTTCGTCAATAGTTAAATCAATTTTTGAGTTTTTTACTTCCTTTTCTGTTGTATTAAGAATGGTTGTTAGAGCTTCGTTCTTAAAATTTATTGAAACAAGACTTTCACATAAGAATACACCGTCAAGAATTTCTAGTTTTGGCAGTATACCTTGTTTATTCTCAGGAGTGTTGGTAATATTAACTTTTATAATTTTTTCGCACCTAGGGGAGATAATTATATTTACTTGGCAGTCGGATAAAGATTCATCGAGTGGATCGATGGAATTGGAAGTAGATATAGGGTGTTCTAAGTAGTTTATTGGTAATATTTGATTTTTAATAAAAATACTATCAACTCTATAATCTAGACGCACGGAAAGCTTTTTTAGTACGTCATTACCTAAAATTTCCTCGAAAGGTATAGGAAAATGGTTGGGTACAGCATAGAAAATGTGAGGTTCTTCCCTAAAGATTTCAGAAGTAAAATATGAATATGAGAGTGTTTTAATAGAATGAGAGGGGCTTGAATCAATACCTTTTAATGTGACAGGATTATCGTCGTAACGCTTGGTGCCTGGTAGTAAATTGCTAATTTTGAAAAGTGAAATAGTAGCGCCGGTATCGATTAAGAATCTAGAAGGATTTTTTAATTGCGGTATATTAAGATGAACATAAGAAGTAAGACCTCGGAAGTTGATTAATGAAATTCGGCCCGAATTTGGTTTACTGTGTTCCCCGTGGACGGCCTGTTTCCGCGAGGAACTCTAGAGTTTAACGAATTATCTTGTTCAGAGTTTTGGCTACCGTATTGGCTTCTAGATTGACTCGGATTAGTAGTATTGGGAACATTCGGAACCCTATTGTTTTCTCTTTGATTATTATTATATTGTCGTTTCCTACATTCGTTAATTAAATGTCCAAAATTTTTGCAATAGTTACAAATCTTTCTATTTGAATTTCTATAGTCTAACTGTCTAATATTCTGATTGTTCATACGTTGAAAATCTTGAGAAAAACTTTGATTAGTATGGTTTGGTCTTTGTGTATAAGAATTATAATTAGAGAATCTATTAACGGAATTTTTAATTTTAGGTTTATTTCGGCAATTAAAAGCAGTGTGTCCGCTACGATTACAAAAGGTACAATGACGAGCATAGCCGGTATTTACATTTTGATATTTAGATATTTCGCAAAGGATTTAATTTCATGTTCTTCGTTCAGAGCAACATGTACAGCTTCTTCTAAGGAAGACGGGTTTCTAGATTTTACTACAATAGCGATTTCTCGATTTAACCCCATTAAAAATACACCTAGTGCTTGACTTTGCAAAAGTTCGGTATACCCATTTCTACGTTCCCCAGAAACAGAATCATCAAGAGTGCTTAATAATTTTACATAGCAATTTTCTACTTTATTAGCGAAAGAAATTCCATCTTCGTTAGAATTTTGTTTACATGAATGTAATTCTAATTGCCATTGACCTTGTGTTCTTTTGTCTGAATAACCTTCTAATAGATATTCTTTAAGAGAAGTCCAATTTTCGAAAGTCCTGTTTTTTATTAGGACCCTAGCCCTATCTGTGATTTTAGAAAGAATTATTTTAAATAGAATATTCTTGTATTCAACTTTAATAAGTGACATAGCCATTGAACAATTATCTATGAATTCGTGTAGTTTACTTTTATTGCCATCATATTTAATAAGCATTTTTTCAGCCATCTCTAAGGATATAGTAGACGCGACTGTCGAAGTATCGGTATTTGAATTTGGCATTTTTCTCTCTTTTTTTTTTCTTTGGACAAACAACACACAGAAAAATATATAAATATAAATATAGTGAATATAGAAAGAGTAGTGATAAAAATATATAGGAGTTGAGATAGCAAATAACGAAAATACGTATGCAAAATAAACTTACATGAAAACGAACATAATAAGAACCTGAAGCAACTTCTGGACTTGGAACTGGTAAGGTGTTGTTGCAGCGAATTTATTGGATCTGGAGCATTGGCTTCTTGGAACTAGTAAGGTCTTCGTAAATGGAATCTTCGAATCGGTGATATCACAGCGTAGAACCAGCGAATGCAGTGGCAGTTGGAAACAGCGGATGTAGTGGCACATCTTGGAAACAGCGGATATAGTAGCAAATTTTGGAAACAGCGGACGTAGTAGCAAATCTTGGAAACAGCGGATGTAGTAGCAATTCTTGGAAACAGCGGTTGACTCTTCCTTCGGACACTATAGTCGGATGCTGTTAAATTATTCCACTTCTGACACCAATTTTGTAATGTGTCGGAAGGATTTAAAGTCTTGATGTTGGTTTTTCTCAAAGGATTTATTTAACTACGTACGTACAAAACTACGTATAACTAAGTTACTTCTTAATATTTAATTAGAGTAATAATCGCGAACAGTGTATACTGAACTAGCGGACGGAATAGAATCGAATAGAAAATGTATTAAGTGTTAAAATGTCCTTTTATGTCTAGAGTTCGGAGAGGACTAACTATATTTTCGTAACCGCACCAAACGGTCATACTCATTATGATATAATATAGTTCTTGGAGGATGTGGTCATTCCTTGGGACCTAGACCTGTTTATTATTTAGTTAAGGGGTGTAAATACAACAATAATATAATACAAATAAGCGTTTATCATAATGATGTTTGTGGACGGAAATAGGATTAGAAAGTTTTATTTCAACTACGTATATCTTAATTATAAACAGCAAAATTATACACAGGGCGTTTTCTTATTTTAATGCTATTTTTATATTACGTTAACCTATGCTACGGGTACATTACACAGATTAGGGTTCCTTTTGTTCTTTGCATTCGTTTTTATAACTTTTATTTATATTATTTAATTCATGTAGGGATAACAAATTAACGTGCCAAATTTATAAGAAGGAATATTCCTGTGTGTCCGCAAATAATCTACATGTAGCAACACCACCGAAGGTAGTAACAATAAAAAGCCTTACAGGATCGTCAATTTTGTAGGATAGGAATAATAATATTCAAGAATTGGACAAGAACAGGCAAGAACAAAATTTAACTACTGATTTGAAAGGTAATCATATATGAAAAGTATTATATTTATGAAAGTTTTACAGGATAATCTAATTTGTAAATGGTCGAAGAGTACAGAAACTTGCGTGATTAGTTGGATGAACACTAACTAGTTAAATTAAGGACTGGGAAAGCAGTTTTACATGGAATCAAAACAAACATCCGAAGGATTATGGAAGGGAAAAATGAAAATAGAAAAGCAAACCTACTATCCAAACCAAAAAAAAATCCAAAAAAAAGTAAAAAAATAGTATATATATATTCTAAATAAAAACAAAACAGTTAAACTATTTTGTGTTTTTCAGGATTTTTGTACATTTCATCTATTGATTGAACATATTCATTTCATAGGGTATGTTTAAACATAGATTAAAAAATTATTCGGTGGTTCCAGGATATGTCGGTTTTACAGTGGTTTTCTAAACCATTTCATCTATTGATTGAACATATTCATTTCATAGGGTATGTTTAAACACAGATTAGAAAATTATTCGGTGGTTCCAGGATATGTCGGTTTTACAGTGGTTTTCTAGTGGATAGACCCCTTAACAGGAGAGTTCCACATTTCGACTATAAGTTTTCCACTCATTCCACTCAAAAACAAAAAGGATTAGGTACCTTCTCTTATTTAGGAAATCTCTAGCTGGTTACGCATTAGAGTTAGTTAGCAGCCACATTAATTAATATTTACAATTATTATTAAAACAATAGTCTAATGTGGTGGTTTGTAAAACATGTAAGGCGAAAAATCGATATCGTTTTAAAAATACTGAAAACTTTAATTAAAACAATAATGTAGTATGGGTGGATGTTTGTTGAAAATATTGTTAATAGAGTTTAGTGTGGTGGATTGAAGAATCGGCGTGGTTTTAAAAAGATTGTAAACTTCAATGAAAGCAATCAAATAAATATGTATATAATTTTGGATAGTGCTTGTTTTTATTTTGAATTGATTATTAATGTAGTTTACATATTATAATCTACTATAATATATTATCCCAGTTGGGGAAATATTTATTATGTATATTTAACAGTGTATTATTTATTGAAATAAAATTAGGGATTTAAACAGTATGTATGTGTTTTGTTTTTCTAATTATGCTTTATATTGTATTTTCGCTAAAAAAATAATTACAAAACTAGAAAATATCTTTTGGTTATTCAATATTTAACATTTTTGATTATTTTTGAAAACCAATATTACAAATATATAACATATAATTTTTTTTTGTCTTGAACTTTTCCAAATTTTTCATTAATAGTCAAGGTAACTATATAAGCTTTACTTCGAACTTTATGTGCTGGACATACACGTACTTTTACCTTGTCACCGTAACTCTCTCGTAACACCCTACAAATAGTGTAATTATATTTAATAGAAATATTTTGTTTCTTATTTCTATTTACATTATTATTTTTTAAAAAACTTACATCGATGCTTTAGCACCTCGAACTTCAGCTGAATTGAACCAAATGTCATTTTTCAGAAAATCTGTGACCTTAAAAATATCCACTGCAGGTATATTATTAGAATTAGCCTTTATGAACCCTTTGTCACACATTACTGAATTAAATTAGTAAAAAACAATATTTTATTTTTCACTTAACCAGCAGTAATGTTGACAGTATATATAGGAATAAAAGCCGTTAACAATACTGACGTGAACATTTTTGTATTCTGACGTCACAAACATAGCAGCCAATCGTGGCGCGTTCGTAGTCACGTGAATTTTATTTAAATTTTATACATTTTAATTCAATTATAATTAATTGTAACAACTTTTTAAAAAGTTTTTCGCATCGATTGTCAATATTATTTATGATAAAGTTTTAAAATATAGTAAAAAAATCGATAATCATTTTTTATTCAAAAGCCTAATTGCTTATGCTTTGGCTTTTTGGTAAATAAAATGCAGTTTTCAAAAAATTGTTCTATTTAAAATAATTTTTAAAAATTAACGATCCTAAACATTTTGTATAATGCAAGATATTTTGTATATGAGAAACCATTTGTATTACTACAAAATTACAAAATATAAATTTAAATTTTATATTTTAACTTCTTATTTAATTTCACAAAATACAATAACTACTATATAATTAATTTTTTTATTTGAATTATGAAAACAAATTTTATGTATATGTCTATATTTTATACATACTATGACAAAGTTGAATGTATATTGATATCAAATCTTCAAAATAAGAAAAGTATATATATATATATATATATATATATATATATATATATATATATATATATATATATATATATATATATATATATATATATATATATATATATAGAATGAAACACTGATCACCAAAATTATGTCAGTAGCAGACTTCATTTGACTTTTAGTACAAATTAAGCTACTTAAGTGATAAAATTTCAATGGAAAAATGTTGATTGAATAATAAAATAACATAGTTTTTCGAAAAAAACATCTTTTATATGTGTAAACAACAGCACAGACGTAACAGCTACTCTTTGGGTAGTACAACATTCATTGTTCACTTCATTCAACTATTAAAAACGGCGTTACTGATACTACAAGCAGGAATACTGCAAACGAGAAGGGCATGAGAGAATATACATTCAGTAAGATAATTTGCTTGCCCATTTTTCACAAAGACTGTGTGAATATTTCGAAGTTGATTGTCACGCTTCTATACAACATCCACGCTAACTGCTTTGTGCAGCCTCGGCTTTCTTGATTCGTGTTCGTGTTTAAGTGAGTACGCACTTTGATATAGAAAAATATTTTCAAATAAAAGTATGTATTAAAATAAGGAAATCTACTATAAATGATCAATATAATTAAAACCCTATTAATAAATAACTATTTTTATTACCGTAACTTATACATTGTTTCTTTTTATTATTTTACGTGTTGGCCTTCGAAAATATTGTTTAAATGGTTTGATTCCATTTTCACTTCAGATTTTTTTTAAAAGCTGCGGATTCATTAAGTTGGTATATTCTTGAATGACATTTTAGAAAGCATGGAGGAAAAACGCAAATGACAATAGCGTTAACACATACAATGCTTATCTTACTACCGTCTTTTCGGTGGCCATGGGTACTGAAATAAATCCAATGGAAAATACCGAAACAGACATCAAGTAAAAACATTTAAAATTACCTGTAATTTACAATCGTTTCAGGCGGGTAATTGTGATTGTGAAATGTTTGGTTAAACTTGGGCATCTTTGAAAAAATCTTTCCATGAATTTTCACATCTGGTTTTCCTTGTTCTGCCAAAGAGTTTATATCCATTGTAATAAGTGACAAGATTTACATTTTTAATTTGGCTTAAAAAAATATTTTCTGTTTTAGACTTCATTAGTGATAATTCAAAATCAACGAAATCAAATTACCGCCAAATTAAAATTAAGGTTAAACTAATCAGAACGTTCGTCCTAATCCCGAGCAATACCGAAGAGTCACAACATCCCCTACGTCACGAAATAACAGATTCAGACCTTCACAAATCTAAATTTTACATGCATGTTTTGTAGAATAAAGTTAACAACAAAAAGTTTACGTTTACTTTTAATAGTGGTGCAACATAATAATAACTTAGATTCGTACAGAGAATTGCATTGTCGTTTTTTTTAAATCCTGAAAATATGGGAATATTCTCGATAATTCAATTGTACAGGCAACTAAAAATACACAACGGTGGTAATGGAATTACATTTTTTTAGGCAGCTTTTGCTGTTGTATCGAAAATGATATCTAAACATTTCCTCTTATCACAATTCCAATCACCTTATCACAATTCAATATATTGTAAATTCGATAATTCGGAAATAAAACTCCAGCGTTCGGATCAAACGTTTATTCCATACTATTGTAAACATTCTTACTCTTGGCCTTCCAGACCCAACTTGGACATAAACATCCTAAATAAATAAATAAAAGTAACCCATCTATCGAAGGCCGTGGGAAGGGTTTGCGAGTACGTGAAAGAATGCGGGTTATTGTCCGTATGGTGCCTCGTGCTATGTACGGGCGATCTTTTCTTTGGGTCCTTAATGCTGGTTGCTTACAGTCCGCCATACCTGACTTCCTTTGAGTCCTCGTGAAGGCCATTCTTACGAAAACCTGTGAACTAACAAAAAAATTAAATATTAGAAGTAGATACATAAAATAACAGTTATGGATTCTCGTAGTCAGCGTCTGACTTACTAGAACTCACGACTGCTATGAATAACTTAATTTTGTCAGAGGCAACTCTCCCTCTATATGCGGTTCGGCAGCGTTCTGCACCCGCTAAATCTTCAACCACGTAGCGATCGTTATCTAACACTGTCGTTACAGTGAAGGGCCCTTGGTAACGTGGTTCAAGTTTCTTACTTTGTCCATCATTTGAACCCTTTGTTCGCTGGACTAAGACCTGTTGTCCTACAACGAACGTTTTCGTCTCGGCATGCCGCTTATCGTATGATTCCTTCTGTTTTTGCTGACTTTCAGCAATATTATCTGACACCTCCTTCCTCATAGATGGGATGTCAAGAGACTCTGCCTCACAGACCTCGGCAGTCAAAAATGCGTCATTAACACCTCGGGGCTGATAACCAAAAAATACCTCGTAAGGCGATTTTACGGTCACTGAGCTCGTCGCAGTGTTAATGCCCCACCTAACTGCAGCTAAGGACTTATCCCAATGCTGATCGTCATCCACACTGGTCGATAAAGAGGATAAAATTACTCGATTTACCCGCTCTACTTGCCCGTTGGCTCGAGGAGTAGCCGCAGCACAGAGGACTCGCTTGGTAAATGCGTTACAAGTAAAAGCACTTCCCCTGTCGCATATCAGTCGACGTGGAACGCCGAACATATCTATAATCTTTTTCAGGAAATGTATCACGGGTGTCGCCTTCGTGCTGGGCACAGCTTGTAGAAAAACAAACTTTGTAAAAGCATCTACAACTACTACTAGATAGCTATTTTTTCGAGTACTTTTTACAAAAGGACCTAAGTGGTCTAAGTGAAGGGTGTCCATGGGAACTGCCCTTTTTTCGATGGTGTGCAACTTACCGGGCGTTTTTCCTGACGGCTTTTTATTGTACAAGCAGGCCAAACAAGAGGCAATATAGTTTCTCACATAATTCCTCATCGCGGGGAACCAGTAATGCTTGGAGATTGTTTCTCGGGTTTTGTTAATCGCAAAATGTCCTGCTGAATCATGATAGCACATTAAGATATTTCGCCTGGAAGATTTAGGAACTACCCAACGTTGTCCTTGAGCTGTTTTTCTGTACGCCCTATTATTCTTCAGTACATATTCTTCATGAATAAGGTTTTCACTTTTATCTCCAGGGATTCGTGATAATACTTCATGTAATTTTTTTACAGTGTGAGTCTCTTAACTGTGCTGCTAGTACCCAATCACCTTCAGTTACGTCCACGTGTAACATTTTAACATCTTTATTGACATCACTCGAAGTAGTTGGATTTCGACTAAGCGCATCGGCGTGATTCATTTTTGTACCTGCCCTGTATTCAATCTGAAAATCAAACTCCTGTGTAGTGAGCCACCACCTACCGATTCGAGGTATCAAATCACGTTTTGTTAAGGTGATACGTAAAGCTTTACAGTCTGTCACGATTTTGAAGTTTAAACCTATGAGATAAACACGAAACTTTTTTAAAGACGACACTACTGCAAGGGTTTCCAACTCATAAGAGTGATAAAGTTGTTCCTCTTTTGTTGTGGGCCTACTAAAATATTGAACTGGTTTTCATTTCACCTTTGTCTTGCATTTGCATAAGTATCCCTCCTATTCCCCATTTACTGGCATCCGTGTGAACTTCAGTGGCGGCTTCCCTATCATATATAGCTAAAATTGGAGGGGTTGTCAATTTTCCTTTTAGTTCTTTAAAAGCACGTTGCTGTTCATCGTCCCAGGTGAATAATGAATTTTTCTTTGTGAGGGTAGTGAGTGCCTTCGCGACAAGTGCGAAACTCTTTATGTATTTGCGGAAATAACTCGCTAATCCCAAGAACTGCCTAACAGAATGGATATCTGTAGGAGTAGGGAAATGGCGTACTGCTTCTATTTTTTCCAAGCCTGGTTTAATACCCCGCTGACAAATCTCGTGTCCTAAATAATTTTTTTTCGTTTTTAAGTACCTACATTTGTCAAACCGCCAAATCATGCCTGCATTTCGTAGAAGTTTTAGCACGATTTCAAAGTTCAATAGGCCATCTTCAATGTTTTTAGATCGAATCAAAATATCATCGAGGTATGCCATCGCAGTGGTATTTCGAAAAGAACCTAAAATTTGATTTATCGGATACTGTAAAATTTATGAGAGGTTTTTAGTTAATCGTTAAACACTGAATATTTCCCAGATGTTTCTCAGCCACACAGGTACTTGCCCTTACGACTACGCGACCTTTTTCATAAATTACGTCATTTTCTGAAGCGTTTAAAACTGGCACGAGACCACCGTTTTTTAAATTCGTTATACATCGGGGAATTACATGAAATTTATCTGGCCATGGTTTGTGCTGTAAATCAATGAAGACATCTTCACAATCCTCAGAGGCGAACAGTGATATGTGTCCTATGTGCTGTGGGGGGACTAACGGTAGCTTCGTTGGCCCAAAAGGTAACTTTTCGAGGTGGCAGCGTTTCTAGATCACCAAGAGGGACCCTATCTACATTAAATAGCCTAACTTGATAACTACGAACTACCAAAACAACATCAGAGTGATTGATGAAAGGTTGCCCAATAATAACTGCTACTTCTTGTACATTATCGGGGACAATTAGGATTTCCACAGAACCCACAGCTAAATCTACCGTTAAATTTACGACAACTTTGCGATTGATTAAAACTGAGCCACCAGCATATCCACTCAAGAATACATTTACTGGATGGACTTGCAAGTTTAGATTTTTTACATCCGTCTCGCGTATAGTGACTGCATTGCTACCCGAGTCTATATATCCACGAAAATATTGATTATTTATGGCACAATTAATGAAATAACATGCATTTTTCGTATCATTTTAGATACATTTAAGTTTAAAGTAGGTTGTGACTTACCCACTGCTTTTTCTTGCTTACTTTTTGGACAGTGGTCTTCGCTGTGCCCCAACAGTTTGCACCTTTTGCACCCCACACGAGGTTTAAAGCACTTTGCTGTCATATGTCCTCTTCGACCGCAATTAAAGCACTTTGCCAAAAAACCGTTATTTCTTGGCTTGTTTTGCAAGTTGTTACGTAAATCACGACACCCATGGTTTCTTCTATGGTTATTCGGTTTCAGAAGCGACGTAGAAGGCTCACTAACTTGTAGAACGGACATGTATTCTTCGTATAGTGAATCTGGCGTTTCATATCGTCCTGCTCTTGCTCCATTCTGAATTAGTGAATCGCGAATACCGTGTATTATACAAGATACAGCTCGCTTGCCGTCAATGTCACAGCTACGGTGTACCTCCATCTTCTCAAAATAATAATACATCATTGTTTCAGCAGAATTTTTACGCCGATTTAGCATAGTCTGTAGGAGAGTGGCATAGTCAGTATGGTCTGGAAAACTTCTTTTTATCAAGGTTTTCCACTCTTCCCATGTTAAATTATAATTTTGCAAGCTGTGATACCAACTTTTGACCATGCCTATCAGACGGAAGGTCATATGATATATCGTTGTTATATCGTCCCACTGATTCAACTGCTTAAGCTGGTCAATTTTTATTAACCACTGTTGTGCAGTCAAATAACCATTCTCTGGTGAGAATTCCGGTATGCCATCGCTACGTACATTTAACTTAGGTGTTTCATATCTAATTGTCTCTGTCGATTGCCGTTGACGCCCAAGATCTCTAATCATATTTTCTAACCTCTTTAGTCTTTCTTCTACCGTCTCGAGTTCTGGTGTCCTTGCTGATGGAGACCGCGAACGCGTTCCCAAACGTGTTGGCCTATGATCCTCGACGTGTAATTCTGAACGTTTCCTTGAAACACTTTCGCGTCGTCGTTGCGACTTTCGATTTCGAAACCGCTCAACATCACTATCTGCGGAACTCGAACTAACACTTCGCGAACGACCTCTTTCACCTCGGGATCTAGATCTTTTAACCATTGTTCTCACGCACTTAATACACCAACTAAACCGATAATTTTCGCAAATGCCGCTAATTAACAAGTAAATGCTTGACAAAAATGTTCAAAAAATAATAACTTTGAATAATGCGTATGAAATGTGAAAATGCACGTGAATTATACGCCACACCTGATCTGTAAATTCGATAATTCGGAAATAAAACTCCATCGTTCCAGCGACCAAACGTCTATTCCATACTATCGTAAACATTCTTCCTCTTGGCCTTCCAGGCCCAACTTGGCCATAAACATCCTAAATAAATAAACAGAAGTAACCCATCTATCGAAGGCCGTGGGAAGGGTTTCCGAGTACGTGAAAGAATGCGGGTTATTCTCCGTATGGTGGCTCGTGCTATGTACGGGGCGATCTTTTCTTTGGGTCCTTAATGCTGGATGCTTACAATATCTAAAATAACTTTATTTGGAAAGCAGTATATTGACACGTATAATAAATAACAATAATTGGAGACTTAGAAATGAAACAAGCATCTAGTTACATCTACAAACATCTAGTTATTTTTTATGTATTTATGTATTTTTTATGTCCAAATGTAAATATAAATACATTCTTAACAAATATTAGTTAGTATTCCTTGGTCAAGATGTAAAGGTAATAAAAATACATGCCTTGATAAAATGGAGAAGGTAATAAAAAAAGTAATATTGGTTTTTTTTCTATAAGTAAATATATTAGTTGAATTTGTTAGCTTTAAGATGAGCATTATCAGATACGCATTTCTGCGGAATTGGAGCCACCATTGAAGGTTTTTCTGACCTTTTTGCTGCCGTGAATCACTTCTACTTTGCGTTGCTTCTATAGTGTGCTGTGTGTATTGCCCTTGTCCACAATTCTTCTCCATTCCTTTCTGTTCTTTATTTTCGAAGTCCACAGTGGGGATCCGATTCGTCTTATTCCTGTCACAACTTGGTCGTTCCATCTTGCCAGACGGTGATATATGTGATACTTAAAAAAAATCTGATATTTAAAACAAATTTGTCTTAAAAAATGGCGACGCTAAATAAAAAAATTACCTTGGATACATGTCGCTTGTTTTTGTTTTAAAGAAAATATATCAATATTGTACATGACAAATATGTATATTTGTTACTCACAAATATGAGGTACATATTTTATATGGTCTATAAAATGGGTGCTTGAATATATCAGATAATCATAAACATTTTTTGTTTTTTCTAAATGGAAATATAAACAGATACATTTCACATATTTGATGTATTTGTTAGCTAAAAAATATGTCTTTAATCTGTGAAGTATCTACCATAAACACTTCAGAAGTTTCTATTGCACTAATAGTGAACTTAATTCCAGCACGTTGGTTATTTGTATGGCTTGTACTCCAAACCTAGTACCATGTTTTATGAATAAATAAGGTATTCCACAAATCACCTTCGCAAAGTCACTAGGAGAATTAATTTACAGTGTTACTAATTATTTTTAGATGCAAGTGGTCTGTGATAGGAGCTGAAAAATTATAAACCTATTTGTAGAACATCAAGGTCAGGACACAACAGCAGAATCTTCAGAAATTCCCTGCTTTGTAAGACTCCGAACAAAAATGTGGCCCTTATTATTTATATGGCTTATTGTTTATACCTTGCAAAAAAATGGTTGATACCATTTAAAGGAAGAGGCCAGTTAAACAGGAGTCAAATTAATTATAATTTAAAGTTGACACAAAGTCAAATATGTAATAGAAAATTCCGTCAGTTTCACATTTAATTGAACGACGAGTTAACTGTTGATGACGTTAATCAACTGAAGATGCTCTACTTGTACAGGAGGATACTTAGGAAAATGAGGATTTTGCAGATTATTCAAATGCTAGTATAATTAGGATAGAATTGCCGATGATTTGCCTTTTTTTGTAAATTAATAAAATGTTTATTTAAAAATTGTTTTATTTATAAATATAATTTTAAAACATATAATCCTAAATAATTTGTATAACAAGAAAATTACAAAGTATAAAAACACAGTATAATCTATTCAAATATTTAGATTATGAAAGCATGTTTTATATAAATATTTTTTATAATAAAAATAATGATAACAATTTTCCCCTTTATGTATATTATCCTTCCCAATAAATAAAAAGAAAGCCATCTCAAAATTTAATTTTTTTCCATTTATGAAGGGGAAAGCTATCCTAATTAATATTGGAATCATTTCTACTTGCTTCAGAGTCAACAACTAGCGAATAATAAGATTATGTTTAATTTTTAGGTGGTTTAATTTTTTGTATTGTGGTTATTCCATCTGCACTCTTCATTTGAGTTTTCCAGCTGGACCACTAGGAATTATTGCAACTTGAAAATAACAAATAAAACTATTTTTTCTCCATAAAGCAAAAGTTTAATCAAAAGTTCAACATACCTTTCATGCTCTCAAATGCTAATCAGTCTTCTTTTTCGGTACAAAAAATCGGTTTAAAACCGGTAGTTATGTGCATCGCTTAACCTTTTCTCTTTTTATTATTAATTTGGTCAGTAAATGTTACGGTCTCGTCAACATGCGATTTTTGTATTCCAGCAAGAACCCCAAATGAGCTGATTGAAAATTTTAGTTCACATATCTATCTTTGTTTGCCACTGAAGTGGCAGCTTTCACCTAGGAGTTATATACTAACAAATATCCTTTTTTGATGCCATCAAATAGCTAGTCAGTAGTAACACAAGCTGTAAGTATAGCAGTTGCAGCTTTAAATTATTCACCGTTGGTCCCTTCTGCACTATGATAAATCAGTACATGTGATTGATTTACATTAAGTCTCCCAACCATTTCTCCACCTTGAACCTTGTCAATACAGGTTAGCTAAATTTTATGAAGGTAGATAAATATTTATTACCATTTCTGAAGCAATTTCTTGATTTTTAATCAATTTGAAATGCCTGTAGTATAAATTATCTGTCTAGAAAAAGGCGCACATTTAAATTGTTCCAAAATATCTAAATAATGTGCACTATTTTTTGCTTATTTTCTTACCATAAATAATCTATCCAACCAGGGAACTTGATTTTATTCCTCTTTCAACTGCAAATTTTCAAATAATTAAACAAATTATAAATATGCCGTGCCTTTTTATAAATATGATATCATTCTTGCATTTTAGATGCTTCAAATTCACTTATACATTATACTGGTAATATAAAATTTATATGTATATTATACATAACTTCTTACACCATAAGTTCATCTCTATATGCAAACTATATAAAGTAAACTTAATAACTTGAAAGTTGGAGATATATGAAAATATTATGTTAGTATAAGAATTGAAAAACAGAATAAAACATAATCTTATATTAGCAGTTGATGTAGCGTCTAGGTTTCTACAAGTAGAAATCTAAAAATTCTTCTATCGTACAATGATAGTTGGTTTACTCTTATAATCAAAATGATTCGTTGTAATAAAAACTTTAGTGACAAGCTATTTATTTCTGATATTATATAAGAAAAAACAACACAACACAGAGAAACCACGTCGTATATAATATTCATAGCGGGAGTGCTGATCGAATGAACATATTACAAAACATTTATAAGAGATGTATGGACATTACAGAGAAAAAGTGGTGATCGGTAAAAATTATAAGTTTAAAGCAAATGTTAAGTAATATAACACCTAGCGACTATGTAAACAGATGGCGAGTTATCCAAAGAAGTTATAAAAGATATATATAAAATAAAAATTTGACAGGAAGAGGTAGAAAAAATGTTGAATACTGCGAGGAAATGGAAATTATATTTTCTAATAAAGAATAATGTACATCCCAATATTTGGTTTCCTCTGACAAAGTCAATTAGCCTTGAGAAATTGCTGTAACTCGAGTGGAAATACAGGAATCAAAAGAAACAATGCAAACCCCAGAATCAAGTTTATGAATATGTTTCAAAAACGAAACAAGATAGCTTACATGACCAAAACAAACAGATTAGAAATTGAAAAATGAAACCAAGTAGAAATTGTAAATGAAATTGTGATTAAAACAATTTTATGTAAAAAAAAGAAAATAATTCTCTATTTGTTGAATCTGAAGCAAGCAGAACTGATTTGAATATTAAGAGAGGTATCATAAATCGAAAAAATAAAATTTTAAGAGGGTTTTTTTATTAGCAAAGACAATATCTATATAAAATTTGTTGTCATAATGCAAATTACAAAAAAAATATACTGTATATACTGTATTTTGTAAAGATAAATAAGTAGTTAAAATAGACAATTTTAAGTTATATTTTGTAATTTTCTTGTTGTTTGTTTTCTTGTATACAAAAAGTTTCGTGTTACACAAAATGTTTAGTGTTTTTTAAATCATTTTATAAAACGAATTTTTTTAAACTGCATTTTATTTTCAAAAAAAACCAAATCATAAGCAATTCCATTTCTATGAACACTATCAAAATCCTCATTTCCCTCAGTCTCCTTCAGTAAAAGTACAGTATCTTTATTTCGGTCCATGTCATTGATTGTGAACTCATCATTTAATGGGATCTTATGTAAAATACGACATGCTACAATGTAATGGGACTATGAAAGTTATTTTTCTTAATTTTACAGGGTAAAACTGAATGCAAAAACATAGTTCACTTGCACTTTACTTTTACACTTTGCACTTTATGTACAGACTACTTGCATCAAAAAAAAAATCAGCACTAAATAAATTCATTAATTACATTAGAATATTAAAATAATTTCTTATTATTAGATTTTACTTAAAATGTTTTCATAACTTACTAACTCTGTTAAAGCGGCATTAATTAGAATACAACAAAACATTATAGCTATTATATACATTATAACTAGAAACGTTAAGGTACTATTTACCTTAAATCATTCAGTTATTGGAAAAAAAAACCAGGTAGTTATCTATCGCACCAATAATATTGGGAAAGCTCTTTCTTCAAAACGCTTTTTCTATATATAGCTCGTCGTGCCACTTACTACTTTGGAGCGACTGATTGCTCAAAAAAATTATAAGCCTTTGCATTATTCGGTGTAGAGAGGTTATTGTGATAGGCAATAAAACTATACGAATTCAATCGCATTTTGATGGCAACTATTTTGTTCGTTATGTGTATCTGAAAAATAAAATAATTTCTTTCTAAAAGATTCTTCTTAAAATAAAACATATTTCATATACCGCAGGATATGCTTCCATAACTTATTAACTGTATTAAGGTGGTATGCCGAGCCAATTAGAATACAACAAAACAATATTGCTAATCAAATTATATATATAGAAACTAAATAATACCTTTAATCATTTTGTAATTAGAAAAAAAATACCTACTAAATCTAATTTCTATATATGAAGAAATTCACTGTCCTGCAATTGATCCCATATTTTCCAATACGAAATAATGTGAACTCTATTATGGCAAAATAGCAAGTTTTATTCAGAAGCGAATGAGTTTTAATAGCTTTCTATCCATCTTTTAAATAAAACCGGAAAAATCTAAAAAGACTTCAAATACAACTATTATTCCTAATTTAAACAGCCATGTTTATTTTGACTTGACAGATAGACGTCCCTAACACTGAAATCCCGGAAGTACTCGACACCTTTCGGAAATGTTCGGTACATAGACTGGCAGACTGACAGAAAAATGTATGCTTTGTATTGTACGAGTCATAAAACCCTGCATAATGGGTAACGGAATAAACAAAAGTGTGTGATGTCATTGGAAGAGTAAAGGAACAGTAATGGGACACCAGATGGACTAAGGCAATTCTGGAGTGAATACCCTTTGATCGCAAACATTCGCGAAGAAGACCGAAAGCACGATGGACTGATGATATCGTTAAGTATATTTGACTTGAATAGCAAAGAAAAGCCCAGGATCGTGAAAGTTGGAAGCATACTGAAGAGGCCTTCATTCTGCAGTGAACATATGAATGGATTAGGTGACTTGACCGGTAAGTCCTGCTTGTGGCTTTAAAAGTATTGTAAAATTTAATGAAAACTAAAACTATTATAAAAACAAACATGTATATATGTAAATTATATTGGCAATTGATTGACACCAACTTTTGTAGGAATCTGAAAGCATAAATAACTGGAACATTATTCACCTCCTTTCATCTTTTGTATTTTTGGTGATCTATATATGTAATTATTAGCTAATTGAACACAATTTAATTAAACAATTATATATATTTATATATATATATATATATATATATATATATATATATATATATATATATATATATATATATACATATATATATATATATATATATATATATATATATATATATATATATATATATATATATATATATATATATACTGCTCTCCTTCAGGATGAAGACCTCTTCAGCATGTTTCCAACTTTCACGGTCCTGGGCTTTCCTCTGCCACTCTGGTCCAATATCCTTAACGATTTCATCAATCCATCGCGCTTTCGGTCTTCTTCGCGGACGTTTGCGATCAAGCGGTATCCACTCCAGGATTGCCTTGGTCCATCTGTCATCCCATCGCCTCGCTATATGGTCTGCCCATCTCCATTTCAATTGCTTTACTCTTCCAATGATTTCACAGACTTTCGTGTGTTCCCTGATCCATGCGCAGGACTTACTGTCTCGTTTTGTAATGCCAAGCACACATCTTTCCATTCCCCTCTGTGCTACCCGAAGTTTTTGAATTGATTGTGATGTGAGTGTCCAGGTTTCACTTCCGTATGTCATAACGGGTAGAACGCACTGATCGAAGACTTTTCCTTTCAGGCAAAGTGGGAGTCTGCTTTTAAACACAATGTTGAGCCTACCAAATGCCTACCAGCCATATTTAACGCGCCGTTCCATCTGCCGGGCCGTATTCCCCTCCATTGAAATCCTTTGCCCAAGATATATAAAGCTTTCCACAATCTCCAAATCCCTTTCTAAAACTGAAATTTTTCTGTCCTGAGCGAAGTTATTAAACATAACCGGACTCTTTTTCAGGTTTATTTTCAAGCCAAATGGTTTGCAAGCCCTTTGCAGCTCCTCTGGGTCTTGTGAAAGGAGAACGATATCATCTGCAAATCTACGATGGTTTAAGTTTGCACCATTGATCTTTACACCATCTTGTTCCCAATCCAGTTTACGGAATACTGCTTCAAGGACAGCCGAGGAAAGTATTGGCGATATTGCGTCACCCTGCCGTACACCTCGTCCTACATTAATTCCCACTTCAAGATAATCAAGGTGAAGTGTGGCTGTAGCTCCATCATATATTGATCCTAATAGGTTTACATATGCTTTATCTACCCCTTGGCTAAGCAGTGCATCCATTATTGCATGCTTAGAGATGGAGTCAAATGCTTTTTCGTAGTCAATAAAAGCCAAGCACAGTGGCATGGTGTATTCGTTGTGCCTTTCTATGACCTGCTGTACAACCTGGATGTGATCCATTGTACTGAATCCACTTCTGAATCTTGCTTGTTCTCTTGGTTGTGCGTCATTCAGTTTATTTAATATTCTTTTAGAAATTATCTTAGGAGGCTTATTGGACGGTAGTTCTTTAAATCTTCCTGTGCTCCCTTTTTATGTAAAATGATCACTTCTGCGTTTTTCCATAAGTCAGGTACTTTTTGTTCTTTGCGGAAGTTTGAGTATAATTTTGCCAGTGTTTTAGGTAACGTCCGACCACCAGCTTTTAGCATTTCGATAGTTACACTGTTCTTTCCTGGAGCCTTGCCATTTTTCATCGATATTATAGTATTTGTTACTTCATCCACTAGGATATCTGACATTTGTTCTTCAATGAGTATTGTTGTCTATGATTGGTTCTGATCTTCATATAACTGGGAATAAAATTTTGTGACAACCTCTAACATTTGCGTACGCGCCCTTCATATTGCGCCATCCTCACGCCTTAAGGCGTATATTTGCGTTCTTTTGTTTCTCAGCCTCTGTTTAGCCTTGTTAATTCCTTTGTTTTCTTCCAGTATTTTTTGCACTAGCTGCATGTTGAATAGGCGCGTGTCTTCTCTAATACGTTTTCTTATAGTTTTGCAGAGCTCAGTGTACTCGACCCTGCCAAAAGGATATATATATATATATATATATATATATATATATATATATATATATATATATATATATATATATATATATATATATATATATATATATATATATATATACCAGGTGTCCCATTAAGAAAAAAAAATTGTACTAAAAATGATCATGAGAAATTCATCAAAAATATTTTTAAGCTTCTAAAACGACCGCAAGAGGGCGTGACGAGCTAAACATTTTTAAAAATCTTTTTTTTTGTGTATTTTCAAGTGTTAACCGAGTAAGAAAAATTCTCAGTTATAATTAGCAAACTGTCTTCTACAACTTTGTTTTATGACATTTTGTCGTAACTTCGCGAATAAAGAAGTGGGGGGGAGTTTTACCTATTTAGATAAAAAGTCGTCTAATGTCCGTTTGCCTAAACCGATTTTCCTCAATTTGGATTCATTTAAAAGGCAATTGCTGGGACAATCAGATAATCTGGGAGATAAATTATTTAGTTTATAAATGAAACCGCGAGGTGGCGTTACATTCAACAATAGTTTTTTAAAGTTTTGTTCAGTTTTTTCAAATGGAATGGTACAGCTTTTATTACATGGCTAGAAAGGTAATTTAAAGAGGAATCATCCAGTGAAAACCCGAAATCGATATCTCTGACATGTCAAGAGATATTTCGATTTTTCTGAAAAAATCAGTTATTATTTCACTACCTGCATTCAGTTAAAAAAAATATTAACCTAATGTTTGCCTTCCTTCACACTTTACCCAGGCTTAGGACTGATCCAAATTCTTCGTGCCATATTAATTTGGAGCGTGTTTAAAGGTCAACGGGCCAACAACGAAGATAATAATAATGACAGTCAAATAAAATTAACAGCACAACAGTCTAATAATTAACAGAATCTGAACTTTAACGCCTTTCTAAATGTTGAAAATGCCTTCCATCCTTAGAAATGCAAAGATTTATTTTTCGACGAATACTAAAAACGGGAGCTTCAATTTCCGCTCTTGAAATGCTGGTTATTGAATTTTGAATTCTTTCAATCATGTTTTCTCGTATGGTAGGACGAGTTTGAAAAACAAGGTCTTTTAGTCTTCCCCACAAGTAAAAATCGAGGACTGTCAAATCCGGTGAGCGCGCCGGCCACGAAAATAAACTACCCCGTCCTATCCAACGATTTGGAAACGAAGCATCCAAGAAGTTTCGAACCACCTGCGAGAAGTGGGCAGGGCATCCATCATGTTGGTACCACATTTGTCTTCTTGTTTCCAACGAAACATCTTCCATTAGTTCTGGCAGTCCATTTTGTAAAAAATTTAAATATGTTTCACTATTCAAATGTCCATTAAAAATAAAGGGACCAATAATTTTGTCTCCCAAAACACCACACCATACATTCACACTCCATCTATTTTAGTCGTTGATTTCTAACATCCAGTGTGGATTAGCAACTGCCCAGTAGTGCATATTATGTAAGTTAACGCCTCCATCACTGCTAAAAGTAGCTTCATCAGTCCATAGTATGCGTTTTAAGAATCGATTATTTCCACTACACATATTTTTTAACCAGTGACAATTGTCTAACCGTCTGTCAAAATCGTTATCCAAAAGGGCTTAGTGTAAGACAACATGATAGGGGTGCAGCTTGTTATCTCTTAAGATTCGATAAACGGATGTCTTGCTAACACCTAATTCTTCAGATATTTGTCTGATACTTAAATGGGGGTTGGTTTCAACATAAGCCAGAACATTTACGACATTATCTCCATTACGAATCGAACGTAACCTGGTGAGGACTGGATCTGGATGCACAATTCCTGTTTCTCGTAAGCGTCTTGCTAGACGTGTAAACACTTTCTTCGAATAATGCCTTCTTTCGGGATATTGACTTGCATATTGCCGCTCTGCAATACATGCATTTTCAAAACATTGGAAATACACCGCCAACATGTCATAGGCCTCGTTATTCGTAAAAGGCATTGTTAGATATTATTATAATAATTATTAATAATCAATAAATGCAATGTTGAAAATGTAATGCATTTCAAAACTGACAAGTTAATTTGACTGTTTTTATTTGTTTCCATGGTTCCCTTCTTACACTCTTTGTGTAATGTACCTAAGGATTGCATGCGTTTATTTGGAAACCCGAAAACGCATAATTTCATTCATCCATTCATTTAGTTTAAAAGAAAGAGTAGGTATATTTATTAATGACTGATTTCAATATTCTGTCAAGTAATATTTAAGCATCACAAAAGAGAAAATGCAACAATTGGGGAAAGACATTTTTTCCGCTTATGTAATTAAATTAGAAAATATTATCAAGGTCAGGATTAGAACATTTATGATGATTGATACTGAATAGATAATTTTATTTTTTAAATAAAATTGTTGCGGTTGCGACCTAAATATTAAGACCAATTTTTAACTTAATATTACGGTAAAAATTAAAACTAACTGATTTTTTATAGAAAAATCGAAATATCTCTTGACATGTCAGAGATATCGATTTCGGGTTTTCACTGGACGATTCCTCTTTAAATTACCTTTCTTGCCATGTAGTAAAAGCTGTACCATTCCATTTGAAAAAACTGAACAAAACTTCAAAAAAACTATTGTTGAATGTAACGCCACCTCGCGGTTTTATTTATAAACTAAATAATTTATCTCCCAGATTATCTGATTGTCTCAGCAATTGCCTTTTAGATGAATCCAAATTGAGGAAAATCGTTTAAGGCAAACGGACATTAGACGACTTTTTATCTCAACAGGTAGAACTCCCCCCACCCCTCTATTCGTGAAATTACGACAAAATGTCATAAAATAAAGTTGTAGGAGACAGTTTGCTAATTATAACTGAGAATTTTTCTTACTCGGTTAACACTTGAAAATACACAAAAAAAAAGATTTTTAAAAATGTTTAGCTCGTCACACCCTCTTGCGGTCGTTTTAGAAGCTTAAAATATTTTTGGTGAATTTCTCATGATCATTTTTAGTACAATTTTTTTTCCCCAAAGCTGCGGGATAAATAGTTTTCAAGATACGGCCGCGATCCATCATTAATGGTATAATCCATGGTTAATGGACACCTGGTATATATATATATATATATATATATATATATATATATATATATATATATATATATATATATATATATATATATATATATATAATGTAGTGTTAGATTTTCTTGGACTGCGTCCAATGACACAGCAGTATTTAAGTGTCATTAGACACCCAACCGTTGGGTTCCACAATGTGGAACAAACAACAATCTGCGTCTCCGCCTAAATGAACAGTTTTGTTGGTTGCTTATGTATACGTCGGCGCCCTGAAGAGTCTGAACCTCGAGAGACGAAACATATGTCATCCAGTTGAAGGGATAGGTGGGGCTCCTTCCCGGTCAAGCTACCAACAAAAGTATTTATTTAGGCGGAGACGTAGGTTGTTGTGTGTTCCACATGAGATTGTGGAATCCAACGGTTGAGTGTCTGATGACACTTAACTACTGCTGTCTCATTGGACGCAGTCCAAGAAAATCTAACACGACATATATATATATATATATATATATATATATATATATATATATATATATATATATATATATATATATATATATGAGCATTTTGTTGATTGTTTGACTGGGGACGGACCAAACCCATCCATTCCATTGGAGTGCACATGTTTCGTCTCTTGATGTTTAGACTCTTCAGGGTACCGACTTGTGCTCAGACACCCAACAGTTGGATGTCATCAGACACCCAACTGCTGGGTTCCACAATCTCATGTGGAACACACAACAACCTGCGTCTGATGACACCCAGCACTGTTGTCTCATTGGACGCAGTCCAAAGAATTCTAACTCTGCATATATACGCCATCCGACGGGAAGTCTATCTGCTATCCTTCGATGAGTCAGTCTCGATTTTAATTGGTAATGATGGATTGAAAAATGCAGGAACTGGTGCAGTTGTTAAAAAATGTTTTAGTTTTGATACTGATTTATTATGTTTATCGGTCTAATTGCAGTCAACATCTTCCGTTGTCAAATTTTGGAGGGGGCAGTTACTCTAGACAAGATTGGGATACACTTGACTAAAAACTTTGCCTTGCCTAACAATCTCAAAACATTGGGTTTACTTTGGGGTTTTGACATATCAGTAATAGCAGTAATATAGGACTGATACGGTTTGACACCATTCTTTGAAAAAACCTGACCAAGAAAAATTGCCCACTCCACTGCTCTCGCTTTTATCTTCAGAACTAACCACTTCACTTCAGTTACTCTTTTTCCTTTTTTGTTACCATAGCTTGTATTGGCGTCCTTTCCATCCTCCTTTTTCCTACACTCACTAGCAAAATGATTTTTGTCATTACATTCCCTGCAGACTTTTCCAAAAGCAATACATTTGCCTTTAGTATGCTTATAGCCACCATAATCACATTTTTTTCCTGCCCGCTAGGCGCACATTCTTTTTTTCTAACTTCTTTGGGCCTTTACAATGTTTACTAAAGCTTCTGTTTGCAGAGTTTTGTTTGTGATTTGCTTGCCTCTGTGGCCCTCTAAAAATTTACAGCTTTCTGCAAAGTAAGGTCCTTTTCACGAAGAAGCCTTTCCTGTGTCGATTTATCAAAAATCCCAATTACTATACGGTGCCTTACCATATTCAAGGGGTTAGAATACTTTGTAGTTTTCAGTGCAATTTTTAGGTCTGTTACAAAAATGTAAAACTTTGACCTCCTTTTTGTATTATTGAATTAAAGGTAAATCTCTCATAAATAATGTTTTTTTGAGGGTCACAATGCTCCATAAACTTATTTTTAATTTCCTTTAGGGACTTCTTTTCCGTCCATGTTAACGTAAACGATTTGTAAATATCTAATCCGTTATATGATATAAAACATTCAAGATCTATTACCTTTTCAAATAAAAGAATATTTTCTAACTTAACTTCTAAAGTCATACAGTTTCGCCCATGTCGGTTTTGAACGTATTTCAATTCATATAATAGATCTTCTGTCTTAATTATACTTGGGTGTACAATTTTTTATTTGAAAAATACTAAAGAGTTTTCCAAGTCTTGTAAAATTGAATTTATTAGTTTATAGATATTAATAAACTGATAATAAAAATTAAAAAAGCTAACTCAAGTTAAAAAAAAATGATCTAACCCAAGATAAAAAATATACTAACCCAAACTAAAAAAAAATTAAAAGCTAACCTATGGTAAAAAAAATTATCTAACCCAATATAAAATATATGCTCACCCAAACTAAAAAATATGCTAACCAAAAAAAAATAAATCAAAAAGCTAACCCATGAAAAAATTATGATTTAATCCAAGAGAACAAATATGTTAACCAAAGATTAAAAAAAATTAAAAGCAAATCCATGACCAAAATAATGATCTAACCCAATATGCTAACCTAAAGTAAAAAAAAAATAAAATGAAAAAAGCTAATCCATGATAAAAATAATGATCTAACCGAAGATAAAAAATATGCTAACCAAAGTTAGAAGAAAAATTAAAAAAAGTTAACCCAAGCTAAAAATTATGATCTAATCCAAGATAAAAAAAGAAAAGAATAAATCTTTATAAAGCTAACCCATGGTAATAATTATGATCTAACCCTCGGTAAAACATGCTAACCCAAGCTATAAAAAAGGAAAAAAAAATATAAAGCTAACTAAAGGAAAAATTATATTCTAACACAAGGTAAAATATATGCTTACACAAGATAAAAAAAAATAATTTTTAAAAAGCTAACCCATTGTAAAAGTTATGATCTAACCCAAAGTAAAAAATATGCTAACTCAAGGAAAAAAAAATAAAAAATAAAATTTTTAAAAAATAACCCAAGAAAAAAATTATGATCTAACCCAAGTTAAAAATTATGATCTAACCCAAGATATGGGAACAATTGCAGAACAGTAAATTTTTCCATATATGGAAATAACAGTTAAATGGTTTTTTGTTCTAATTACACAATGATTAAAGGTACTATTTATTTTCTAGTTATAATTTGGTTAGCTACAATGTTTTGTTGTGTTCTAATTGATTGGGCATACCGCTTTATGAGAATTAGTAAGCTACGGAAGCATTCACTTTTTTATGAAATATGTTTTATTTTTAAATAGAATCTTCAAAGAACAAATTATTTTAATTTTTAGGTAGATATGTCATGAATGAAATGATTGAATAAGTAGAGCATGAGGACGAAGGTTTCTTGACTGCTCTTGAACTAGAAACATTAAAATTCAATGTATAGGTAATGATTGCATAGAGAATTGTTCTATTCTAATAGGAAATTCACAAAATTAAAAGAAGATTTTGCAAGGATTTATAATTATCTAATGGATTTGGATGGATTCAAAACGTGAATTTTATTTTTTCATTAACATTATTTTTGTGTAAGCGAAGTGTTTATGTTGAACCAGATTATTTATGTGTCTTTTTAACCTTAACACTTTTTAATATGCATTCCTTTGTTTATTAATATTTTATTCAGTTGTCTTACATTGGAATTCAAATTGTGAAAGTTCTTAATTTAATTTATTTAACAGTCAGTGTAGCAGTTTCCTTTTAATCTTTTTAAATAGTTGTTGTTTTTGTTTTGTGGGCGGTTCCTTCTAATTTTTAGTAACACAATACATTTAAAAGCAAAATATTCCTATTGACTTTATATATAACAAGATGACAGCTGTTATTCAACAAAGTCAACAGCTGAGCTTTTATTATCTTATATTTAAATCTTTCCAGTTGTTTTATTTGCTTCTAATAGAGGCACTAACACACTATTCTTTATATAATCACTTCTTGCATCTTGTCAGAGCAGGATATTGCCTGAATAAGGGTAGCATGCTTCTTTTTGCATTGGTTAACCATTCATAACAATATCAGTTTTCCCTCTCGGCTTATTTTGAGCAGTTTGTTGCAATATTGTCGTTTTTTGTTCATTAATTTCCCGAACGGTTTGTAGGTCTTACTAAATAAGTCCATTATGTAGTTCTATAATAAGCATACAGTAGTTCTACAATGCTAACCTCCTTTGTTTTTGATTTGGCTATAAGTAGTTTCAGGTTGAATAGGTCTCCATCTATTCTATATAATGATGCAGATCAGGGGCAACAAACACAGAGAAAAGCCCTGCTTAACACCTGTCTTGTCTCAAAGGTCTCAGTTTCACCTATTTGTGTTAGATCTTTTGAACAAAGCCTTGCCGTAACTTTGTAATTTTTTTGCTTTCCGATTGCCATTTCTATCTCGTCGACGGTGGGTTCTTTATCCCATGAACCCAAGACCCTTGCATCAGTCGTGGAGTTAACGTTTAGCAAGTTTTCAAAATGCTCCTTCCATGTGTTTCTTATCTCTCCTTTATGCTAGAGATTTTATCCCTACCATCAGCACTTTATACCAGCGCAGTATTATTTATTTGCGGTCCAAAGATTCCTTCAATGTTGTGGAAGAAGTTTCTTATATAATGTTTATCTGCATATTCCTGTATTTCCATTGCCGTTGACAATCCCAAGTTTTTCTTGAGGTCTATGATTTATGCTTTAATTTACCATTTATTAAGCTATATTTTGTATGCTTTTTTTGTTGTGTCTGAGAATGTCTGCATTTTTTTATTAAATTGGAGCATTTCTCAAACCAATCCAGTCGTTTTTTTACATAACCAATGTATTCCTCAGTCAGCCGTGTCAGAGCTTTAAAAATCATCTCATTCAGGTTTATCCTTCTTGACTTCAGATGACTCAAGTCAATTTTGCAGATTATAACATGTTAACAAATAAATTTTATAGCAGTACAAATAGTGCATTTATTCACACTGAGAATAAATATTAATATGTTTTAGGTGTAACAAGTCATTTGTATACACTTCCATCGGAAATGACTTATATTGCTAGAGCACAAAAGTTTTGTTGTACATAGTTTTGCCTTGGAGAATTGAAATTTATAACGATCTAAGTCTCAAAATGAACCGGAAGTCGACTTTAAATATTATTTGTAAGTAGGCGAAGACATTCCTTACAGATATAAAATCTTTATACTGCCAATATCGATCAGAAAGGTTTAAGAAACAAGTCAGAGATATATTGGAGGACTAGTCATGTATCTATTCTGGTGAAATTCTTCAGCAACAGCTCTGCTTTCATCCTTAACTGTTTTGCTCATCCACTACTAGTTAGGCTTCTCCAGCAATAACTCTTTTTTCATCCTCTATAGTTTTTCTCACCCACTGGTAGTTAGAGGAAGCAATTGGTACTAATATATACGTAGGTATTGTTAGATAATATAAAACTATGAAAAACTCTTTAACTTATTTTAACTTATTAAAAACACTGTACGGCTAAGGAAAAAAATATACTTTATTTATATTATAAACATTTATAATTCATGTAACGAAAACCATGCAAGCATTAAGAGTATCAAGGCTGATTTTATGTTTTTTTTTGAAGTATGTAAATATTAATATTTATTATTATATAATTAATAAAAAAGCTTGTTTTTCCCCCTTTTTATTAATAAAAAATTCGTTGTGTAGTTAATTTTAGGGCAAAACTAAAGCGAACACATTTTTGGATTGATTTTTTTTTATGTTCAGCTTCATTAAAAATAATTTACTCTGTTTAGTTTCAAACTTTATTTTCAAATTAAAGTTTTTGTATTATTTAATTCCAAATAAACTTTAACGTTTAACTTAATATTTGCGTAGTTTTATTCGTAACTTAATTATGTATAGACTTTGATATTGATTTGGATTGTTTGAGCTGATTTTATAAAAATTGAAAACATGATATGAGCTGGCGCATTCGCCAATATTTTCCCATCGCTATCCAATTTTTTCTCTAGAAAATTTAATTCATTTTTGTATAGTCTTGTTTTCTATGAAATCATTAAAAAGTTGTCATTTAGCGGAGGCTTTATGCAACCAGATATAAAATGAACAAATTGAGTGTGGCCTAATATTGCTATTTAAATTAAATAAGTTACATATGAAAATATTTATTGTATGCATACTACAACAAAAATAAATAAAATATAAACTAGTTATTTTCTTGTAGTTTTTGTGTTTTGAACAGGATAGCTGATTAAAAATTAAAATCAGAATTTGTTTTCGGACTTATATACCTTTAGTTTGTGTCAAGTAATGAATTTAGCTAAAATATAAACAAAAAGTATAATAATCACATAAAATCCATTATCTAATAATTAGATAATAATTTTTTTTGTTGCGATGCAACCGCGAAGTTTCTAAACAGTAGGAAAATTCTATTGTAGTTTAAATATACCACGTATCCCCTCCTAATTATTTCGTAAAATTTATCTATCAAATCTAATTAAACATGGCCGGTTAAGTTAGGAAATAATTGGAATTTGTTTCCTTTTTTGATTTTTTTCCTGGTTTTGCATAAAAGATGGACAGAAGGCTATTCAAAATCATTAATTTCTGAATATAACTTGCGATTTTGCCATAATAGAATTTACGTTATTTTTTTTTATTGGAAGATATGGAAACAATTGCAGGAGAGTAAATTTTTTCATATATGGAAATAACAGTTAAAAGGTTTTTTTTGTTCTAATTACGCAATGATTAAAGGTACTATTTATTTTCTAGTTATAATTTGGTTAGCTATACTGTTATGTTGTGCCCTAATTTATTGGGCATACCTCTTTATGAGAGTTTCTATGCTACAGAAGCATTCACTTTTGTACGAAATATGTTTTATTTTTAAATAGAATCTTCAAGTGACAAATTATTTTAATTTTCAAGTTTATATCATGAATGAAATGAATGAATAAGTAGAGAGTGAAAAGTAGACTTTATATGAGGAAGAAGGTTTCTTGACTACTCTTGAACTAAAAACATTAAAATTCAATGTACAGGTACTGATTGCATACACAATTGTTCTATTCTGATAGGGAATTCACAAAATTAAAGGAAGATTTTGCAACGATTTATGATCAACTAATGGTTTTGGAAATTATATTTAGCATTTGTTATAAAGATTTTCAAAGCGTTAATTTTATTTTTTCATTAACATTATTTTTGTGTAAGCAAAGTGTTTATATTAAACCAGGTTATTTATGTGTTTTTTTAACTTTAACACTTTTTAATAGACATTCCTTTGTTTATTAATATTTTATTCAGTTAACTTATATTGGAATTCAAATTGTGAAATTTCTTAGTTTAATTTATTTAACAGTCGGTGTACTAGTTTCCTTTTAGTCTTTGTAAATAGCCTATAATGTATAATAAATAATATATCTATTGAGTTTATATATAACAAGATGACGGCTGTTATTCAACAGAGGGCTGTCAACAGCTGAACTTTTATTATCTTATGTTTAAATCTCTCCAGTTGTTTTATTTGCTTCTGATACAGACACTAGCACACTATTCTATATGTAACCATTTCTTGCATATTGGCAGAGCAGTAAATTGGTTAACCAATCATAACATTATCAGCTGTCTCTTTCAGCTTATTTGGTGCAGTTTGTTGCAATATTATTGTATTTTATTCATTAGTATCCCAAATAGTTTCTAGCCCTTACTAAATAAGTCCATACTGTATTTCTACAATAAATATACTGTAGTTCTACAATGCTAACTTAATTTGTTTTTGATTTGGGTTTAAGTAGTTTCAGGTGGAACAGGCCTCCATCTATTCTTTATAATATCTCTACCGAACGTGGCAATCTATCTCTGACATGATGCAGGTCAGTGGCAAAAAAACACAGCGGAAAGCCCTGCTTTGCCGTATTTTTAATAGTTTATAGCTTCCGGATTGCTATTTCTATCTGGTCGACGGTGGGTTCTTCGTCCCATGAGCTCCAAGACTCTTTCATCAGTCGTGGAGTTAGCTTTCAGCAAGTTTTCAAAATGCTCCTTCCATCTGTCTCACCTGTATGGTAGAGATTGTATTCCTACCATCAGCACTTTGTACCAGTGCAGTTTTATTTATTTACGGTTCAAAGATTTCTCTAATGTTTTGGAAGAAGGTGCTTGTATAATGGTTATCTGCATATTCCTGTATTTTCATTGCCTTTGACAATCACCAGTTTGTTCTTGAGGTCTCTGATATTTGCCTTAAGTTCCCCTTTAACAAGCTGTATTTTGCTTATTCTGTTTGTCTGAAAGTGTCATTTTTGTATTCAATCAGGCAGTAATTTTTGAATCTCTTTATCATTATCATTAAACCAAACCTGGGGTTTTTTCACCATATAACCAATGTATTCCTCATTAGCCAGCATTTTTAGTATCGTCCCAAATTGGTTTATTCTTCTTTACTTCACATGATCCAAGTCAGTTTTCCAGATTATAACAGGTTAACAAATAAATTTTATATCAGTACAAATAGTGCATTTATTCACTCTGAGAATAAATATTAATATGTTTTAGGTGTAACAAGTCATCTGTATACGCTTCCATCCAAAATGACTTATATTGCTAGTGCACAACAGTTTTGATGTACATAGTTTTACCAAAGATGACTGATGGAATATGTTTTTTATTCATAAAACAAGGTTTGGAGTACAACCCATACAAACAACCGATGGGCTGACATTAAGTTTACTATTAGGGCAATAGAAACTTCTGAAATGATTAAAAGTGTTTATGGTTGCGATACAATTAATATATTTCTATATTTTACAGATTAGAGACATATTTTTTGGCTAACAAATATCTCAGATACTTTTGTAATGTATGTATTTATATTTCTATTTAGAAAAAACATTTTTTATTTTAATCTTAGTTTTATTTATCCGTCGCCTTCGCCATTTTGTCAAAATATAAATTTCATGTTTTATTGATGACAGCCCGATATGAGCTTAAATTTTTTGAGTAACTCATCGTTGAAGAATTATGACTTTTATAGTGGCAGATAACCCAGCGAAAATCTACATGTTCCTCCGCATGCTCGGCATTTAAGGTCAGCAGGATACAGAATTGGTGTTCTTCCTCACGGAGCCGAACAGCTCGGCATGTCGTCTCACGCCATTTGATTCTGTTGTTTGCTGTCTTTGCCCATTCGGACACGCTGGAGATAGACTTCTTTAGAGAAGATTTTATTACGTCTTTATATCTTTTTTTCGGACATCCCAGATTTCGTTTTTTATTTTTTAATTCGCCATCGAGGATCTGCTTCATCATCTTAGAATCGTGCATCCTCTGGTAGTGACTTAACCATCTCAACTGAGATTTCTATGCTTAAACTGCTGGCTCGTTCACATTGGTCCGATAGTATTGCCATTTTATATTCAAGATTTTCCGGTGGCAGCCTTGATGAAATCTCTCAAGTTGTTTTATCTGTTTCTGATACATGACCCATGATTTAGCTCCTTACAGAAGGGAGGGAAATATTATGGCATTGTTAACACTGATTTTAATGTGTTACCTTAAGTCCCAGTTACTGAACACTCTTCTTATTAGACATCCAAAATGAGCACCAGCACACTATATTTTTTTATTGCTTTGTTTATTCTATATTTTGTATTTGTTTTTGATTTAGCTTTAAGACGTGCCAGATTGAATACGTTTTCATTCATCCTATAGAATATTTTAATTGAATCAGGCAATCTTCCTCTGACATGATGCAGGATAGCGCCAACAAACACAGAAAAGAGCGTCGGAGCGATCACGCAGCCCTGCTTAAAACCGGTTTTAATCTAAAAAGTCTCAGTTTTCCCATGCGCACTCGTATACTAATTTTAAAATGAGCACGCGCGTACGTATTTGAATATACGCGCGGGCATACTCATTTGAACATGCGCGCGCGCATACCCCTGTTAACATGCGCATACTCAATTGAACATGCGCATGCGCATATAAGATTTAACAAGCGCACGCGCGTGCTAATTTTATCATGCGCACACGCATGTCTATTTGAACATGTGCACGCGCATATTCATTTGAGCATGCCCACGCGCATACTCATTTTAGCATGACACCATTTCACAACGAAGGCTAGTCAAACAGGAGCCAAATAAATTACATTTTAAAATTGGTATAAAGCTATATGTAAGCATGTTGGGTTTTACAGTACATGTCATTAAACAAATAAGTTCAATAGCATGGATTAGTAGCTGTGATCAGCAAGGAACGAAATGAAGATGCTATACTTCTATTGGAGGAGACTGAAGGAAATGAGGATTTTGAAGGTCATAAGGATACTAGGATAATTAGGGATGAAATTGCTTATGATTTGGCTTTTTGGTAAATAAAATGCAGTTTTCAAAAAAATTGTTCTATTTAAAATAAATTTAAAAATTTGATGATCCTAAACAGTTTGTATAATACAAGATATTTTGTATATGACAAAACATTTGTATAACAAGAAAATTATAAAATATTAATTTAAATTTTATATTTTAACTTCTTATTTAATTTTACAAAATACAATTACAATATAATTTATATTTTTATTTGAATTATGAAAACAAATTTTATATGTATCTGTCTATATTTTATACACACTATAGCAAAGTTGAACGAATCTTCAAAATAAGAAAGGTATATATATATATATATATATATATATATATATATATATATATATATATATATATATATATATATATATATATATATATAGAATGAAACAAAGATCAGCAGTCTTCATTTGACTTTTGGTACAAATTAAGCTACTTAAGGGATAAAATTTCATGGAAAAATGTTGATTGAATAATAAAATAACATAGTTTCCGAAAAAACAGCTTCCATATGTGTAAACAGCAGTACACACGTAACAGCTACTCTTTGGGTAGTACAACAATCATTCAACTAGTTAAAACGGTGTTGCTGATACTACAAGCAGGAATACTGCAAGCGAGAAGGGCATGAGAGAATATACATTCAGTAAGATAATTTGCTTGCCTAATAATTGCTTTGCTTGACAATTGATTGTCACGCTTCTATACGACATCGACGCTAACTGCTTTGTGCAGCCTCGGCTTGCCTGATTCGTGTTTAAGTGAGTACGCATTTTGATATAGAAAAACATTTCAAATAAAAGTGTGTTTTAAAATAAGGAAATCTACTATAAATGATCATTATAATTAAAACCCTATTAATAAATAACTATTTTTATTATCGTAACTTATAAATTGTTTCTTTTAATTATTTTAAATTTTGCCGTGTTGGCCTTCGAAAACATTGTTTAAATGGTTTGATTCCATTTTCACTTCAAATTTTCCTTGAGCATTAGCTAAACGATATGATATTATTAAAACCTGCGAATTCATTAAGTTGGTATATTCTTGAATGAAATTTTAGAGAACATGAAGGAAAAACGGAAATCACAATAGTGTTAGCACAGTTAATACAATGCTTATCTTACTAACGTCTTTTCAGTGGCCGTGGGTACTGAAATAAATCAAATAGAAAATACCGAAACAGACATCAAGTATAAACATTTAAAATTATCTGTAATTTGCAATCGTTTGCAAACGTCTGCTTCTATTTCATTTTCTACTATATGTCGCGATAACCAGACGTGACATAAAAACATAAAAATATGCTAACTGACGCACGTCTATAAGCATACTCAATTCTCGGACATGCTCAAAAGATTCAAAGTAGTAGTGAGAGAAATAGACGCATATATGTCTGTACCGTAATGATTTCGCCGATCTCTAAACCTTGCTAGCAATATAGTAGTATTATATATATGGGTTAATCTAATCACAGCGTTCGTCCTAATCCCGAGCAATACCGAAGAGTGACAACATCTCGTACGTCACGAAATAACAGATTCAGACTTTCACAAATCTAAATTTTACATGCATGTTTTGTACTTTTAATAGTGGTGCAACATAATAAAAACTTAGATTCGTACAGGGAATTGCATTGTCTTTTTTTAAAAATCCTGAAAATATGGGAATATTCTCGATAATTCAATTGTACAGACAACTAAAAATACACATCGTTGGTAATGGAATTCCACGCCAAGTGGAATTAATTTTTTTTTATGCAGCTTTTGCTGCTCTATCGAAAATGATTTCTAAACATTTCCTCTTGTCACAATTCCATACTTTTACGATCATGCACTTGACAGGTATAATAAATAACAATAATTGGAAACTTTGAAATGAAACAAGCAACTAGTTACATCTATAAACATCTAGTTATGTTTTATGTTCCAAATGTAAATATAAATACATTCTTAACAAATATTAGTATTTCTTGGTCAAGATGTATAATGTAAGGTAATAAAAAATACATGCCTTGGCAAAATTGCAAAGGTCATAAAAAAAGTAATATTGTTTTTTTATAAGTAAATATATTAGTTGAATTTGTTAGCTTTAAGATGAGCATCATCAGCTATGCATTCCTGTGGAATTGGAGCCACCATTGAAGGTTTTTCTGATCTTATTGCTGCCGTGAATCACTTCTCATTTACTTTGCGTTGCCTCTATAGTGTGCAGTGTGTCTTGCCCTTGTCCACAATTCTTTTCAATTCCTTTCTGTTCTTTATTTTCGAAGTCCACAGTGGGGATCCGATTCATCTTATACCTGTCACAACTTGGTCGTTCTATCTTGCCAGACGGTGATATATGTAATACTTAAAAAAAACTGATATTTAAAACAAATTTGTCTTAAAAAATGGCGACCCGAAATAAAAAAAATTACGAGACCTATTTGTAGAACAAAATTATAGACCTATTTGTAGAACATCGAGGTCAAGACACGACAGCAGAATCTTCAGAAATTCCCTACTTTGCTATTGCATGTATTCACCGGAGCAAAAATGTGGCCCTTATTGTTTATTCGGCGATAGTGGTTGTACCTTGCAAAAAAATGGTTGACACCATTTAAAGGCAGAGGCCAGTTAAACAGCAGTCAAATAAATTATAATTTAAAGTTGACACAAAGTCAAATATGTAATAGAAAATTCCGTCAGTTTCATATTTAATTGACGACGAGTTAACTGTTGATGACGTTAATCAACTGAAGATGCTCTACTTCTACAGGAGGATACTTAGGAAAATGAGGATTTTGCAGATTATTCAGATAGAATAATTAGGGATAGAATTGATGATGATTTGCCTTTTTTTGTAAATAAATAAAATGGTTTTTTAAAAATTGTTTTATTTATAAATATAATTTTAAAAAACATATAATCCTAAATAATTTGATTAACAAGAAAATTACAAAGTATAAAAATACAGTATAATCTATTTAAATTTTTGGATTATGAAAGCATTTCTTATTTAAATATTTTCTGTATTAAAAATAATGATAACAGTTTTCCCCTTTATGGATATTATCATTCCCAATAAATAAAAAGAAAGCCATCTCAAAATTTAATTTTTTCATCCATTTATGAAGGGGAAAGCTATCTTAATTAATATTGGAATCATTTCTACTTGCTTCAGAATCAACAACTAGCGAATAATATTATTTTTAATTTTTAGGTGGTTTAATTTTTTGTATTGTGGTTATTCCATCTGCACTCTTCATTTGAGTTTTCCAGCTGGACCCCTAGAAATTATTGCAACTTGAAAATAACAAATAAAACTAATTTTTCTCCACAAAGCAAAAGTTTAATCAAAAGGGCAACATAAATTTCGTGCTCTCAAATGCTAATCAGTCTTCTTTTTCGGTACAAAAAAATCGGGGGAAAACCGGCAGTTATCTGTATCGCTCTGACTACCATCAAACAAGTTTCCGGCGCCCTATATTCTTTTCATATCAGTGTTTTCTACCAAGTCTTCAGATGCTGAAAAGTATCTAAATTATGAAACATTTGGAACACTTAATTTGAGACAGTAACTGTTGGTATAATGGTTCTAACCTTTTCTCTTTTTATTATTAATTTGGTCAGTAAATGTTATAGTCTCGTCAATATACAATTTTTGTATTCCAGCAAGAACCCCAAATGAGCTGATTGAAAAATTTTAGTTCATATTGTCACTATCTTTGTTTGGTATTGAAGTGGCAGCTTTCACCTAGGAAGTATATACTAGCGAATATTCTCTTTTAATGCCATCAAATAGCCAGTCAGCAGTAACACAGTGTGTAAGTATAGCAGCTGTAGGTTTAAATTATTCACCGTTGGTTCCTTCTGCACTATGATAAATCAGTACATGTGATTGATTTAAATTAAGTCTCTAAAAAACCTTGTCAATACAAGTTAGCTAAATTCTATGAAGGTAGATAAATATTTATTACCATTTACAGAAGCAATTTCTTGATTTTTAATCAGTTTGAAATGCCTGTAGTGCAAATTATCTGTCTAGAATAAAGGCACACATTTAAATTTTTCCAAAATATCTAAATAATGTGAACTATTTTTTGCTGAATTTCCTACCATAAATAATCTATCCAACCAGGGAGCTTGGTTTTTATTCCTCTTTCAACTGCAAACTATCAAATAATTAAATAAATTATAAACATGCCGTGCCTTCTTTAGTATTCTTACCGTAGGTTTTTCAGATATGATATCATCCTTATAGATCCCTGTCATTATTTTAGATGCTTCAAATTCACTTATATATTATACTGGTAACATACAATTTATATGTATATTATACATAACTTCTTACATCATAAGTTCATCAACAGTAGTCAGGTGTATAACTCCTGACTACTGTTGTCTCGTTGGGCGCGGTCCAAAGAGGTCAAAAAGGCCAAAAAGACGTCAAAAAGACGAGAAGTCCAAAGAGGTCAAAAAGACGAGAAGTCGACGAAAATATAGGTTGCTTGATTGTGGAGAGGAACTCCCTATTCTTGGCGAGAGAGCATATGTCGGTACCCTGATGAGTCTAACCACCAACGGACGAAACATGTGCCCTCCAATGTAAGGAGTGGCTGCGGATTCCTCCCGGTCAAGCAACTAACCATTGTTCATATATAAATATATATAAATAAATATATATATATATATATATATATATATATATATATATATATATATATATATATATATATATATATATATATATATATATATATATATTATACATATATGTATATATATATATATATATATATATATATATATATATATATATATATATATATATATATATATATATATATTATTATTATTATTTATTATTCACGTATGGGCCCTAGTGGACCACGCGAAGTACAATTAGAGGCGTTTGTTGTTGTTAGCCTTTCTTTGAGCCCATACTAATTTCATTCTTTCGCTATGAGCTTTTTTCCTTTCGTCAGACCAAGTTGTTCCAGTCTTCCTACATTTTTCTCTCTGGCCAACCTTCTAAACGTTAACCTTGTGTCTGAAACAACCTCTATCCTGAATTTCACTTTGTGTAATATTTGCTGATCTTAGGTCCTCTTTAATTGCCGCAATCCATTTAATTATTTCTACTTTAGCTCTACTCCTATTTTCATAAAATTCGACTATTTGTCTAGTTAGCCTACTCGGATTCATCCGTTGTTTGATTTCTTGGTTTTCTCGAAGTCGGTATGTTGTGCTATTTATTTGTTTGGGGCCTAGGATTTTTCTTTCCTTCTTGTCAATGTCCTTGATGTCCCTCTTTCTATTCAAAATGAGCGTTTCTGCAGCATATAGACATTCTTGCTTAATAACCGTGTTGTAATGTCTCAGTTTTGTTTTTTTAGATAGGCATTTTTTGTTGTAAATATTTTGTGTAAGTCTCAATGCCGTTTCCATTTTTTGACATCTACCCTTATTGGCCGTTTTTTCCAACCCATTTTCCATGATTATTTCACCCAAATATTTGAATTAAGAGACTCGTCTGATGTTACCATATTTTGTTTTTAGAAATGGTGTTCTTAATCTGTTGCAGGTCATGTATTGTGTCTTTTCAAAGGAAATTTGGAGTCCTACCTTTTCTGCTGTTTCTTTTAGGATTTCAATCTGTTTTTGAGCCGTTAATACATCTTGTGCTAAAATTGCTCGATCATCAGCAAATTCCAGACAATCAATTTTGATGTTGGTTCTCCCCAGTTTAATGGGCTGGTCAATATTCAGTGCCGACTTTTTTTCACGCCACTCCTGTATTACTTTTTCTAGAACGCAGTTAAATAAGAATGGCGAGAGTCCATCCCCTTGTCTCACACCAGTTTTAATTTCGAAGGACTCTGAGATGTCACCCATGAATTTAACTTTTGACCTCGTGTTAGTTAACGTTGCTTTAATAATTGCCAGCGTTTTCAGATCTAGTCCTTGTTCTTTCAAGATTCGGAATAAAGATTCGCGGTCAATAGAATCATATGCTTTTTTGAAATCCACAAATGTACAGGCGAGATTTTTATTGTACAGTTTTTGATGTCTTAGAATCAACTTTAGATTCAGGATCTGTTCAGGGCAGGATCTGCCCGGTCGAAAACCTGCTTGATATTCACCAATGTTCGGTTCTAACTGTCCCTGTGCCCTGTCTAGTAGACATTGAGATAAAATCTTGTGACAAACTGGGAGAAGAGATATACCTCTATAGTTGTTTACATCCGTTCTATCTCCTTTCTTATGTAGTGGGTGGATTAGAGCATCTTTCCAGTCTTCCGGAATCCGTTCGGTTCGCCAAACTTCATATATATATATATATATATATATATATATATATATATATATATATATATATATATATATATATATATATATATATATATATATATGTATATATATATATATATATATATATATATATATATATATATATATATATATATATATATATATATATATATATATATATATATACATATATATATATATATATATATATATATATATATATATATATATATATATATATATATATATATATATATATATATATATATATATATATATATATATATCAAAAATTATTAGTCAACTTAGTGATAACTCTCATAATGGACGTGGTTAATGCTAACTTTCATAATGGACATGCCTACTGCTTAAAATGACGGATATTTATGATTATGATTTAAATTCACGATACATTTATTTGTATATTATTTTTTTATTTATTGGGATTTTCGGTCAGTGTAAATAAGTTTAAATTTTTTATTGTTTTATTTACGTTTCGGTTCGACAACGAACCATCATCAGAATACTACAATATCAATTAAACAATTAATTTATTGAATTTTTTAACTAATGTGTCAATTTTTTATAAAATTTTTAAATAACATATTTGACTTTTGACTAGGTCAACATATTTGACTTTTGACTAGGTCAAAAGTCAAATATGTCATTTAAAAATTTTATAAAAATTGACACATATTAGTTAAAAATTCAAAAAATTAGTTGTTTAATTGATATTGAAGTATTCTGATGATGGTTCGTTGTAGAACCGAAACGTAAATAAAACAATAAAAAATTAAAACTTATTTACACTGACCGAAAATCCCAATAAATAAAAAAATAATAATACTATACAGTCACGAAAATATATGTAATAAAATTTATTTATATATATTTATAACATAAAATTATAAGACGTTGTGTTATAAATCGATATTTTAACGTAAAATTTCAAGTGTTTGCCATGAAATTGTAAAGTTTTATGTCATAGATGGATGGAAGAATTTTGTAGGTTAAAATTGGACGAATTTCAAGTTATCACGAAATTTTAGGGAAGTAGTCAATGAATTAATTTGTTATTGATCCAAATCATTTTATTTACTGTATAAATATTATTGTCGAGACCAATTGTTATATGATGAAAATGTTACCAAGATATGGGAATATAAAGGTCCTTAAACAATTGCATTACACATTTATTACAAATATCACTTCAAATATTTCATATAATTATATAAGGCATACAAAAACAGCTGTTTAAACATAGTGTTAAATACTGGGTAATTAATACATAAATACATACAATAATACATAAATAATAATTTTTCCTATATCTAAATAATTAGGTATATTAACAAGTTCAGTAATCAATCACATTAACTACATATCTTCATCAGATTCAGGCGAGGAACTTTCATTTGCATTGATTATTATAGGCTCAACTTCAACATTGACAATGTGTTGTTCTCGGATAAACCAGTCTTCAATTAATTTCTCTGTATGTGCTACAGACTTTTCCCATACTTCTTCATTACACTGTTCCAATGCTTCTTTCCATATATTTTGTACTTTTTCATCATTATGTCCATCCCTACCAATATGTTTATTATAGTATTTAGTATTATTATTTATATAGTATATATAGTATTATTTATTTTTGATAATAGAATGTTTTGGTAAAAATTATTAATTTTTGGTACTATAATAATGATTGGTAAATATTTTATTATTTACCAGGAATAGCATGATATGCCAAATGTTTGTGTTAGATTTAAGTAAGATAGGTGTCAGCTCAAGATTCTACAGTTTTCTATTAAATTGTAGAGCCAAAATGTTTGCTAATATGAAAAAATAAAAGGCATATGTGGTACAACTGGTAAACAATTAATATGTATTCATTATATTTAAATGACTTACTTTCTTTATGCATATTGTACAAAGTAATTCGAACTTCCATATTACTTACTTCAGGTAAGTCTGTTGTTTTGGTCTTCGCACGAGGTCTGCTTGTTCCAGGAGAAGAAATAACTGGATTATGTTCTTTTCTTTTCTTAATAGAATACACTGTTTTCTTTGATATTTTTAATGCTGCTGCAACTCTCTAAAAAATATATCAATGCAAAATAAGTAAAACGTGATCAAATTAACTATTCCCTACCTCTTGAATGGATGAAAGAGACTCTAACGGTCCCCCCATTCCTTTTTTCCATTTCAAAATACTCATAAACATTGAGCACAAACTGTTGTAATTGGCTTGAGATTTCAGTGTTTTTCCCGACATTATCTGAAATCACACAAAATATTAAGTCAAATAAAGATACCTTAAAAGTTCGCACTTCTATATTTCCGTTATTATTTTGAAACGGTTGGTTATCTTTCAGTATTTTTTTAGAATAAGCCAATATAAATTCTGTTGTTTATTAAACATTTGTAATAAAATATCTTTGGTTAGGTTAGAATCATTGAAGCAAAAAAAACTTTATGAATCTTCACAAATACGTACGGATAACAAAATAATAGCAGTAGTTATTATAAGAACTTATTTTACAATAAAACTGGACTTTACAGCATAAAATTTCACTAAAACACAATAACAAAACAAGTCAAATGACAACCAAAACAGTACCACTAAATTCAATAGAGGCACTTAAATAAAACGATAGACCTGTCGTTTGTTTAGAAGGGTTTTTAGCATATAAATGTAAGAAATATGTTTGCTTAATTTACATCTTCCGGTCTCTTGTCCCATCTCAGGCAAAACGATAGTTTTATCGCCTTTTTCTTTGGTAAAGATGGTTTTTATCACATTGAACCAGATGCCGACTACATTTCATTTTTCGCTAAAATTGACACTGGGTTGTGTTGTGTTTACTCAATATAAGTTCGCTTATTCTATCTAAAAGCTTCGATAACACTTAAGGCTAGTTAACCGCCAGATGTTTGATAATGGTGGGGCATTTTTAGAGATGGCTTCATTTTCAGTATTCGAAACCAACGTTTTCATTTATACTGTGAACAAGTAAAGCGTAGTGTCGTTACCGAATAATTCCAAGGGTGAGTGTATCACTGAACACTTTGTTATCTATTAACTGTTATTAGCTGTGTATCACTACACATTCTATCAATTTATATTAGTTTTGAAATGTATCTAAAGCTCTATTATTTCTACTAAATGTTTTCATTAATATTAAATGATTACTATATAAGTGAGTTTATCACTGAACGCTTTGTTACCTATTAACTTTTATTAGCTGTGAGTTTATCACTGAACACTTTAGTTTATATCGATTTATATTAGTTTTGAGATATATTGGTTCCCTAGAATTGGAAAATATGTAGAGCAGTATATTTCATACTGGATTCAATGCATTTTTAATAAAAAAAAAAGTTGGGAAGAAAGAAGGCTTTTTACACCCAATACTAATTACAGACCCTATGCGCATATTTCACATTGATCATCTGGGACCTGTTCCTATAAGTGAAAGGAAAAATGGGTATTTGATTGTGGGCATTGATTCCAAGGCAGCTGTTTTACCTCCAAGCGTTTTGAAGAATTTTGTTCACAAAATAAATTAAAACATGTGCTCAATGCTGTTGCAACGCCCCGAGCAAATGGTCAAGTCGAACGGCTTAACCGAACTATTCTCAGTGCGCTATTAACAACAACCCTTGAGGAAGATTTATGGGACGAGAAGGTTCACCAAGTTCAGTTTGCCATTAATAATGTTCCAAATCAGAGTACGGGTGAAACACCCAGCAAGCCACTTCTTGGATACTCCCCACGTGGAGAAAGCGACATCCCACTACGAGATGAAGTGGTTAAAATTTCTAATATTGTTGAAGATCTTGTGAATATGAGAAAAGAAGCGGCACAAAAACTAGCAACCGCTAAAGAAAAACAAAAGTCCTATTTTGACAAGAAAAGAAAGCCACCAAAGAAATACAGGGTGGGTGACCTAGTAGTAATCGAAAAGAACGCATTGGGTGAACCCGGAAAAACTATATAAGTAGGAAATTGTTACCACCCTTCAGTGGGCCATTTTTGGTAAAAGCCATACTACCTAATGATCGGTACTCTGTTCAAGAAATGAAGGGCTCGCAACGAACGATGAGAAACACCAAGTATGACAGGACATGGACAACACCCGGGGGAGTTTCGAACGAAACTGATGCCGAAAGCGGTTCAGATGATGTGGGATTGACCGACGACGAGACGCAGCTATGGATGCTACTCACCTCGAGGGTGAGGTGAATTCAGGATGGCCGAATGTTAGAAATATTTTTAAGACATCGGCTTCATCTCAAATAAAACGATAGGCCTGTCGTTTGTTTAGGTCTTTTAGCATATAAATGTAAGAAATATGTTTGCTTAATTTACATCTTCTGGTCTCTTGTCCCATCTCAGGCAAAACGGTAGTTTTATCGCCTTTTTCTTTGGTAAAGATGGTTTTTATCACATTGGACCAGATGCCGACTACATTTTATTTTTCGCTAAAATTGACACTGGGTTGTGTTGTGTTTATACTCAATATAAGTTCGCTTATTCTATCTAAAAGCTTCGATAACACTTAGGGTAGTTAACCGCCAGATGTTTGATAATGGTGGGGCATCTTTAGAGATGGCATCATTTTCAGTATTTAAAACCAACGTTTTCATTTATACTGTGAACAAGTAAAGTGTAGTGTCGTTACCGAATAATTCCAAGGGTGAGTGTATCACTGAACACTTTGTTATCTATTAACTTTTATTAGCTGTGTATCACTACACATTCTATCAATTTATACTAGCTTTGAAATGTATCTAAAGCTCTATTATTTCTACTTAATGTTTTCATTAATATTAAATGATTACTATATAAGTGGGTGTATCACTGAACACTTTATCTATTAACTGTTATTAGCTGTGTATCACTACACATTCTATCAATTTATATTAGTTTTGAAATGTATCTAAAGCCCTATTATTTCTACTTAATGTTTTCATTAATATTAACTGATTACTATATAAGTGAGTGTATCACTGAACACTTTGTTACCTATTAACTTTTATTAGCTGTGAGTTTATCACTGAACACTTTAGTTTCTATCGATTTATATTAGTTTTGAGATATATTTAAAGCTCTATTATTTATATTTAATGTTTTCATTAATATTAAAAGATTACTATATAAGTGAATTTTTCACTGCACACTTTGTCTTCTATTGATTTTGGCATTTTTGATAAGTATTTGAAGATTACTTCTGTTTCTCTTTCTCACAGAATGCTGTTCCGATTATTATCAAACATTCAAGTACAATTAAAGTAAATCTGTTAGTGTTCATTTAATATTATCATTGTAGAAGTTATGTAGAACATCTCTATTTGAATACATGTTGATTGTTGTCATGCATTATAACTGAGGTTATAATAAGTGTCTCTCGTTAAGAGTGTGAACAGTCTAGTATTAAAATGTGATTTGTATCGATCTGATAAATTTAAAATAACAGGCAGTAAACAGAGAATAGTTTGATGGATTCGGCGTGTTCAGGGTTACTTTTATTTCCAGGTAGTTAAAGCTGCAATGCTTGGAGGCAATGCTTGGAGCTGCCACCATGCTCGTCAAACTCATGTACCCAACTAGCCGCCCAGTTAGAGCAATTCTAGTTAAGTCAACCCAGTTAATATCAGGGAGATATGTATATCTATTTCTATATTATATATATGTTTATTCAAAGAAAAAAATCCTTTTCAATTTTTTTTGTTCTCGTATCGTTACAGTACGTACAATTAATTATTTGTTACTTTCTCTTTCTACCTCGCTGTACACTATCGAACGTACTGTTCTTACCCGAAGAGGTACGTATTGATTCTTTATCTCATTCTCTCTCGTTCAGTAAAGAAATAGAACATATTGAGACAATGTCTATAATATAGGAAATTTATGACGTCATTTGATAAAGCATGGGTAAGCTCTTGGCGGTTCAACTATATATATATATATATATATATATATATATATATATATATATATATATATATATATATATATTTATAAATCATTATGGGTGTCGATCCGTTGATTCTGTGAAGAGTCATGACGTTTCGCCTAAATCTTATTTGGCATTCTCAAGTGTTGTTCGCTTCGACTGAAGAGTCCAACTCAGTGAAAGTCCAGCTATAATCGAAGCGGACAACACTTGAAAATGCCAAATGAGTTTTTGGCGAAACGTCGTGACTCTTCACAGAATCAACGGATCGACATCCGAAATGATTTAGAAACATTATCTACCATCCGTGAAAATATTAGATGTAACACACTATTCCTCCAACAGGTTCATCAGATTTCAGCACATTGATGTGTAAAATAAAAGAAACCAGCAAAATAGAGAAACACTCAACTATTTACAAAATATGACAGTACAATTTGGAACTCAATTTTGGTATAAAACATTTTACCTTGACAATCCAAAATCAGCTGGTACATAATGCTTCATTGTCCTTACAGAAGACATTTGTTCAAACATATATTCACCAACCACAAGGCACAATACTAACTAGACACTGATAACATTAGCACTATAGCATACGCACCATAACTGTAATACTGATTCCAACTCCATAATTTGCCATCCATAGTTGCCATCCTTTGATCCTTGCCATACCTGAAATTCGATAAATCATTAATTACACTTATAAAGTGACATCTATTGAAATTATTATTAAAAATGAACATACAAGATTGATTTCAGTGAATCAGTGACGACTATTCTATCACGCTCTTTCTCTTGTCACAACTAGTGGTGTGTCTAGTTTTACCTCCTATTATTATTACCTCCCGTTATATGTATAAATTCCTGATATATCAAACTTTGGAACCCTTTCCGTAATATACTAATTCCCTCCCTCAAAAAAAAAACCAATATTGAAATTTAATAGTTACTAAATATAAATTTGTATTAATGTTCTTTTTATTATTTTAAGTCGATGATTTTGATACTTTAATATAAAGTATAATATAAGTATAAATTTACGGTATTTTATATTAGAATGGATATGGACATGTAGATCTAAGTTGTACTATATATATATATATATATATATATATATATATATATATATATATATATATATATATATATATATATATATATATATAATTTGATATGTTTCTCGACCGGGCAATTTATAGTTTTTTTCTTGGGGAAATTGGTTGTTTTCGGGCTGGCGGTCAGCAGTAAAACAAGTGTTTAATCGTCTCAATATTTCGTCATTTTTTTGATGACTTTATCAGGAGACTCTAAAATTATTTTTTTCTTTTTTTATTTAATAAACAATGAAATGGTATAGAACACCGACATGTTAAAATATAAATTCACATAACAATAAATATATAAACTTACAATTAATGACTATGGATTAAAACTTGTGTATCTAAATAACGTTCTTGAACGATACGGGCCCCAACCAGGAATTAACAATCTTTTTTAAACACTAAGGTATTTCAACCTGCAACCATCGAGGTTGAAAAGACTGGAGCACTTTCAACACGAACATCCATTGTTTGGTGTTATTTGAGAATATGGCAATAAATACTGCTAAGACCACTAGTATCTGATTTAAAATTCATCGTGGTCTTATTTTGTCTTATATGACACATCTCCAAAAACAGTCTTTTTTTGTAGTTATTCATCTGTTGTATGACTTTTATATTGTCGAAATCCATATTATGTCCAGTACTGAGGAAATGGTCAACCACAGCACATCTGTTGTTGTGATTACGGCAGTCACTCTTGTGCAATGTCATTCTCTGTTTAAGCCACTGACTGGTCTGTCCTATATAAGACTGTTCACAATCTTTGCAGGTCAGTTTATAAATTACATTTGATTGTAGACCGATTGGAATGGTATCTTTGAGATCAGCGAATTATCTGCGCGATTAGCGCTAATCTGTTCACCAAAATCCTTTCCGTAATATACTAATTCCCTCCCTCAAAAAAAAACTAATATTGAAATTTAATAGTTACTAAATATAAATTTGTATTAATGTTCTTTTTATTATTTTGATACTTTAATATAAAGTATAATATAAGTATAAATTTACGGTATATTTTATATTAGAATGGATATGGACATGTAGATCTAAGTTGTAATATATATATATATATATATATATATATATATATATATATATATATATATATATATATATATATATATATATATATATATATATATATATATATATATATATATATATATATATATATATATATATATATATATATATATATATATATATATATATATATATATATATATATATATATATATATATATATATATATATATATATATATAATAGGAGGTAACAATAACAGGAGGTAAATATGGGTCCTGGTGGTCCACGCGAAGTACAGTTAGATGCGTTTATTCTTAGCCTTCTTCTGCATCCATACTGATTTTATTCTTTCGCTATGAGCTTTTTTCCTTTCGTCAGACCAAGTTGTTCCAGTTTTACTACATTTTTCTCTCTGGCCAACCTCCCAAACGTTAACCTTGTGTCTGAAACAACCTCTATCCTGAATTTCACTTTGGTCCTCTTTAATTGCAGCAATCCATTCAATTATTTCTACTTTAGCTCTACTCCTATTTTCATAAAATTCGGCTATTTGTCTAGTTAGCCTACTCGGATTCATCCCTTTTTTGTGTCCGTAAAAACTTAAGTCTTCTTTTTCTCATAACGCTATGTATATCTGTGTATTGTTTGATTTATTGGTTTTCTCGAAGTCGCTATATTGTACTGCTTATTTGTTTGGGGCCTAAGATTTTTCTTTCCTTCTTTTCAATCTCCTCGATATCTCACTTTTTATTCAAAATGAGCCTTTGTGCCCCATTAGACATTCTGACTTAATAACTCTGTTCTATTATCTCAGTTTTGTGTTTTTAGATATGCATTTGTTGTAAATATTTTGTCTAAGTCTCAATGCAGTTTCCATTTTTTGACATCTACCCTTATTGGCCACTTTCTCCACCCGTTTTCCATGATTATTTCACCCAAATATTTGAATTGAGAGACTCATCTGATTTTACCATATTTTGTTTTTAGAAATCGTGTTCTTAGTCTGTTGCAGGACATGTATTCTGTCTTTTCAAATTTCAAAGGAAATTTGGAGTTCTACCTTTTCTGCTGTTTGTTTTAGGATTTCAATCTGTTTTTAGGCCGTTAATATATCTTGAGCCAAAATTGCTGGATCATCAGCAAACGTCAGACATTCAATTTTGATGTTGGTTCTCCCCAGTCTAATGGGCTGGTCAATATTTAGGGCCGACTTTTTTTCACGCCACTCCTGTATTGCTTTTTCTAGAACACAGTTAAATAAGAGTGGCGAGAGTCCATCCCCCTTGTCTTACTCCAGTTTTAATTTCGAAGGGCTCTGAGATGTCACCCATGAATTTAACTTTTGACCTTGTGTTAGTTAATGGTGCTTAAATAATTGCCAACGTTTTCAGATCTAGTCCTTGTTCATTCAAGATTTAAAATAAAGATTCGCGTTCAATAGAATCATATGCTTTTTTGAAATCCACAAACGTACAGACGAGATTTTTATTTTACAGTTTTTGATGTCCTAGGATCAAATTTAGATTCAGAATCTGTTCAGGGCAGGATCTGCCGGGTCAAAAGCCTGCTTGATATTCACCAATTTTAGGCTCTAACTGTCCCTGTGCTCTGTCTATTAGACATTGAAATAGAATCTTCTAATAAACTGGGAGAAGAGATATCCCTCTGTAGGTGTTTACATCCGTTCTATCTTGTTTCTTATGTAGTGGATGGATTAGAGCATCTTTCCAATCTTCTGGAATCCGTTCGGTTCGCCAATTTTCCTGTAAAATTTTGGTTATTTCCTTGATTGTACCTGGACCAGCGGACTTCAAAAGTTCAGCATGTTCATTTTTAATATTAATTTCATTAGATGTCAATTTAGAATTGTAATGTATGCTTTATCGAATTTCAGGTATGGCAAGGATCAAAAGATGGCAACCCAACAAAGAGAAAGAACTGATTTACCTATACAACTATGATGCTAATTTCTGAAATTATGGAGTTGGAATCAGTGTTATTGCCTTTCTAGCTAGTATGGTTTCCAATGAGGCATTATGTACTAATTGATCTTGGATTCGCAATTGTTAATTGTAATTTATGATTTATGGAATCTTAGGTATGTCAGTGATCGAAGGATGGCAACCCAACAAAGAGAAAGAACTGATTTACCTATACAACTGTGATGCTAATTTCGAAAATTATGGAGATGGAATCAGTGTCATTACCTTTCTAGTTGGTATGGTTTCTAATGAAGCACTATGTACTAACTGATCTTGGATGCTCAAGGTAAAATGTTTTATACCAATATTGAGTTCCAAATTGTACTGTCATATTTTGTAGATAGTTGAGTGTTTCTCTATTTTGCTCGTTTCTTTTATTTTACACATGAATGGGGTGAAATTTGATGAACCTCTTAAAGGCATTAATGTCACCCCTAGGTTTTTCATTCTTTTCTATTTTTACATCGGCCAATTGTTTTATATTAATATATGTAGACATTTTCTTATGTTGTGTGGCTATTTCATAGAGTAATAACTGCAGTTGGTACATTTAAAGTATGTATATCTTGGGTCAGGTTAAATCTATTAACTTTGCTATACGAAACAATCAACCCACAGTGTATATTTAAATTGCGGTGAAATTAAATACTACAATTTAGATCTACATGTCCATATTAATTCTAACATAAAAACGGTAAATTTATAGTTATATTGAAATATCAAATTCATCAGCTTAAAATGATGAATAGAACATTAATATAAATTTATATTTAATTACTCTTAAATTTCAAAATTGGTGTTTTTTTGAGGGAATTGGTATATTATGAAAAGGGTTCCAAAGTTAGATACAACAGGAAGTTATATATGTAACAGGAGGTAGAAGTAGACATACCACTAATTTAATAACAAAGGAAAGAAGGTGACAGATTAGTCATTAATTCATTGAAATCAGCCTTATATGTTCATTTTTAACAATAATTTCATTAGATGTCAATTTTTAATTGTAATTTATGATTTATCGAATCTCAGGTATGTCAGGGATCGAAGGATGGCAACCCAACAAAGAGAAAGAATTGATTTACCTATACAACTGTGATGCTAATTTCGAAAATTATGGAGGTGGAATCAGTGTCATTACCTTTCTTCTTGATATGGTTTGTAATGAAGCACTATGTACTAACTGATCTTGGATGCTGAAGGTAAAATGTTTTATACCAAAATTGAGTTCCAAATTGTGTTGTTTTGTAGGTAGTTGAGTGTTTATAGAATTTGGTCGTTTCCTTTATTTTACACATGAATGGGGTGAAATTTGATGAACCTGTTAGAGGCATTAGTTAGTTTCACCCCTAGCTTTTTCATTATTTTCTATTTTCACATGGCTCAATTGTTTTTTATTAATATATGTAGATATTTTCTTATGTTGTGTGGCTATTTCATAGGGTAATAAAAGCTGTTGGTGCATTTAAAGTGGGTATATTTTGGGTCAGGTTAAATCTATTAACTTTGGTATAAGAAAAAGTCAGCCCACCGCGTATATTTATATTGTGGTGGAATTAAATGCTACAATTTAGATCTACATGTCCACATCAATTCTAATATAAAAAACAGTAAATTTATAGTTATATTAAAATATCAAATTCATCAACTTAAAATAACCAAAAGAACATTAATATAAATTTATAGTTAGTTACTTTTAAATTTCAATATTGGTGTTTTTTTGAAGGAATTAGTATATTATAGAAAGGGTTTCAAAGTTTGATATAGCAGGAAGTTTTATTTGTAATAGGAGGTAACAGTAACAGGGGGTAGAAGTAGACACACCACTAATATAATAACAAGGGAAAGAGGGTGATAGATTAGTCATTGATTTATTGAAATCAGCCTTATATGTTCATTTTTAATATCAATTTCATTAGATGTCAATTTTTAATTGTAATTTATGATTTATCGAATTTCAGATATGGCAAGGATCAAAGGTTGGCAACCCAACAAAGAGATAGAATTGATTTACCTATACAACTGTGATGCTAATTTCTAAAATTATGGAAATGGAATCAGTGTCATTACCTTTCTAGTTGGTATGGTTTCTAATGAAGCACTATGTACTAACTGATCTTGGATGCTGAAGGTAAAATGTTTTTACCAAAATTGAGTTCCAAATTGTACTGTCATATTTTGTAGATAGTTGAGTGTTTCTCTATTTTGCTCGTTTCTTTTATTTTGCACATCAATGGGGTGAAATCTGATGAATCTGTTGGAAGCATTAGTGACAGACCTAGCCTTTTCATTCTTTTCTATTTTCACATGGGTCAATTGTTTTATATTAATATATGTAAATATGTTCTTATGTTGGGTGGCTATTTCATAGGGTAATAAAAGCAATTGGTATATTTAAAGTATGTATATTTTGGGTCAGGTTAACTCTATTAACTTTGCTATACGAAACAATCAACCCACAGTGTATATTTAAATTGCGGTGAAATTAAATACTACAATTTAGATCTACATGTCTATATCGATTCTAATATAAAAAACAGTAAATTTATAGTTATATTGAAATATCAAATTCATCAGCTTAAAATGATGAATAGAACATTAATATAAATTTATATTTAGTTACTCTTAAATTTCACAATTGCTGTTTTTTGAAGGAAATTAGTATATTATGAAAAGGGTTCCAAAGTTTGATATAACAGGAAGATATATATGTAATAGGAGGTAACAGTAACAGTAGGTTGAAGTAGACACACCACTGATGTAATAACAAGGCAAAGCTGGTGATTGATTAGTCATTGTTTTATTGAAATCAGCCTTATATGTTCATTTTTAATATCAATTTCATTAGATGTCAATTTTTAATTGTAATTTATAATTTATCGAATCTCTGGTATGGCAAGGATCGAAAGATGGCAACCTAACAAAGAGAAAGAATTGATTTACCTACACAACTGTGATGCTAATTTCGAAAATTATGGAGGTGGAATCAGCGTCATTACCTTTCTTCTTGGTATGGTTTCTAATGAAGCACTATGTACTAACAGATCCTGGATGCTCAAGGTATAATGTTTTATACCAATATTGATTACCAAAATGTACTGTCATATTTTGTAGATAGTTGAGTGTTTCTCTATTTTGCTCGTTTCTTTTATTTAAGACATGAATGGGGTGAAATTTGATGAACCTCTTAAGGGCATTATTGTCATCCCTAGCTTTTTCATTCTTTTCTATTTTTACATTGGTCAATTGTTTTATATTAATATATGTAGATATTTTCTTATGTTGTGTGGCTATTTCATAGAGTAATAAAAGCAGTTGGTACATTTAAAGTGTATTAGTTATATATGTAAGTTATATATGTAATAGGAGGTAACACTAACAAGAGGTTAAAGTAGACACACCACTGATGTAATAATGCTGATGTAATGATGATATTTTGCTCGTTTCTTTTATTTTACACATCAATGGGGTGAAATTTGATGAACCTCTTAAATGCATTGGTGTCACCCCTAGTTTTTTCATTCTTTTCTTTTTTCGCATGCGTCAATTGTTTTATATTAATATATGTAGATATTTTCTTATGTTGTGTGGCTATTTCATAGGGTAATAAAAGCAGTTGGTACATTTAAAGTATGTATATCTTGGGTCAGGTTAAATCTATTAACTTTGCTATACGAAACAATCAACCCACAGTGTATATTTAAATTGCGGTGAAATTAAATACTACTGTTTAGATCTACATGTCCATATCAATTCTAACATAAAAATCAGTAAATTTATACTTATATTAAAATATCAAATTCATCAACATAAAATAATGAATAGAACATTAATATAAATTTGTATATAGTTACTCTAAAATTTCAATATTGGTGCTATTTTTAGGGAATTATTATATTATAAAAAAGTTTGCAAAATTTGATATAACAGGAAGTTATATATGAAGTTGGAGGTACCAATAACAGGAGGTAAAAGTAGACACACCTCTAGTAATCACAAGGGAAAGAGGGTGAATAGTCATTGATTCATTGAAATCAGCCCTATATGTTCATTTTTAATATCAATCTCATTGGATGTCAATTTATTATTGTAATTTATTATTTATCAAATTTCAGGTATGGCAAGGATCAAAGAATAGCAACCCAACAAAGAGAAAGAATTGATTTGCATATACAACTGTGATGCTAATTTTTGAAAATATGGAGTTGGAATCAGTGTTATGGTTATGGCTTGTGTGTTATAGTGTTAGTGTTATCAGTGTCTAGTTAGTATATGCCTCTTGGTTGGTAAATATATGTTAGAACAGATGTCTTCTGTAAAGGTGATGAAGCACTAGGTACCAGCTGATTTTGGATTGTCAAGGTAAAATGTTTTATACCAAAAATGTGTTTCAAATTGTACTGTTATGTTTTATAGGTGGTTGAGTGTTTCTCTATTATGCTGGTTTCTTCCATTTTATACATCAATGAGGTGAAATTTGATGAACCTGTTAGAGGCATTAGTGTCACCCCTAGCTTTTTCATTCTTTTCTATTTTTACATGGGTCAATTGTTTTATATTAATATATGTAGATATTTTCTTATGTTGTGTGGTTATTTCATAGAGTAATAAAAGCAGTTGGTACATTTAAAGTATGTATATTTTGGGTCAGGTTAATTCTATTAACTTTGCTGTACGAAGCAATCTATCCACAGTGTATATTTACATTGTGGTGAAATTAAATACTACATTTTAGATCTACATGACCATGTCAATTCTAATATAAAAAACAGTAAATTTTTACTTATATTAAAATATCAAATTCATCAACTTAAAATAATGAATAGAATATTAATATAAATTTATATTTAGTTACTCTTAAATTTCAATATTGGTGTTTTCTTGAGGGAATTAGTATAATATGAAAAGGATTGCAAAGTTTGATATAACAGGATATATGTAACAGGATATATGCAACAGGAGGTAGAAGTAGACACACCACTAATGTAATAACAAGGGAAAGAGTGTGATAGATTAGTTAGTAATTCATTGAAATCAGCCTTACATGTTCATTTTTATAATTTCATTGATTCGTGCGCGATTTCCTTGACTGAACGTACATTTATCAGTCGCCGGCTGGGAGCAGTGTATTGCCATTATTAAGTCGAATTAAATAAATATAAGTTCATGATAGACACTATTAAGCATCAGTAAACTGTAATGCAATAATAACCGATGAATGTTTTTGTATTTATCGATGGATAGCACTTGTAGAATGGGGTGTGCAAGTTAATTGGAATTTTGTGCCTTTTTTTTTTCGTATGGTCGGCCCGGACCGCCTGCACAATCGGTGACTATTCCTGTGTTGTTATTTTAACATCGATGAGTGCACAATGGTGAGATGCTCGCATTGTGAAGACATTATTGGGGAGAGGTCGCCATCAATTTCTTGTTCTACTTGTTTGTCCTGGTTCCATAAAGGTTGTTCCGGACTTACAAACAAGGAGTTTTATAATCAAGCAACTCGGTGGAAAAAATCAAAAGAAACAACATGGATCTGCGATCCTTGTAAGAAACAAGCGGTTAATAATATCAAACTAAAAGCTACTCTAAACAGCAAAACAACTCCAGAGGATGGAATCGATGAGGCCTGCAAACAGTGTGTGAATGGTGCCAATGTTCTGTCACCTCACCCACGGAGTCGGCTCTCCATGGGTATGGGTGCGGAGACTGTGGTGAGGCAGGGTCCTCTATCGAATGATCCTCCTACCGTCGAGTCGGACTCAATATTTCCTTCTCACTCGGACAATCACGTATCTCTGAGTGATATTATGAGGAAACTGATGGAGATTGAATCGCTTTATGGGGCTCTCTTGCGAAAGTACGAGGATCAAATAAAAATTAATATGGAACTCAAAGCTGAGATAGCTGATATTAAGGCACATCTGCCTAATGATAACAATAGTGCAGTTTCGGTGACCTCTCATTTCAGCGAGGTTGTTAATGAGTCCTTTCGTGAATTTAATGAGGGAATGCGGCGTCAAAACAACGTAATGATATTTGGTGTAACTGAGGACAGTACTGCGGATAACCATTCAAGAAGTCATCTGGATAAAATCACCGCAACAGATATCATTCTTAAGGCATACCCCGACGCAGTAACTGAACACATAAAAGTTATTCGCGTCGGGCGTGTTGTTCCACTTAAAACGAGGCCTTTGAAGGTGATACTCGAGTCTTCAGCCGATGTATTGGCGATTGTGCGTGGGGCGAGTCAATTAAGGAATATTGATGCCTATAAGAATATCTTCATTAGTTTTGATAGGACACACAAACAGATAGCAGAATACAGGGAATTGAGAGCGATATTAATCTCTCGTATGCAGAATGGTGAGACCAATCTCAGGATAAAATACATAAGAGCATCCCAAAAATTGTTCGTATTAACGGTAATTTAAACTAAGTGAAGTGTCTGATAGAATTTTGTCGCGGCCCGACTCGATACTATCGTGTTTATTTCAAAATACTAGGGGCCTGAACAGCAAGACATTAGAATTTTATAAATCTGTTTGTGGTACAAGTCATGACGTTGTTGCGATCACTGAAAGCTGGGCTCAGGACAATATATCATCTAGTGAACTATTCGATAGTCGATACTCTGTTTTCAGATGTGACAGGGACTTGTGTAGAATGGGTGTGTCCAAGGGTGGAGGTGTAATATTGGCTACCAAGAAAAAATTAAATGCAACTCAATTGGATCTCCAGGCAATCCGCTCGAAGATCGTCAAGGCCGATGTGATGGGGTGTAAATTGACTGTTAATTTATCGACATTATATGTTTTTGTTATATACGTTCCACCCAATATTAGTTTCGATGAATTTTCATCTTTCTTCGAGCTTTTGGAAACATATCATTGTCTTCATAATAATAATGTATTGATATTGGGCGACTTTAACGTGCCGAATCTTTGTGAGGATAGTATTCCCGATAAGAAAGCAGAAATATTATCTAATTTTATTAATTTACTTAGTTTTAAACAATATAATAACTATCGCAACACACATCATAAAATATTGGATCTTATTATCTCAAATATCCATTGCGAGGTCTCTAGAGAACTGTCACCGTTGGTTAATGAAGATAATCACCATCCTTCCCTCTCCATCTTCTTCGCTTCTAAGTCCAATGAGCGGCGTGTGTTTCCCGCCAACAGATCCCAATTCAAATACAATTTTAGAAAAGCAAATTTTTTGTTGCTTTATCAGAGGGTTTTAAATATAGACTGGTCTGATTTGTATGTTATAAGTGATGTGAATAGGGCATGCGAGTTTCTGTATGGGAAGATATTCGGTATTATTGATGAATGTGTGCCCCGATCTATCATCCGTAAGAGAACATTTCCGGTGTGGTTTACACCCGAGATAATAAAAGCCATAAAGCGCAAGCATAGACTATTCAAAAAAAGGAAAAAGTCAGATTCGCAGCCTTTACGGGAACAATTCAATGTGCAACGAACTTCTGTTAAGAAAATGATAATCACGGCCCACAAAATCTATCTAAATAAAGCTGAGAATTCGATATCTGATGATCCTTCATCATTTTGGACTTACGTCAGGGCAAGGGTTTCTTCGGATTCCCTTCCTGAATTGCTCACAGACGGAGACGTAAGTATTCAGACCCTAACGATATTGTCAACGCCTTTGCAAATTTCTTCAGCGGCGTTTATAGACCTCCGACTGATCGGAACATGACCCCACATAGTGATAATTCCAGCTCACAGGTAACACTCGACTATTTATCTGATGATATGATAATGAGGGCACTGAAAAGATTGAAGAAACGGTTTGTTTGCGGACCTGATGAGGTATCGTGTTTTTTTGTCGGAGATTGTGCTCCTGCATTATTGAGGCCGTTATCTTTTGTGTTTAATTTGGCAATTTCAACCAGCGTGTTCCCAAAAGTGTGGAAGGAGGCAAGAATCGTTCCGATCTTTAAGAAGGGCGATCGTTGCAGTATCTTAAACTACAGACCTGTGTCGATTTTGTCGCCTTTTGCTAAAGTATTTGAGATGTCCGTTTATGCGTGCATATTCAGTCAAGTTAAGAGTGTGATATCATCGAGGTAGCATGGATTTTTTGCTGGTCGGAGTACGATTAGCAATTTGGCTTGCTTCGCACAGTTTGTTGGTCGGGCTTTGGATGATGGTGGACAGGTCGATACGGTCTACACTGACTTCTCTAAGGCCTTTGATCGAATGGATCACTCCATCTTGCTGCATAAATTGGCAAATTTTGGATTCAGTGACAAACTTATACTATTATTTGAGTCATATTTGAGCGATCGAGTGCATTACGTTGAGGTACGAGGTTATAGACCACCTCAATTTACCGCCACGAGTGGGGCCCCACAGGGCAGTAATCTTGCTCCCCTTATTTTTGCACTATTTATTAATGATATAGTAACAAATGTTTCAAGCAATATTTTAATGTACGCAGATGATCTGAAACTATATAGAAATATAAATAGCAACGCTGACTGCTTTATGTTGCAGAACGATATTGAGGTTATTGAAGAATGGTGCAACATCAACAACTTGCCGCTGAATTTTGGCAAGTGTTATATCATGTCTTTGCGAATATCCAGAATGTCACGCATTTTGATTACAACCTGAATGGTGCAATTATTGAGAGGGTCGGGATGTTCAGGGACTTGGGAATTGTTTTTGATACTAAAATGTCTTTTTCATCTCACATTAGCCACATTCGGAGTGAGGCAGTGAGAATGTTAGGATTCATCTTTCGGAACTCGGCAGATTTCGTGAACATAAATACACTCAAAACTCTGTATCATAGTTATGTGAGATCAAAGTTGGAGTATGGTACTGTAGTATGGAACCCTTTGTATAACAGATACAAATTGCAAGTAGAAGGTGTCCAGAAAAAATTCGCTAAGTTTTTAGCATTCAGACATGATGGAAGATATCCGACGAGACATATAGATCAGAATAGTCTCCTGTTGAAATTTCAAATATCATCGTTAGTTAGTCGCCGAAAATATTTACTTCTTCAGTTCATCTATAAATTGTGTAGATCCCTCATTGACTGCCCTGAACTTCTATCTGTGGTGGGCTTCCACGTGCCTTCGAGGTGTATCACATCCTGCCCCACCTTTCATTTACCCTATGCTAGAACCAACTTCATGGTCAGGACACCTCTGTTTCAGGCCATGAAGCTCTTCAATGATCTGTGCTGCGATGTTGACATTAATAACGTATCTGCAGATCGATTCACGAGGTTTGTCGCCTTGAGGCTTTTGCAATAATCGATAATAAATTGTAGGGATCGTTGTTGTAGCTTTATTTAAGTCTGTTATATACGCATTGATTTTGTCTTAATTTTTTTTTTGTTGCTTTTTTTTCCTTTATAAATTGTCTCAAATGGATTTATTCTGTCAAACAATAAAGGTTATTATTATTATTATTATATAAGTCTGTTATTATATAAGCATTGTTTTTGACTTGATTTTCTTTTTTATCTTTGTTATTTTTTTTGTGAATTGTCTCAAAAATGGATTTATTCTGTCAGACAATAAAGATTATTATTATTATTATTATTATTATTATTATTATTATTATTATTATTATTATTATTATTATTATTATGGAAAGGGTTTCAAAGTTTGATATAACAGGAAGTTATATATGCAATAGGAGGTAACAGTAACAGGAGATAGAAGTAGACACACCACTAATGTAATAACAAGGGATAGTGGGTGATAGACTAGTCATTTATTCATTGAAATCAGCTTTATATGTTCATTTTTAATATTAATTTCGTCAGATGTCAATTTTTAATTGTAATTTATGATTTATCGAATCTCAGGTATGAATCAGTGTCATTACCTTTCTAGTTGGTATGGTTTCTAATGAAGCACTATGTACTAACTGATCTTGGATGCTGAAGGTAAAATGTTTTATACCAAAATTGAGTTCCAAATTGTGCTGTTTTGCTTTGTAGGTAGTTGAGTCTTTCTCTATTTTGCTCGTTTCTTTTATTTTAAACATGAATGGGGTGAAATTTGATGAACCTGTTAGAGGCATTAGTTTCACCCCTAGCTTTTTTGTTCTTTTCTATTTTCACATGGGTCCACTGTTTTTTATTAATATATGTAGATATTTTCTTATGTTGTGTGGCTATTTCATAGAGTCATAAAAGCAGTTGGTGCATTTAAAGTGTGTATATTTTTGGTCAGGTTAAATCTATTAACTTTGGTATAAGAAACAGTCAACCCACCGTGTATATTTATATTGTGGTGAAATTAAATGCTACAATTTAGATCTACATGCCCACATCAATTCTAATATAAAAAACAGTAAATTTATAGTTATATTTAAATATCAAATTCATCAACTTAAAATAATGAAAAGAACATTAATATAAATTTATAGTTAGTTACTCTTAAATTTCTATATTGGTGTTTTTTTTTGAAGGAATTAGTATATTATAGAAAGGGTTTCAAAGTTTGATATAACAGGAATTTATATTTGTAATAGGAGGTAACAGTAACAGGAGGTAGAAGTAGACACACCACTAATGTAATAACAAGGGAAAGAGGGTGATAGATTAGTCAATACTTCATTGAAATCAGCCTTATATGTTCATTTTTAATAATAATTTCATTCGATGTCAATTTTTAATTGTAACTTATGATTTATCGAATCTCAGGTATGTCAGGGATCGAAGGATGGCAACCCAACAAAAAGAAAAAATTGATTTACCTATACAACTGTGATGCTAATTTCTAAAATTATGGAAATGGAATCAGTGTCATTACCTTTCTAGTTGGTATGGTTTCTAATGAATCACTATGTACTAACTGATCTTGGATGCTGAAGGTAAAATGTTTTATACCAAAATTGAGTTCCAAATTGTGCTGTTTTGCTTTGTATGTAGTTGAGTGTTTCTCTATTTTGCTCGTTTCTTTTATTTTACACATGAATGGGGTGAAATTTGATGAACCTGTTAGAGGCATTAGTTTCACCCCTAGCTTTTTCGTTCTTTTCTATGTTCACATGGGTCAATTGTTTTTAATTAATATATGTAGATATTTTCTTATGTTGTGTGGCTATTTCATAGAGTAATAAAAGCAGTTGGTGCATTTAAAGTGTGTATATTTTTGGTCAGGTTAAATCTATTAACTTTGGTATAAGAAACAGTCAACCCACCGTGTATATTTATATTGTGGTGAAATTAAATGCTACAATTTAGATCTGCATGTCCGCATCAATTCTAATATAAAAAACAGTAAATTTATAGTTATATTTAAATATCAAATTCATCAACTTAAAATAATGAAAAGAACATTAATATAAATTTATAGTTAGTTACTCTTAAATTTCAATATTGGTGTTTTTTTTTTGAAGGAATTAATATATTATAGAAAGGGTTTCAAAGTTTGATATAACAGGAAGTTATATTTGTAATAGGAGGTAGAAGTAGACACACCACTAATGTAATAACAAGGGAAAGAGGCTCATAGATTAGTCATTGATTCATTGAAATCAGCCTTATATGTTCATTTTTAATATCAATTAGAGTAGATGTCAATTTTTAATTGTACTTTATGATTTATCGAATTTCAGGTATGGCAAGGATCAAAGAATGGCAAGCCAACAAAGGGAAAGAATTGATTTGCATATACAACTGTGATGCTAATTTTTGAAATTATGGAGTTCAAATCAGTGTTATGGTTATGGCGTGTATGTTAGAGTGTTAGTGTTATCAGTGTCTAGTTAGTCTATGCCTCTTGGTTGGTAAATACATGTTTGAACAAATGACTTCTGTAAAGGCGATGAGGCATTATGTACCAGCTGATTTTGGATTGTTAAGGTAAAATATTTTATACCAAAATTGTGTTTCAAATTATACTGTTATATTTTATAGGTAGTTGAGTGTTTCTCTATTTTGCTGGTTTCTTCTATTTTATACATCGATGGGGTGAAATTTGATGAACCCGTTAGAGGCATTAGTGTCACCCCTAGCTTTTTCATTCTTTTCTATTTTTACATGGGTCAGTTGTTTTATATTAATATATGTAGATATTTTCTTATGTTGTGTGGTTATTTCATAGAGTAATAAAACTAGTTGGTACATTTAAAGTATGTATATTTTGGATCAGGTTAATTCTATTAACTTTGCTCTACGGAGCAATCAACCCACAGGGTATATTTAAATTGTGGTGAAATTAAATACTACAAAAAAAATACTACATAAAAAACTGAAATTAAATACTACATAAAAAAACAGTTAATTTATACTTATATTAAAATATCAAATTCATCAATTTAAAATAATGAATAGAATATTAATATAAATTTATATTTAGTTACTCTTAAATTTCAATATTGGTCTTTTTTTGAGGGAATTAGTATAATATGAAAAGGGTTGCAAAGTTTGATATAACAGGATATATATAACAGGATATATGCAACAGGAGGTAGAAGCAGACACACCACTAATGTAATAACAAGGGAAAGAGTGTGATAGATGAGTTATTAATTCACTGAAATCAGCCTTACATGTTCATTTTTAATAATAATTTCATTAGATGTCAATTTTTAATTGTAATTTATGATTTATCAAATTTCAGGTATGGCAAGGATCAAAGAATGGCAACCCAACAAAGAGAAAGAATTGATTTGCCTATACAACTGTGATACTAATTTCTGAAATAATGGAGTTGGAATCAGTGTTATGGTTATGGCGTGTGTGTTAGAGTGTTAGTGTTATCAGTGTCTAGTTAGTATATGCCTCTTGGTTGGTAAATACATGTTTGAACAAATGTCTTCTGTAAAAACGATGAAGCACTATATACTAATTGATCTTGGATGCTCAAGGTAAAATGTTTTATACCAAAATTGAGTTCCAAATTGTACTGTCATATTTTGTAGATAGTTTAGTGTTTCTCTATTTTGCTCGATTCTTTTATTTTACACATGAATGGGGTGAAATTTGATGAACCTCTTAAAGGCATTAGTGTCATCCTTAGCTTTTTCATTCTTTTCTATTTTTACATGGGTCAATTTTTTTATATTAATATATGTAGATATTTGCTTATATTGTGTGGCTATTTCATAGAATAATAAAAGCATTTGGTACATTCAAAGTATGTATATTTTGGGTCAGGTTAATTCTATTAACTTTGCTCTACGAAACAATCAATCCACAGTGTATATTTAAATTGTAGTGAAATTAAATACTACAATTTAAATCTACATAACCATGTCAATTCTAATATAAAAAACAGTAAATTTATACTTATATTAAAATATCAAATTCATCAACTTAAAATAATGAATAGAATATTAATATAAATTTATATTTAGTTACTCTTAAATTTCAATATTGGTGTTTTTTTGAGGGAATTAGTATAATATGAAAAGGGTTGCAAAGTTTGATATAACAGGATATATATAACAGGATATATGCAACAGGAGGTAGAAGCAGACACACCACTATTGTAATAACAAGGGAAAGAGTGTGATAGATTAGTTATTAATTTATTGAAATCAGCCTTACATGTTCATTTTTAATAATAATTTCATTAGATGTCAATTTTTAATTGTAATTTATGATTTATCGAATCTCAGGTATGCCAGGGATCGAAGGATGGCAACTCAACAAAGAGGAAGAATTGATTTACCTATACAACTGTGATGCTAATTTCGAAAATTATGGAGGTGGAATCAATGTCATTACCTTTCTTCTTGGTATGGTTTCTAATGAAGCACTATGTACTAACTGATCTTGGATGTTGAAGGTAAAATGTTTTATACCAAAATTGAGTTCCAAATTGTACTGTCATATTTTGTAGATAGTTGAGTGTTTCTCTATTTTGCTCTTTTCTTTTATTTTACACATGAATGGGGTGAAATTTGATGAACCTCTTAAAGGCATTAGTGTCATCCCTAGCTTTTTCATTCTTTTCTATTTTTACATGGGTCAATTTTTTTATATTAATATATGTAGATATTTGCTTATGTTGTGTGGCTATTTCATAGAGTAATAAACGCATTTGGTACATTCAAAGTATATATATATATATATATATATATATATATATATATATATATATATATATATATATATATATATATTGGGTCAGGCTAATTCTATTAACTTTGCTCTACGAAACAATCAATCCACAGTGTATATTTAAATTGTAGTGAAATTAATACTACAATTTAGATCTACATGACCATGTCAATTCTAATATAAAAAACAGTAAATTTATACTTATATTAAAATATTAAATTCACCAACTTAAAATAATGAATAGAATATTAATATAAATTTATATTTAGTTACTCTTAAATTTCAATATTGGTGTTCTTTTGAGGGAATTAGTATATTATGAAAAGGGTTCCAAAGTTTGATATAACCTGAAGTTATATATGCAACAGGAGGTACAAGTAGACACACCACTAATGTAATAACAAGGAAAAGAGGGTGATAGATTAGTCATTAATTCATTGAAATCGGCCTTACATGTTCATTTTTAATAATAATTTCATTAGATGACAATTTTTAATTGTAATTTATGATTTATCGAATCTCAGATAGTCAGGGATTGAAGGATGGCAACCCAATAAAGAGAAATAATTGATTTGTCTATACAACTGTGATGCTAATTTCGAAAATTTGGTGATGGAATCAGTGTCATTACCTTTCTAGTTGGTATGGTTTCTAATGAAGCACTATGTACTAACTGATCATGGATGCTCAAGGTAAAATGTTTTATACCTAAATTGAGTTCCAAATTGTGCTGTTTTGTTTTGTAGGTAGTTGAGTGTTTCTATATTTTGCTCGTTTCTTTTATTTTACACATGAATGGGGTGAAATTTGATGAACCTGTTTGAGGCATTAGTTAGTTTCACCCCTAGCTTTTTCATTCTTTTCTATTTTCACATGGCTCAATTGCTTTTTATTAATATATGTAGATATTTTCTTATGTTGTGTGGCTATTTCATAAGATAATAAAAGCTGTAGGTGCATTTAAAGTGTGTATATTTTGGGTGAGGTTAAATCTATTAACTTTGGTATAAGAAACAGTCAACCCACCGTGTATATTTATATTGTGGTGAAATTAAATGCTACAATTTAGATCTACATGTCCACATCAATTCTAATATAAAAAGCAGTAAATTTATAGTTATATTAAAATATCAAATTCATCAACTTAAAATAACGAAAAGAACATTAATATAAATTTATAGTTAGTTACTCTTAAATTTCAATATTCATGTTTTTTTGAAGGAATTAGTATATTATAGAAAGGGTTTCAAAGTTTGATATAACAGGAAGTTATATTTGTAATATTTTCTATTTTGCTAGCCTGGTTTTTAAGTTAGCCTTTTGTCTCTTACTTATTTGGTATTATTTTGACCCACGATGGGGTTTCTAAGATTTTTGGGGGTCTCTATTTGACCCAAGAGGTGTCGGAATATATGGTATCGGAGGACGAAGGTCCGACTATTCTGTATGCGGATTTTCAATGAGGTCCAGGCGAACTTCAGGAGGTTAATTTGAAAACCGATGAAGTCATCGGTGTTTGTGTGCTAATTTTTGGCGATGCCGGGCCGACGCTGTGCATAGATGCAGACGCCGGGCCGACATTGACAGAAACGCCAATTATCTGACGGGTCGCGGAAAAGAAGGTTAGACTTACACGAGCCGGGAAACGAGATTGTTTCGCAACCCGGGTCTCAATGCCGGAATTTAGGGGACGATAGTATCGGAGTGTTGCCCTGTGGCTAGGGCAGGAGGTCCGATAATTCTCGTAGCAGTGGATTGCTACCTCGCGAAGCTGTGAGTTTCAGCTTCGCGAGTGTTGTTTGATGGAAGTTTGTGATCGGAGGCACATCGGCCTCACGATGGATTTGATTATTTCTAACGAACCAAGGTGCGTCTAGGGCCACACGCAATGCCTTGTTCTGGAATGTTTGGAGTTTCTTGATCGAGGTGCGATCAAGAAACCTGTAGTGCGTTTGGAAACCGTACAGAACTACTGATTCTAACGAAAATTTTATAGATCATGACCTTGATTTTTGGAGCGAGTTTGCTCGCTCTGCAAGAAAGTGGGTATAGCAGCTTGATGATGCCGCACCCCTTACACATGGCTTGCTGTATTTGACTGGACCAAGAAATATGTCGGTCGAAATGGAGACCTAGGTAGGTTGCTTTTTGCAACCATGGGATTGGAACTTTGTCCACCAGTAGCCTGTATTCTCTGATGTAGCGTTTTCTGGTGAAGATGATCGCCTGAGTCTTTTTGGGATTGACTTGCAGGCGCCAGAATTTAAGCCAGCGGATAGCAGCGTTGAGCTGATCCTGGAGTTTGTTGTGGATTGCGGAAGTTCTGGGGGACGCTACAAAGAAAGCTGTGTCGTCTGCGAAGAATGCATATTTCACAGTTTTCGAGCGTGGAATGCCAGCCATGTAGATGTTGAACAGGGCTGGCGCTAGAGGGGAGCCTTGCGGGACGCCCGTTTTTATGGGTTTCCTCGTGGATAGAGAGGAGTTTATTCTACCCTGGTACGACCTGTTTTCCAGGAAAGAACGGATTAATAGGGTGAGATCTCGAGGGAAGCCGAGTTTGATGGTTTTGAAAACGAGACCATCGTGCCAGACCTTGTCGAAGGCTTTGGAAATGTCGAGGAAGATGGCTCCAAGATGCCATTTTTTCTCGAGCGAGGAGTGAATTTCGTTGGCCAACCTGGTCGATTGGTGGATGGCGGACAGACCTTTCCTGAACCCGAATTGTTCATTGGGAATGATCTTTTTGGAATCTGTGAAGCTGTTGAGAGCTTCGAGGATGGTTTTTTCAGCGATTTTGGAGAGAGCGCTTAGGAGACTGATCGGTCTGAAGTCCGATGGGCTTTGGCTGTTGTGCTTTTTAGGAATCACGGCTAGAATGGCGTGCTTCCATGAGCTTGGAAAGACTTGCAGACGCAGGATGGAGTTCACGATGTTTGTGATTTCTGCGATCTGCTTGCTCGGAAGTTTTTGGAGTTGCCTTGCCGTGATGCCGTCACAGCCGGGGGTTTTTTCTGGGGGCAAAGCTTTTTATGATAGCTGAGATTGAGCAGGGCGAAGCGAGATGATTTTGCAGGTAGCTGGGTCGAGACCCTGCATACCTCCGCATCAAATTTGGGATCTGCATTTGGAAGCCGTTGCGAGGTCATCTGAAGCCTGAAGGACTCGGCCAGAAGTTCAGCTTTGTCCACATCGGAGACGGCGATGGCGCCATCTGCATCCGATTTTAGCGGAGGAATAATCCGTCTGGATTTTCCCGCTAACGACCTGGCCAAGCGCCAGATTAGCCTGGCGTCCGATGAGTCTAGAGAGGAAAGTAGGTTATCCCACTTGTCCTCTCTGTATGACTTCAACGATTGCCTGGCCTCTCTGGTTGCTTGGTTTGCCCGCCTTTTATCCTCGGGATCGAGGGTGGATCTGGCCCTTCTCAGCAGGCGATTTCTCGTCCTGAGAAGGTGTTTCAGATCCGGCGGGAGGTCGGTGGTGAGCCTAGGTTGGGTGGTCGGCCTTGGCTTCGATGCGGAGTTGTAGGCCTGTCGGATGTCGCTGGTGAGCTTATCGACTGCAAGCTCTAGCTGTCTGGGGTCGTTGATCGTCGGGATTGGATCTGTAACATGAAGAAGATTAGCATATTCTTTCCAATCGGTGATCTGTTTGGGGGGCCTGAATGGGGCGTCCAGTAGTCGGTTGTCTCCTAGCTCGAGCAGGACTGGGAGGTGGTCGGAATCAAGTTCGTGAAGGAAAGTGGCCGTGGTGGATCGGTTGCAGTCTTTCACCAGGAAAAAGTCGATGGTGGATCCGGAGTGCTGAAGCTGTCCGGGGACGTAGTGGGTGTGCGCGTCTGGAGATACGATGTTGAGATCCCAGCTGTCGCATACTCCTCTCAGATCTCTTCCACGTTGGTTTGTGGAGAGGCAGCCCCATCGTTGGTTGTGGGCGTTGAAGTCTCCGCCGATGACTTTGGCGGAGGTTCCTTGGGCTAAGATTTCGAAGTCGGCTGATGCTATGCCGACTTGACATCTTAGGTAGACTGAGGTGAGGGTCAGCAGCTGGTCTTCTAGCTCAATGGCGATTTGGATGACTTCCGCATGGGCCATAGCTGGGTTTGGCAGTTGGTGGTGGCGTATACTGCTTTTTATGAGGATAGCAGTGCCTCCTTTTGCGCCTGTTTCTCTGTCGTTACGGTAGACTGAGTAGTTGGCGATGGAAAAGCGGATGGAGGGCTTCAGAAAAGTCTCCTGGAGCAGGGCGACGTCGATGTTGTGGAACGTCAGTGCATTGGCAAGGTCCTCCTTCTTGTCGCGCAGTAAACAGGCGTTCCATGTGATGATCTTCAAGGTCCTAGGCTAGATATCCATTCCTAGGTTGATTTGTGGGGAGGAGATTTGCTTGGATCAGAGCCATCGTCTGGATGTTTTGCTCTAGTAGTTGCGCGAGCATTTTGTGTAATGGATTTAAATCGGCTTCGGCCGTGTGGAATTTATTTGGGTTCCCCATTTGAAGGTCGGCGGTGGAATCCTGGCGGCAGGCTTTGTCGTTGATTTTTGCTGAGGAGATTTACTCTCGGATTTTTGGCCGCTGGTCGGCCGCTTTGGACATCCGGAGTAGTTAGCCGTGTGCGGGCCGTGGCAGTTGCTGCATTTAGCCGGTGTTTTTCGGCTTTTAGTGCAGTCCTTGCTGTTGTGTTGTTGACCGCACTTTACGCAGATGACTGGGACATGGCATTGACCGGCCGTGTGTCCGTAGAGTTGGCAGTTGAAACACTGCTCTGGTTGCCAGTCGATACGAATGTCGTCGGGCTTCGAGACGTCCATCATGTCGGGAAGTGGGGTTTTATCGGGAGAAACGCTGCGGCTTCTTCCTACTGATGGCAGGTTACGTAGAGATGATGACCTTTTGTGGAGATTGGACTTCTCTTCATTTCTCTTCATCCTTTCGATCTTGGCGTTCAAGTTCCGGATTGTAGTTTTATTTTCTTCGACGATGCTAAGCAATTGGAGGTATTTTTCTTGAATTATCCTATAATTCTCCTGGATTATATTGTCCGCGACCCCCGAAAACGTCTCGGCGCCAGACGGGCCAGACATGGCGACGCCCGGTGTAACGGACATGGCTACGGTTGTTCCGTCGGCTACCTGGCGGCGCAAACAGGTTTTCGCAGCATGGATCCGATGGCGGCTTTAGGTTTTCTTGAGCTTTCGTTTCGACCGTGCGAACACTGAAGATACTAGAGCTTGAATTTCAGAGAGCGATTTCTTAGAGGTGTTAACTCTTCGAAGTCTCGGACTGAACTGATGATGATGATATTTGTAATAGGAGGTAAGAGTAAAAGGGGGTAGAAATAGACACACCACTAATGTAATAACAAGGGAAAGAGGGAGATTAGTTATTGATTCATTGAAATCAGCCTTATATGTTCATTTTTAATATCAATTTCATTAGATCTCAATTTTTAATTGTAATTTATGATTTATCGAATTTCAGGTATGGCAAGGATCGAAGGTTGGTAACCCAACAAAAAGAAAGAATTGATTTACCTATATAACTGTGATGCTAATTTCGAAAATTATGGAGGTGGAATCAGTGTCATTACCTTCCTAGTTGGTGTAGTTTCTAATGAAGCACTATGTACTAACTGATCTTGGATGCTCAAGGTAAAATGTTTTATACCAAAATTGAGTTCCAAATTGTACTGTCATATTTTGTAGATAGTTGAGTGTTTCTCTATTTTGCTCGTATCTTTTATTTTACACATCAATCGGGTGAAATATGATGAACCTTTTAGAGGCATTAGTGTCAGCTCTAGCTTTTTCATTATTTTATAAATTTTTTTCATTATTTAATATATTTTGATACTTTCTTATGCTGTGTGTGTATTTCATACAGTAATAAAAGCAGTTGGTGCATTTAAAATATGTATATTTTGGGTCAGGTTAAATCTATTAACTTAGCTATATGAAGCAATCAACCCACATGGTATATTTACATTGTGGTGAAATTAAATACTACATTTTAGATCTACATGTCCATATCAATTCTAATATAAAAAACAGTAAATTTATAGTTATAGTAAAATATCAAATTCATCAGCTTAAAGTATTGAATAGAACATTAATATAAACTTATAGTTAGTTAGTCTTAAATTTCAATATTGGTGTATTTTTGAAGGTATTAGTATATTATGAAAAGGGTTCCAAAGTTTGATAGAACAGGAAGTTATATATGTAACAGGAGATAGAAAGAGACACACCACTAATGTAATAACAAGGGAAAGAGGGTGATAGATTAGTCATTAATTCATTGAAATCAGCCTTACATGTTCATTTTTAATAATTGTTTCATTAGATGTCAATTTTTAATTGTAATTTATGATTTATCGAATCTCAGGTATGCCAGGGATCGAACGATGGCAACCCAACAAAGACGAAGAATCGATTTACCTATACAACTGTGATGCTAATTTCGAAAATTATGGAGGTGGAATCAGTGTCATTACCTTTCTTCTTGGTATGGTTTGTAATGAAGCACTATGTACTAACTGATCTTGGATGCTCAAGGTAAAATGTTTTATACCAATATTGAGTTCCAAATTGTACTGTCATATTTTGTAGATAGTTGAGTGTTTCACTATTTTGTTCGTTTCTTTTATTTTACACATCAATGGGGTGAAATTTGATGAACCTCTTGAATTCATTAGTGTCACCCCTAGCTTTTTCATTCTTTTCTATTTTTACATTTGTCAATTTTTTATGTTAATATATGTAGATATTTTCTTATGTTGTGTGGTTATTTCATAGAGTAATAAAAGCAGTTGGTGCATTTAAAATGTGTATATTTTGGGTCAGGTTAAATCTATTAACTTTGCTATACGAAGCAACCAACCCAGAGTGTATATTTAAATTGTGGTGAAATTAAATACTACAATTTAGATCTACATGTTCATATCAATTCTAATATAAAAAACAGTAAACTTATACTTATATTAAAATATCAAATTCATGAGCTTAAATAATGAATAGAACATAAATATAAATTTATATTTAGTTACTCTTAAATTTCAAAATTGGTGTTTTTTTGAAGAAATTAGTATATTATGAAAAGGGTTCCAAAGCTTGATATAACAGGAAGTTATATATGTAGCACGAGGTAACAATAACAGGAAGTGGAAGTAGACATTCCACTACTGTAATGACAAGGGAAAGAGGGTGATAGATTAGGCGTTGATTCATTGAAATCAGCCTTATATGTTTAATTTTAATATTAATTTTTTAGACCTTAATTTTTAATTGTAATTTATTATTTATCAAATCTCAGGTATGACAAGAATCGAAGGATGGCAACCCAACAAAGAGAAAGAATTGATTCACCTATACAACTGTGATGCTAATTTCGAAAATTATGGAGGTGGAATCAGTGTCATTACCTTTCTAGTCGGTATGGTTTCTAATGAAGCACTATGTACTAGCTGATCTTGGATGCTCAAGGTAAAAGGTTTTATACCAAAATTAAGTTCCAAATTGTACTGTTTTGTTTTGTAGGTAGTTAAGTGTGTCTCTATTTTGCTCGTTTCTTTTATTTTACACATCAATGGGGTGAAAGTTGCTGAACCTGTTAGAGGCATTAGTGTCACACCTAGCCTTTTCATTCTTTTCTTTTTTCACGTGCGTCAATTGTTTTATATTAATATATGTAGATATTTTCTTATGTTGTTTGGCTATTTCATAGGGTAATAAAAGCAGTTGGTGCATTTAAAGTGTGTATATTTTGGGTCAGGTTAAATCTATGAACTTTCGTATACGAAAAAGTCAACTCACCGTGTATATATATATTGTGGTGAAATTAAATGCTACAATTTAGATCTATATGTCCACATCAATTCTAATACAAAAAACAGTAAATTTATAGTTATATTAAAATATCAAATTCGTCAACTTAAAATAATGAAAATAACATTGATATTAATTTATAATTAGTTACTCTTAAATTTCAATATTGGTGTTTTTTTGAAGGAATTAATATATTATAGAAAGAGTTTCAAAGTTTTATATAACACGAAGTTATATTTGTAATAGGAGGTAACAGTAATAGGAGGTAGAAGTAGACACACCACTAGTGTAATAACAAGGCAAAGAGGGCAATAGATTAGTCATTGATTCATTGAAATCAGCCTTATATGTTCATTTTTAATATCAATCTCGTTGGATGTCAATTTATAGTTGTAATTTATGATTTATCAAATTTCAGGTATGGCAAGGATCAAAGGATGGCAACCCAACAAAGAGAAAGAATTGATTTGCCTGTGCAACTGTGATGCTAATTTCTAAAATTAGGGAAATGGAATCAGTGTCATTACCTTTCTAGTTGGTATGTTTTCTAATGAAGCACCATGTACTAACTAATCTTGGATGTTGAAGGTAAAATGTTTTATACCAAAATTGAGTTCCAAATTGTACTGTTTTGTTTTGAAGGTAGTTAAGTGTGTCTGTATTTTGCGCGTTTCTTTTATTTTACACATCAATGGGGTGAAAGTTGATGAACCTGTTAGAGGCATTAGTGTCACCCCTAGCCTTTTCATCCTTTTCATTTTTTACATGCGTCAATTGTTTTATATTAATATATGTAGATATTTTCTTAGTAGTAATTACAAGTCTATCTTGATGAACGAGTCTAAATTTGATGAACCTCTTAAAGGCATTATTGTCACCCCTAGCTTTTTCATTATTTTCTATTTTTACATTGGTCAATTTTTTTATATTAATATATGTAGATATTTTCTTATGTTGTGTGGCTATTTCATAGAGTAATAACAGCAGTTGGTACAGTTAAAGTATGTATATCTTGGGTCAGTTTAAATCAATTAACTTTGCCAAAAAAACAGTCAACCCACAGTGTATATTTAAATTGTGGTGACATTAAATACTACTATTTAATGTACATGTCTATATCAATTCTAATATAAAAAACAGTAAATTTATAGTTATATTGAAATATCAAATTCATCAGCGTAAAATGATGAATAGAATATTAATATAAATTTATATTTAGTTACTCTTAAATTTCAATATTGGTGTTTTTTTGAGGGAATTACTATAATATGAAAAGGGTTGCAAAGTTTGATATAACAGGATATATGCAACAGGAGGTAGAAGTAGACACACCACTAATGTAATAACAAGAGAAAGAGGGTGAGAGATTAGTCATTAATTCATTGAAATCAGCCTTACATGTTCATTTTTAATAATAATTTTATTAAATCTCAATTTTTAATTGTAATTGATGATTTATCGAATCTCAGGTATGCCAGGGATCGAAGGATGGCAACCCAACAACGAGAAAGAATTGATTTACCTATATAACTGTGATGCTAATTTCGAAAATTATGGAGGTGGAATCAGTGTCATTACCTTCCTAGTTGGTGTAGTTTCTAATGAAGCACTATGTACTAACTGATCTTGGATGCTCAAGGTAAAATGTTTTATACCAAAATTGAGTTCCAAATTGTACTGTCATATTTTGTAGATAGTTGAGTGTTTCTCTATTTTGCTCGTATCTTTTTTTTTACACATCAATCGGGTGAAATTTGATGAACCTTTTAGAGGCATTAGTGTCAGCTCTAGCTTTTTCATTATTTTATAATTTTTTTTTATAATTTAATATATTTTGATACTTTCTTAAGCTGTGTGTGTATTTCATACAGTAATAAAAGCAGTTGGTGCATTTAAAATTTGTATATTTTGGGTCAGGTTAAATCTATTAACTTAGCTGTATGAAGCAATCAACCCACATGGTATATTTACATTGTGGTGAAATTAAATAATACATTTTAGATCTACATGTCCATATCAATTCTAATATAAAAAACAGTAAATTTATAGTTATAGTAAAATATCAAATTCATCAGCTTAAAATAATGAATAGAACATTAATATAAATTTATAGTTAGTTACTCTTAAATTTCAATATTGGTGTTTTTTTGAAGGAATTAGTGTATTATAGAAAGGGCTTCAAAGTTTGATATAACAGGAAGTTATATTTGTAATAGGAGGTAACATTAACAGGAGATAGAAGGAGACACAATACTAATGTAATAACAAGGGAAAGAGGGTGATAGATTAGTCATTAATTCATTGAAATCAGCCTTACATGTTCATTTTTAATAATAATTTCATTAGATGTCAATTTTTAATTGTAATTTATGGTATATCGAATCTCAGGTATGCCAGGGATCGAAGGATGGCAACCCAACAAAGAGGAAGAATTGATTTACCTATACAACTGTGATGCTAATTTCGAAAATTATGGAGGTGGAATCAGTGTCATTACCTTTCTTCTTGGTATGGTTTCTAATGAAGCACTATGTACTAACTGATTTTGGATGCTCAAGGTAAAATGTTTTATACCAATATTGAGTTCCAAATTGTACTGTCATATTTTGTAGATAGTTGAGTGTTTCCCTATTTTGCTCGTTTCTTTTATTTTACACATCAATGGGGTGAAATTTGATGAACCTCTTAAAAGCATTAGTGTCACCCCTAGGTTTTTCAATGTTTTCTATTTTTACATAGGTCAATTATTATATATTAGTATATGTAGATATTTTCTTATGTTGTGTGGCTATTTCATAGAGTAATAACAGCAGTTGGTACATTTAAAGTATGTATATCTTGGGTCAGGTTTAATCTATTAACTTTGCTATACGAAACAATCAACCCAAAGTGTATATTTATATTGAAGTGAAATTAAATACTACAATTTAGATCTACATGTCTATATCAATTCTAATATAAAAAACAGTAAATTTATAGTTATATTGAAATATCAAATTCATCAACATAAAATAATAAATAGAACATTAATATAAATTTATATGTAGTAACTCTTAAATTTCAATATTGGGGTTTTTTTTGAGGGAATTAGAATATTATGAAAAGGGTTCCAAAGTTTAATATAAGAGGAAGTTATATATGTAACAGGAGGTAGAAGTAGACACACCACTAATGTAATAACAAGGGAAAGGTGTGATAGATTAGTCATTAATTTATTGATATCGGCCTTATATGTTCATTTTTAATAATAATTTCATTAGATGTCAATTTTTAATTGTAATTTATGATTTATCGAATCTCAGATACTCAGGGATCGAAGGATGGCAACCCAATAAAGAGAAAGAATTGATTTATCTATACAACTGTGATGCTATGGTGACATTAAATACTACTATTTAATCTACATGTCTATATCAATTCTAATATAAAAAACACTAAATTTATAGTTATATTGAAATATCAAATTCATCAGCGTAAAATGATGAATAGAACATTAATATAAATTTATATTTAGTTTCTCTTAAATTTCAAAATTGGTATTTTTTGAGGAAATTAGTATGTTATGAAAAGTATGTTAAAAAAAGTTTTATTTTACACATGAATGGGGTGAAATGTGATGAACCTCTTAAAGGCATTACTGTAACCCCTAGCTTTTTCATTCTATTATGTTTTTATATGGGTCAATTGTTTCATATTAATAAATGAAGATATATTCTTATGTAGTGTGGCTATTTCATAGAGTAATAGCAGCAGTTGGTAGATTTAAAGTATGTATATCTTGGGTCAGGATAAATCTATTAACTTTGCTAACGAAACAATCAACCCACAGTGTATATTTAAATTGTGGTGACATTAAATACTACTATTTAATCTACATGTCTATATCAATTCTATTATAAAAAACAGTAAATTTATAGTTATATTGAAATATCAAATTCATCAGCGTAAACTGATGAATAGAACATTAATATAAATTTATATTTAGTTACTCTTAAATTTCAAAATTGGTGTTTTTTGAGGGAATTAGTATGTTATGAAAAGGGTTCCAAAGTTTGATATAACAGGAAGTTATATATGCAACAGGAGGTAGAAGTAGACATACCACTAATGTAATAACAAGGGAAAGAGCGTGATATATTAGTCATTGATTCATTGAAATCAGCCTTATATGTTCATTTTTAATATTCATTTCATTAGATGTCAATTTTTATTTGTAATTTATGATTTATCGAATCTCAGGTATGTCAGGGATCGAAGGATGGCAACCCAATAAAGAGAAAGAATTGATTTATCTATACAACTGTGATGCTAATTTCGGAAATTATGGAAATGGAATCAGTGTCATTGCCTTTCTAGTTGGTATGGTTTCTAATGGAGCACTATGTACTAACTGATCTTGGATGCTGAAGGTAAAATGTCTTATACCAAAATTGAGTTTCAAATTGTACTGTTTTGTTTTGTAGGTAGTTAAGTGTGTCTCTGTTTTACTAGTTTCTTTTATTTTACACATCAATGGGGTGAAATTTCATGAAACTCTTAGAGGCATTAGTGTCACCCCTAGCCTTTTCATACTTTTCTTCTTTCACATGCGTCAATTGTTTTATATTAATATATATAGATATTTTCTTATGTTGGGTGGCTATTTCATAGGGTAATAAAAGCAATTGGTACATTTAAAGTATGTATATTTTGGGTCAGGTCAAATCTATTAACTTTGCTATACGAAACAATCAACCCACAGTGTATATTTAAATTGCGGTGAAATTAAATACTACTGTTTAGATCTACATGTCCATATCAATTCTAATATAAAAATCAGTAAATTTATACTTATATTAAAATATCAAATTCATCAACATAAACTAATGAAGAGAACATTAATATAAATTTGTATATAGTTACTCTTAAATTTCAATATTGGTGTTTTTTTGAGGGAAATAGTATATTATAAAAAGGGTTGCAAAATTTGATATAACAGGAAGTTTTATATGTAATTGGAGGTACCAATAACAGAAGGTAAAAGTAGACACACCTCTAGTAATCACAAGGGAAAGAGGGTGATAGAATAGTGATTGATTCATTGAAATCAGCCCTATATGTTCATTTTTAATATCAATCTCATTGCGTGTCAATTTATAATTGTAATTTATTATTTATCAAATTTCAGGTATGGCAAGGATCAAAGAATGGCAACCCAACATAAAGAAAGAATTGATTTGCCTATACAACTGTGATGGTAATTTCTGAAATTATGGAAATGGAATCAGTGTCATTACGTTTCTAGTTGGTATGTTTTCTAATGAAGCACTATGTAGTAACTGATCTTGGATGCTCAAGGTAAAATATTTTATACCAATATTGAGTTCCAAATTGTACTTGTGGAGCAAAGTTAATAGAATTAACCTGACCTGTCATATCTTGTAGATAGTTGAGCGTTTCTCTATTTTGCTCGTTTCTTTCATTTTACACATGAATGGGGTGAAATTTGATGAACCTCTTAAAGTCATTACTGTAACCCCTAGCTTTTTTATTCTTTTCTATTTTTACATGGGTCAATTGTCTTATATTAATATATGAAGATATTTTCTTATGTTGTGTGGCTATTTCATAGAGTAATAGCAGCAGTTGGTAGATTTAAAGTATGTATATCTTGGGTCAGGTTAAATCTATTAACTTTGCTAACGAAACAATCAACCCACAGTGTATATTTAAATTGTGGTGACATTAAATACTACTATTTAATCTACATATCTATATCAATTCTAATATAAAAAACAGGAAATATATAGTTATATTGAAATATCAAATTCATCAGCGTAAAATGATGAATAGAACATTAATCTAAATTTATATTAGGATGGCAACCCAACAAAGAGAAAGAATTGATTTATCTATACAACTGTGATGCTAATTTCGAAAATTATGTAGGTGGAATCAGTGTCATTTCCTTTCTAGTTGGCATGGTTTCTAATGAAGCAGTATGTACTAACTGATCTTGGATGCTCAAGGTTAAAAGTTTTATACCAAAATTGAGCTTCAAGTTGTACTATCATATTTTGTAGATAGTTGAGTGTTGCTCTATTTTGCTCGTTTCTTTTATTTTACACATCAATGGGGTGAAATTTGATGAACCTCTTAAATGCATTAGTGTCACTCCTAGCTTTTTCATTCTTTTCTATTTTTACATTTGCCAATTTTTTATGTTAATATATGTAGATATTTTCTTATGTTGTGTGGTTATTTCATAGAGTAATAAAAGCAGTTGGTGCATTTAAAATATGTATATTTTGGGTCAGGTTATATCTATTAACTTTGCTATATGAAGCAACCAACCCACAGTGTATATTTAAATTGTGGTGAAATTAAATTCTACAATTTAAATCTACATGTTCATATCAATTTTAATATAAAAAACAGTAAACTTATACTTATATTAAAATATCAAATTCATGAGCTTAAATAATGAATAAAACATGAATATAAATTTATATTTAGTTACTCTTAGATTTCAATATTGCTGTTTTTTGAGGGAATTAGTATATTATGAAAAGGGTTCCAAAGCTTGATATAACAGGAAGTTATATATGTAGCACGAGGGTAACAATAACAGGAGGTAGAAGTAGACATTCCACTAATGTAATGACAAGGGAAAGAGGGTGATAGATTAGTCATTGATTCATTGAAATCAGCCTTATATGTTTAATTTTAATATTAATTTTTTAGATGTCAATTTTTAATTGTAATTTATTATTTATCAAATCTCAGGTATGACAAAAATCGAAGGATGGCAACCCAACAAAGAGAAAGAATTGATTTAACTATACAACTGTGATGCTAATTTCGAAAATTATGGAGGTGGAATCAGTGTCATTACCTTTCTAGTTGGTATGGTTTCTAATGAAGCACTATGTACTAGCTGATCTTGGATGCTCAAGGTAAAAGGTTTTATACCAAAATTCAGTTCCAAATTGTACTGTTTTGTTTTGTAGGTAGTTAAGTATGTCTCTATATTGCTCGTTTCTTTTATTTTACACATCAATGGGGTGAAAGTGATGAACCTGTTAGAGGCATTAGTGTCACCCCTAGCTTTTTCATTCTTTTCTGTTTTTATATGGGTCAATTGTTTCATATTAATATATGAAGATATTTTCTTATGTTGTGTGGCTATTTCATAGAGTAATAGCAGCAGTTGGTGGATTTAAAGTATGTATATCTTGGGTCAGGTTAAATCTATTAACTTTGCTAATGAAACAATCAACCCACAGTATATATTTAAATTGTGGTGACATTAAATACTACTATTTAATCTACATGTCTCTTCTTCTTCATATCCTGTGTGTCAAGTTGACCCTGAGGCCCTTACTTTTGTTCTCTTATTACGATTACGACTGTTTCGCGTCAGTCGCAATCTGGATTTTATGCGCCGTCCTTTTGGCGCGGTTGATACCATACGGTACTGGTCGAGATTAATCGACCGAAGTGATAATGATTACTGCTCCGGAAACGACCCGCGAGGGTCGAGTCCAGTGGAAGTTTATTCTTGGATGTATTGGTTGGTACGCTGGTCGTTGTCGCTGGATTTTTGAATGAACTGATGTGCTGTTCGGTTCTTCTTCGAGACTGTGGTGTTTTGGCCTATTCTTTTTTGTTTTCATGGTGTTATTCTGCTCTATTTTGTTTTTTTATTCTCTTTTTTGTTTTCTTGCTGTTCTCTTTTTTGTTTTCTTGATGTTATTCTGTTCTATTTTGTTTTGTTATTCTCTTTTTTGTTTTCTTGTTGTTCTCTTTTTTGTTTTCTTGACGATTATACCGGTGTTAGTGGTTTTATTTCGATGTTGTTGATAGCACAGAATGGACGGACTGGATGTTGTTGTCGGTCCCAGTGCGTTTCATCTTCACCGTCTTCGGGGCTAAGGCTTATTCTCTTGGTTAGGTTTGAGGTCGCCACGCGTCCTGCGTGACGAACCTCGGGGGGTGCCCGCTCCCTAATCCAGTTCGGACTCCCGCTGCTGGAACGGTCAACAGCCATGGACGTCTGCCCCCACGATGGCCAGCGCGCTCGCAACGCATCCGACCACCACAGAGTCCATCCTCTGCTTACAGTATTACACTGTTTATTCCATGTTAGCGAGTCCGGGCAAGAAGGATTTGGTGTTGCTGCCGGTCCCGGTGCTTCGTTCTTCACCAACTTCGGGGCTAAGACTTATTCTCTGAGTTAGGTTTGAAGTGCCGACTGGCGGAGACGACACTTCGGGGTTGTCCCGCTCCCTTGGCCAGATCTGTACGTCGGCGACCGAGACTACCAACGGACACTGCTATCTGTCCCCATGGTGACCAGACAAACACGTCCGATCACCTCAGAGTCTCGTTCCGAACTGTTGTCTACATGTCTATATCAATTCTAATATAAAAAATAGTAAATTTATAGTTATATTGAAATATCAAATTCATCAGCGTAAAATGATGAATAGAACATTAATATAAATTTATATTTAGTAACTCTTAAATTTCAATATTGGTGTTTTTTTGAGGGAATTAGAATATTATGAAAAGGGTTCCAAAGTTTAAGATAAGAGGAAGTTATATATGTAACAGGAGTTAGAAGTAGACACACCACTAATGTAATAACAAGGGAAAGAGGGTGATAGATTAGTCAATTAATTTATTGAAATCGGCCTTATATGTTCATTTTTAATAATAATTTCATTAGATGTCAATTTTTAATTTTAATTTATGATTTTATTGAATTTCAGATAGTCAGGGATCGAAGGATGGTAACCCAATAAAGAGAAAGAATTGATTTATCTATACAACTGTGATGCTAATTTCTAAAATTTATGGAAATGGAATCAGTGTCATTACCTTTCTAGTTGGTATGGTTTCTAATGAAGCACTATGTACTAACTGATCTTGGATGCTCAAGGTAAAATATTTTATACCAATATTTAGTTCCAAATTGTACTGTCATATTTTGTAGATGGTTGAATGTTTCTCTATTTTGCTCCTTTCATTTATTTTTACACATCAATGGGGTGAAATTTGATGAAGCTCTTAAAGGCATTATTGTCACCCCTAGCTTTTTCATTCCTTTCTATTTTTTACATGGGTCAATTTTTTTATATTAATATATGTAGATATTTTCTTATGTTGTGTGGCTATCTCTTAGAGTAATAACAGCAGTTGGTACATTTAAAGTATGTATATCTTGGGTCAGGTTAAATCAATTAACTTTGCTAAAAAAAACAGTCAACCCACAGTGTATATTTAATTAGTGGTGACATTAAATACTACTATTTAATCTACATGTCTATATCAATTCTAATATAAAAAAACAGTAAATTTATAGTTATATTGAAATATCAAACTCATGAGCGTAAAATGATGAATAGAACATTAATATAAATTTATATTTAGTTTCTCTTAAATTTCAAAATCGGTGTTTTTTGAGGGAATTAGTATGTTATGAAAAGTATGTTAAAAAAAGTTTTATTTTACACATGAATGGGGTGAAATTTGATGAATCTCTTAAAGGCGTTACTGTAACCCTAGCTTTTTCATTCTTTTCTATTTTTACATGGGTCAATTGTTTTTATATTAATATATGAAGATATTTTTCTTAGGTTGTG